>CM070014.1:32802383-33402383 GCA_036247105.1 Cirrhinus mrigala
AATCAAATGCATTTTTAGTTTGATCATATTTTTTTAGCATTTATTTATTTTTCCTTTTTTTTCACTAATTTTTCTTTTTTTTTTTTCCCGCACATGCCTCTTGCACAACCTTACAGACAAAAGTTTGAAAATAAAAAATCCATCTTTGCCTATATGATATACTTCAAATATTGTGTAGGTTTTCAATTTGGCCTCTGACTGCTCACATAAATTAATAAAAACAAAATAAAATAAAATAAAATAAAAGACAAGAAAAAAAAATTATTTAACAAAAATAGATAAAAAAGAACCAGGGTGTATTTGTAAGTTGCGTGCATAATTATATCTCTGATCCTTTTTTTGAGATTTTTTTTACATGTAAACTCTCGTGTCAGGCGAATTAACAATTAAATCATATCTTAATCATAGCTTTTCTTGTTAATACTTGGTAAATACGCAACACTGACCTCCAGCGTTACAGCAGCGACTGCGGCGAGAACACGTTGTGCGTTAATGACGTAATTTTAGTGCGCCTGCTTGCGCGCCTAGTAGAAAAATAAACGCGAAGAATGGTAGTTAACGTTAAAAACGTAGTCATTAAGGGGGCGGGGTGTAGCGACGAGGTAGTGCTGTTAAATTACTTTGGTACGTTGTGTAGGACTTGTTTTAATTATATTACTGTTGTAAATTTTTATGCACCAAAAATGGACCAAGTTTTGCAGTTTAGTTAGTCAGGTAACAATAAACATATCAACACGGTCAGGATGGAACGATCATAGTCGTATGTGTTTACTGGACATTATCTTTTTATAGGATTACTGTAAATTATTAAATTTGGATGTTAGAAATAACAATTCATGTTTTAATACGCTTAAGTAAGTGTGATTTAGAGACGTCTGAGCCTCCATGCGCCCTCTAGAGGCTGAACTGCTTTATGTCACATAGGAAATCATTCATAAAGTCATAGTCGCGTCTACTGCTCTGCACAGTTGGGCGTGTTAGCCGTTAGTTAGCATTTCCAAACAAAACATTATTGTGCTTTCTTCGTACCCTTTCTAGTGGACACTGAACTTACAGTTTTATTTGTTATGCGGTCCCAGTTTTGCTACGCTCATTTTACACTTTTTTTATCCAGTCCAGAGAATAACAACAGACAAGGAAACTTAGAAAATCAGACAGCTTTAGGCTCAAATGACTGGCACATTGGTTATTTTTAATATAATATCTGAATTTCATAGAGTGTTTTTGTTAACGGCATAAGAATCTGACAGCAAATCTGTTCATATCTTCTCATCGCACATTTCTGAAAGCAGTAAGTAGAACTTGTTCTGTACATTCTTGAGACATTGTCACTTTTTCTTTCAGTTTTTCGTATGCTTTTTTAAGAAAGAAAATGAATTGGTCTATTTTGTACATCTCATTAAACATGCAAATATTTTGCTCTTAATATTGAATGTAGAAAATCATAATCAATGATGTAATGATTGAATGGATGGATGCTTTTATGTTTATGTTTTTTTTATCATTCATTATTTACTTACTTTTTCTTCTAGTTGTGTATTATTATTATTATTATTATTATTATTATTATGTTTATATCAAATAAATAATATGACATAAACACCTATCATGTTATAAACTGCTGTACATTACATTCATGGCCACAACTTAAAACAGCTGCATTTGGGGTAACCTCTAATTTATTATTTAACTATTAGTTCTGAATATGAATAATCTGATATGAATGATATATGATATATCTCATATGAATGATTTTTCTCATACATGCAGTTCCTCAAATTGAGACATTTGATGTAATGTTCAGAGCACCTGTCACTAACGTTTACTTCTTAAGGTTTTTGGTGCTGATCTGTAAAAACCTCCACTGATGGATCCTGTTCCAGATTCCAAAGGTTCTACTCGATCAACAAGAGGAACACCAGAAACCAAAGTGAGAGATTGTTTATTTTTCATTTCCTGAAGACGTTAATGTCATTTAATGCCATTTAAAGAAACAGTTCACCTAAAAAAATAAAAATGAAATCACCCTCAGGCCATTTGAGATGTAGATATGTTTTTATATCTGAATTAGGGTCGCAAAAAAGTAGAAAATTTCCAGTAAATTTTGGAAACTTTCCAGGTTTTTTGGAAAGTTTCCAGAAAATTACAGGTAATTTCCCACCCCTTTGCAACCCTAATCTGAGAAATTTAGCATTTCATCACTTGCTCACCAACGGATCCTCTGCAATAAATGGGTACCGTCAGAATGAGAGTGTTGGTTGCAATCCATTAAGATGTTTTTAACTTCAAACCATTGCTTTTGGCTAAATTATAAGTCCTCTATCCATAATATGCACAGTGAAAAGGTCATCCAATCTGAATCAGGAGATTAATATGCACAAATCAAGCACTGTTTACACGTGCAAACAGTCCAAAACCATTCAAAGCAAATATCTTGGTTACGTTAATTGATGGACTAGAGTTATGGATTGCTTGTGGATTAGTGTGATGTTTTTATCAGCTGTTTGGTCTCTCATTCTGATGGCACCCATTCACAGACGATCCATTGGTGAGTATTCCTTTAAGACGGTGTTCAACACCTGTCAGGTCATCGTGTGTTGATCATTTGTTGATTTTATCAATGTGTACGTGAGTAGCTTCGTTCAGAGCTTAATAATCCACAGATATTCTTAAAGTTTGCCCAACTGATCTACGCAGTGTCGTCTTCTGTTTTGCTCATTTTTTAAATGTCAGATGTGGGAGCTAGTGCTTTATTTGGATTCCTGCAATCTCCCTAAAAGCCCTTTGTGTTCTCCAGAGAGAAAACAATAATCCAAACCATAAGAGGAATCTACAGGAGGCGCGGAGGAAGGGCAGAATGGATCGGAGCAGAGAGGAGGAGGAGATGAGCAAAGACCTCCAAAACTTGGTAAACGTTTAATCACGGTCACTGTTTTTTCTCATGAAGCTTGTCAAAAATCGTCTATGTTGTATTTCACAAAAAAATTCAAAGCAAAATTCATTTTGCATAAATAATGCATTGTGTTTTGTAAAACCATAAAGATTTCTGTCATTGCAACGATTTATCCTTTTTCTTCTGCCCAGTTCTCTCATTTCTTGCTATTTCATAAAGCTGGCATTACTGTACTTAACTAACTTAGTTTGCAAGTTATGGAAGCTTATGGGTCGCAAAATTCCTTTTGAAATGTAATATGCAAAATGGCAATACAATATGTAAAATGGCAATGTATTTCTGCATTTAAATTGACATTTTCCCATACCATATATGCAACATTTATTGCAAAATGCAAAATTCAATTATATAATTTACACTTGCCATTTCCTATACTAGATTTAATATGTAAATTAAACCCATATTTTAATGCTTTATAAGTTGCAAAATTAACATAAAAATGTATTACAAAAAATTGATCAGATAACTTTAACATGTTCAAGTATTTAAATGCTATTTTTCCTAAATGCATTTAGACTTATGGGTAGGACACTTAGGACTGCAATTTTGGTAATATATTTTCATTTTAATTTTGCAACTTATAAAGCGTTAAAATATGTTTTTAATTTACTTATTAAATCTAGCATAGGAAATGGTAAATCTAAATCACATAACTGAATGCACATATGTATTGGAAAATGTACATTTTAAATACAGAAATACATTGCAATTTTGCATATTACATTTCAAAATAAATTTTGCTACCCATATGCTTTCATAGCAAGTAGCTTGTAGCATGGCAAAACCATTATATATAGCCTCCTAAACTTTGCCATTAATGCACATTTTCAGTTACGCACATGCAGTATTTTCTTTTATTAATGGAAGATTGCATACTCAGAAATGGAGTGCTTTTGGAATGGCTGTTTGAATTTGTTTTTGGGATGTTTTTTAGGATGTTCGTGGTAAGACTAAAGCAACAGGAACAGGTGTCGTATACGTAGATGCCTTTACTCGCTTTCACTGCCTCTGGGATGCCAGGTGATGCTTCAGGATGGTTAAATTAATTGATAATAGTTAACCTAAAACTGAAAATTCTGTCTCATTTTTCTTTTTAGTTAAAAAAGAAAGTATTTTTTGGAACCTTTTAAGACTCCAGTATCAAAATGTTCAAAAAGAAATAGTATTTTTAGTGATTTAATCCAAAAATTGCACTTATTGTTGACACTCATCCTCGTTTCAAATAGTTCACTTAGTATTGGTTTATAAAAGTTATTATATAACAGTGGGTTGGACGTTTTTGTTTGACAGTCACCCAGAGTGTCCAGCAAGAGTGAGCACTGTGATGGAGACTCTGGAAACGGAAGGTTTGCTGGGACGCTGCGAACGAGTTGAGGTAGATATACTCCTGTAGACATATTGTTTTTAACAGGTCTGAATTCCTCCTGTCTTTGAGTTTTAATTTGTTTATTTTTGCTTTTAAGGCCAGAGCTGTGTCAGAAGATGAGCTGTTACTTGTTCATACGTAAGTTTATATGCGAGACTTAATAAAGATTGGAACTGTTAATATAGTTGGTTGGTTTTGTTTAATGAATATGGGGGAATGTTTTGTGTACGATAGGAAGGAATATGTAGAGCTGATGAAATCCACACAGAAAATGACAGAGGAGGAGCTGAAGACTCTCGCTGATAAATACGACTCTGTCTACCTGCATCCTGTAAGTCACCTAATCACATATCTGCTCCATGTGGATTTATTGGATTCATCATTTCAGTTCCAAGGTTTCAGTGTTCATCTTATTCCAGTACATGATAGGGGTGTTGAAATTAATCATTGCATTGTTGCATAGACCATAATAGACAATAGACCATAATCGATTATAGCCTACTGAAATCATTTACACGCTTGTCACGTGAATATTAACAATGCACTCTCTGTTTTTAAATCTGAGATCTGGGCACATTTTGGAAAAACCAAACTTAGTGTGGGGAAAAAAAAACATGCTCAGAATAGTCGATTCTGAGGTCGGCTTTTTCCGTGCATACTTGTTTGCGTTAGAGACGAATCGTGGTGGGCTTTATTGCACAGAATAAGCATTGTGAGACACGTACGCATTGCTTGACTGTGCATTTCCACTTGCCGTTATTTCAGTGTTTTACTTTTTCATTTATGTCATAATGCATTGCGTATTAGTTGCACAAAACTGATGTACTGAGAGACTTTCACATGCACTTTGTGTTTGTTTGTCCTGAAGCAGCTGCGGTTAATTGCACTTGCATCTCTGAATACTTTTATGATGCATAATTGATGTAAACACAGTCAGTTATGTTTTCAGAACAGGACAAAACATCTAATATGTCGAAATAGATGTGTGCATTAGTGTAAATGCAGCCTATTAAATATGCCACTGTCTGTGACCTTATCAGCAATAATGCTGTGGAAAAAAAATGAACCCATAACTATGATTGCCTGTCAACTTTCGGATACTTAAAGCACTCTCAGAAACTGAAAGTACTTTTTGTTTATCGTTTGCAATTGGGAAATTCCCTGTCAAATCAACCAAATTTCAGAAACTTCCCAGGCTCAAAATTTTGATTTTGCTAATATTTTTTTCTAAAGAAAGATAGACATGTATAATGATGAAAGTCAAACTATTAAGTGTCATTGATGAATGTTTACTGAGTAATCCACTATTTTGTAGAGGGAGGTCAAAATGGCAATTTTCACCTTAGATTCAGAGTCAAGTTACAGGGGGGTAAAAATGACTTCAGAAAGATGCCAGCATCATTATCTTATTTTTGCCAGAGATTATTAGTTCTATTAGTAAAATCTGTTTACTTTAGCAATCTTTGTTATATTATGTGCCAATGGTGACCATTCAAAAATGGGAAAACAGCACTTTTCAAGTTTTTTTTCCAAAGTTTGCCTGCCTGTACCTCAAGAAGTTTTAAAGATATTTTAATGCCCTTTTAGATATTGGGTCTTAACAAGCTTTCCGTTTTGGCATCCTTATTTTTAAGGACCTGTGTGTTTCAGTTCCAGAGATAATGGAATTTCAATATTGCTTCAGGAGTAAATTGTTAAAATGTACACATTTTTAGTGGTCAAAAACCAAATGTGGGTCAGTTTGAAAAAAATATGATACTTCCTTTCTTTTAAAGAGGAGAACAAATCTGAAGAACAAATAATGTTGAAACTAGAGATGTATCTCGTTTCTTTCTGTTAAGACAACTGCATTGAACATACCAGTCTGACTGCCATAAATATTCTTTTTCCAAAGTTTACATGCCTTTAACTCAAGATGTATTAAAGATATCACAATATGATTTTAGATTCTAGTTCTTCATGAACTTTTCTTCATGAATCTTAATTTTCAAGGCCCTATATATTATTCAGTCCCAGAGATATGGTGGTCTCAATGAGGCTCCATGTCCAGATTGTTGGATATTACCCATTTTCAGTGGTTGGGAACCAAATGTTGGTCACTTTGTGTACAGCTGATACTTATTTTATTTGAAGAACAATGTCCAAAGAAGAAATCATGTTAAAATTATAATTGCATCTTGTTTCCCTCTATCAAAACAATTGCATAGAACATACCTGTTTGAGTCAAAATTTGTGTGCCTGTAACTCAAGTAGTATTAAAGTTATCTTAATATGATTTTAGATTCTGGTTCTTAGGTTCTTAAGAAACTTTTTCTTTTGGAATCTTCATTTTTAAGGCCCTGTATGGTTTAATTCCAGAGATATCGAGATCTCAGTGCAGCTCCAAATTTAGTATCGTACCCATTTTCAGTGGTCAAAAAACCAAATGTACAGTAGATTTGTGTTTATCTAGTCATTACTGTTTACAATGCAAATATGCAAAAAAATAACATTAACCCAGGGATTAGGATTGTACAGTGTGACAAGTACAGTGCACTTTTAGTATTCATATAGACAGCTATATTCTGTGCAATTGTTTTGATAGAGGGAAACAAGATACAATTATAATTTCTACATCATTTCTTCTATAGACATTGTTCTTTAAATAAAATAAGTATCAGCTGTATACAGAGTGATCAACATTTTGTTTTTGACCACTGAAAATGGGTAACAGTCAGCAATCTAGACATGGAACCTCAGTGAGATCCCCATATCTCAGGGACTAAATGATGTAGGGCCTTGGAAATTAAGATTTCAAAAGAAAAGTTTATTAACAATTAGAATCTAAAATCATATTGCAGTATCTTTAATACTTCTTGAGTTATAGGCATGCAAACTTTGGAAAAATAATATTTATGTCACTCAGACTGATATTTTCAATGCAGTTGAAAGAAACGAGATACATCTCTAGTTTTAACATTATTTGTTCTTCAGACATTCCTCTTTAAAAGAAAAGAAGTCTCATATTTGTTCAAACTGACCCACATTTGGTTTTTGACCACTGAAAGTGTGTACATTTTAACGATTTACTCCGGGAGCCATATTGATATTCCAATCCGGGACTCAATATTTAAAAGGGCATTAAGATATCTCCAATATTTCTTGAGTTACAGGCATGCAGACTTTGGAGAAAAACTTGAAAAGTGCTGTTTCCCAATTTTTGAATGGTCACATTTGGCACATAATGCAACAAAGATTGCTAAAGTCAACAGATTTTACTAATAGAACTATTAATCTCTGTGTATAAGATAAGATAATGATGCTGCCATCTTTCTGAAGTCATATACCCCAAAAAAGCTTCACTCTGAATAGTGAAAATTGATGTTTTGACCTCCCTCTACAAAATAGTGGTCTAATCAGTAAATATTCATCCATGACATTTAATATTTTGGCTTTCATAACTATACATGTCTATCTTTCTTCAGAATAAATATTAGCCAAATCAAAGATTTGAGCAGGGGACCTCTGGTTGAGTTGACACGGAATGACCCAATTGTCTTTTTCCCCCTTTATTACTTTATATTTACTTGTATGTTTTGAAGCTATATTTACTTGGTTTAATTCTTAACAATTGTTTTGATTTATTATTAATTTGTAATTATTTCAAAAAGTAGCCTGCTTATATAATTTAATTAGTGCTGTCAAATGATTAATTGCGATTTAATCGCATCCAAAATAAACATTTTTGTTTACATAATATATGTGTGTGTGGTGTGTATATTTATTATGTATATACAAATACGCACACATGCATGGATTTATATAAAAGAAAAATGTTACGTTAATATAATAAATATTTATATATAATATTAATTAAATGAATACAAATATATACATGCAAATATTTTCATATTTCAGTATTGACCGTATGCATCGTTATTAACTATGAAGGACGTAAGCGTGAATCAAAATAATAACTGTAACTCTCTGTCTCTTTTGGCTGATTGTTTTTATGAAATGAAAATCAGGAAAAAATTATGAAACGTAATAATCAGAATAATCTATTTCTCTTCCAAAGTGATGTGGTTTATTTGTTTATGGTTGCCAAACAACATGGTTTTATTTGTGGAATTTTTTTAAATTGGAATTTTTTGAACATTCCACCAGGAATTTTTCAGCTCCTCCTGTCTGGCAGCGGGATCAGTTCTTCAGCTGGTGGATAAGGTGATGACATCACAGCTGCGGAACGGCTTCTCCATAAGCAGGTTTCATTGCATCTGTTCTTCTCAGGAATTCTAATATTTATGTATTTTTTATATTCTATTTTTATTTTTAGAATATATTGTTTAGATTCTATTTATTCATTGATCTATCTGTTTTTTTCCTTATATATACAGGCCTCCAGGTCACCATGCTCATGCAGATAAGATGAACGGTTACTGTATGTTTAATAATCTGGCCATAGCAGCGCGTTATGCACAGAAGCAGCATAGAGTTAAACGGTAAGTGTCTGCATTTTGCTTTGAAATTGTAGCTTTATTTACACCTTTCATTTATTAAAGACATTTTGAAATTGACCTTGCTTCCTTTCTTGATGAATTTTCCCAGTCTCGTTTAGAGTGATTCATCAGAGCATATTTAATCTAGAGATAAAAATGTTTGTTTTCATTAAATCTTTTTTTACTGATTCACCCAAGGCTGCATAGGCAACCGAGAATATGATAAACAGTATGAATCAGATTAACCAACTGATCTAATCAAATTCAAAGTCTGGCCTTATATTTCCACTCAATATTCAGAAATTCTGTAACATAATGGAACCTGAATGTGTTGCAAACACAGTTTCATGTTGTCTTTAATGAATCTTGAGAATCTGTTGCATGAGGTGTTGCTTTTTCTTCCTTCAGAGTTTTAATTGTGGATTGGGATGTGCATCATGGACAGGGAATCCAGTATATTTTTGAAGAGGATCCCAGGTAAATTTGTCTATATCTAAAGCACCAGAACATCATATGACAGTACATTTATTGTCTCCAAATGTCTCTCATTTGTAAAGATTCTCTCCCTGTCTTCCTGTGTGGCAGTGTGCTGTATTTCTCAGTGCACAGATATGAAGATGGCTCATTCTGGCCGCATCTCAAGGAGTCCGATAGCGATTCGGTGGGTTCAGGAGCAGGACAGGGCTACAATATCAACCTGCCCTGGAACAAGGTACACTGCACTGATTTACTCAGTGTTTACATGACTCATTTCCAGAGATTAACCAAATAATGTTGAAACTAGAGATGTATCTCATTTCTTTCTGTTAAGACAACTGCATTGAACATACCAGTCTGACTGCCATAAATATTCTTTTTCCAAAGTTTACATGCCTTTAACTCAAGAAGTATTAAAGATATCACAATATGATTTTAGATTCTAGTTCTTCATGAACTTTTCTTCATGAATCTTAATTTTCAAGGCCCTATATTATTTTGACCCTGGACCTCAAAACCAGTCTTAAGTAGCGCAGGTATATTTGGATCAAAAATACATTTGTATAGGTCAAAATGATAAATTTTTCTGTTATGCCAAAATTTATTTGGATGTTAAGTAAAGATCATGTTCCATGAAGATATTTTGTAAGTTTTGTACCATAAATATATCAAAGCTTAATTTTTGATTAGTAATATGCATTGCTAGGAACTTGATTTGGACAACTTTAAAGGTGATTTTTTTTTTTTTCTTCTCAATATTTTGATTTTTTTGCGCCCTCAGATTACAGTATCTCAGCCAAATATTGTCCTATCCTAACAAACCATACATCAATGGAAGTCTTATTAATTCAGCTTTCAAATGATGTATAAATCTGAAAAAATGGCCCCTTATGACTGGTTTTGTGGTCCAGGGTCACAATTTACATTTACATGCATAAGTAAATGCTACTGAAATGTGGTTGGTTGGTGCTGAATGTGGCTTGATATCTTTATTTAATTTCAGGTAGGGATGGAGGATGGAGATTACGTCACTGCTTTCCAGCAGCTCCTGCTTCCTGTGGCATATGAGGTACTCCTGTCAGATCAGTCACCTAAACATCTGATTTTTATTGTTTTATTGTTTGTCAATGACTGGTCTCTTGTGTATGTGCTGTACAGTTCCAACCTCAGCTGGTGTTAGTAGCGGCCGGCTTTGACTCTGTGATTGGCGACTCAAAGGTGAGCTTCAGCTCAGCTTCAGTTCCCTTTAATATAATTTTCCAAACTCTATATTAATTATTTAAACGTTCTATGTGTCTAGGGTGAGATGCGAGCGAGTCCGCAGTGCTTCTCCATCCTGACCCACATGCTGAAAGGTTTAGCACAGGGTCGACTCATTCTGGCTCTCGAGGTATGGTCAAATTATGCCATAAGAGAGAATAAAACATTCTTCTTTGTGGTTAACATCTCACTCAGACTCACTAGTAATTTGTCTCTTAGGGTGGATATAACCTCCAGTCCACAGCAGAGGGTGTTTGTGCTAGTCTGAGGTCACTTCTGGGTGACCCTTGCCCTCATCTAACCTCTCCTGGTGCTCCAAGTGAAAGGTGAGTAACCTGAAGAACACCTGTTCTTGCATTCTTGTACGATTTTTTTTATGTTGTTCCCTGTTTGCTGTGTTTTATTTCGATGTTTTGTTACAGTGCCCTGAAGTCTATCTCAAAGACCATCTCAGCTTTGTATCCGTTCTGGAAGAGTCTTCAGACTTTTGGTAAGAATTCAAACAAGAATTATTATTTACAGATTAGTATTGGTGCAGATATGATACATTAAAACTCAATTAGAAAGTTTGAGCACACTGTATTATGGAAAATTGAGTTATTTAATACATTTATTAATAAATTTGTGTCTGTCCAAACATCACTTCTAGGCCTGAAATTATCATAAACTCTTTATAATATAATATAATATAATATCAGGTAACACTTTAGAATATGTAACACTTATTCACTATTAACTATGACTTTTTCCTTAATAAATAACTAATTTGCTGCTTATTAATAGTTAGTAAGGTAGTTGATAAATTTAGGTATTGGGTAGGATTAGGTATGTAGAATAAGGCATTAATATTTGCTTAATTAGTACCAATAAATGGCTATTCTAGTAATATTCATGCTAATAAGCAACTAGTTAAGAAACCGTAAAATAAAGTGTTACCTAATATAATATAATGTAATATAATATAATATAAAAACTTTTTCATATTAAAAAAATGTATTTTTACAAAAATGTACTTTTTATGTTTAATAACTTTTAATTACCTAGAAATTGCTCTCTATAAAAATCTCTTCAAAATTGTCTTTAAAAGACCTTATCACAAATTACTGGAACAAACACTGTGGAAATTCATTGGTCATTGATTTTTTTTTTTAAAAAAGACAATATATTTTTCTTATCTTCATGTGTCATCTTTAGATATAAAAAAACCTTCATCACCATTTTTGTTCAAAACTTATTTGCTACAGCTGGCACACTAGAAACCCTCTGGCACCCTTTTTTATGTTTTCTTCAGCTTTTGATTGTGTTTGTTTGTTTTTCAGAGGGTGGTCCTCTGTCCGCTGTCCCTTCTCTTCCCGCTCCAGTGTGTGCAGAAGTGAAGGTTTCCTCTCCGATCACTGGGCTAGTTTATGACCAGAGAATGATGCTTCATCACAACATGTGGGACGGGTGAGAGCATTAATAACAAACCCCACAGTATCCCTGTGACATTGCTGAAAAATGTTCTCATTTAGTGTGTGTTTTGATTACTTGGTTGTACATAATATATAATATGAGTGTGTATTGATTCTCACAGTCATCATCCGGAGCTCCCTCAGAGAATTTCGCGCATCTATTGCCGGCATGAGGAGTTGGGGTTGCTGTCCCGTTGCTTTCGGATACCAGCTCGCCTGGCAACAGAAGAAGAGCTGGCACTCTGTCACAGGTGACATTCAAATAAGTAAATCTATATTGACCACATTAAAGGGTAAGTTCATTTCCAGAATAAAAATTTTTTGATAATTTACTCACCCCCATGTTATCCAGTGTTCTTGTCATTCTTTCTTCAGTCAGAAAAATTAAGGTTTTTGAGGAAAAGATTCCAGGATTTTTCTCCATATAGTGGACTTCAATGGTGACCAACAGGTTGAAGGTACAAATTGCAGTTTTAATGCAGCTTCAGAGGGCTCTACAAAATCCCTGCCGAGGAATAAGGGTTCCCTTATCTAGTGAAATGATCTGTCAATTTCTTTTAAAAAAAAAAACCTAATTTACATACTTTTTAACCACAAATGTTCATCTTGCGCTAGCTCAACTTCATGTATGATGTAGTCATGTTGGAAAGGTGACGTGTAATGTAAGCAGACATACTGACACAGTGTTAACAAAGCGAACATGCACAGAAAGTCAAACGCCTTTTACAAAAAAAAAGGTATAGTAAAACAACGATGTCGGGTAATTTTGAAGTTGGATGAGAAAATGAGATGGAATTTTTCGCTAACCTACTTTTTTGAACCGAAGTACACAGACAAAGAACTAACCACGTGTGACCTTTCCAGTTTGATTATGGAATGCGTGCTGAGCTTGTGCAAGATGTGCATTTGTGGTTAAATTTTAACTTTTTTTTTTATACTATGGCTAATTGTTTTGGTAGATAAGACCCTTATTCCTCGACTGGGATCATATAGAGCCCTTTGAAGCTGCTCTGAAACTGCATTTTGGACTTTCAACCCGTTGATCCCCATTGAAGTCCACTATATAGAGAGAAATCCTGGAATGTTTTCCTCAAAAACCTTTTTGACTGAAGAAAGAAAGACATGAACATCTTGGATGACATGGAGGTGAGTAAATTATCAGGAAATTTTTATTTTAGAAGTGAACTAATTCTTAAATGTAGAAAAAAATTAAATACAAATCTCCATTTAATATGCATACTTAATGTTTTCTCAATCCTATTTAGTGGTGATTTCTTGCTAAAACTAATGTAGTACATTGCATTCGTGTAAATTTATGTCTGTTTATTCCTCTTGTTCTAGTTCTGAGCACATAAGCACTATAAAGAGTACAAAGCACATGAAACCCAGAGACCTGCACAGACTGGGAAACGATTATAACTCCATCTACATCAGTAATGAGAGCTACACCTGTGCTCTGATGGCCGCTGGGTCATGTTTTAACACCGTGCAGGCCATACTCACAGGCCAGGTATTTCATTTTTATGTACATGTAATATCTTTATAAGTAATGCTCTTCTTAAAGGGATAGTTCACTCAAAATTGAACTATTGAAATTGAAAATTCTGTCATTAATTACTCACCCTCAGGTCGTTCCAAACCCCTTCACCATTCATCTTCAGAATACAAATTGAGATATTTATGATGAAATCTGAGAGCTTTCTGAACCTGCAAAGACAACAATACAACTACCACGTTCAAGGCCCAGAAAGGTAGTAAGGACATCGTTAAAATAGTTCATGTGACATCAGTGGTTCTGTTGCTGTCTATACTGGGTCAGAAAGCTCTCAGATTTCATCAGAAATATCTTAATTTGTCTTCCGAAGATGAATGAAGGTCTTACAGATTTGGAACGACATGAGGGCGAGTAATTAATGACAGAGTTTTCATTTTTGTGTGAACTATCCCTTTAACATTTACACTATATAGTATACTGTATCCCAGGATACTACTGCTTGGATTTGTTTCTCCAGGTCTCCTTAAATTGTGTGTTTGGTCATGTAGGTGAGAAATGGCGTGGCCATAGTCCGTCCTCCCGGTCATCATGCAGAGAAAGACACAGCTTGTGGTTTCTGTTTCTTTAATACGGCCGCATTGGCTGCATGCTATGCACAGAGCATCACTCACAAATCGCTGCGTGTCCTCATCCTCGATTGGGATGTTCACCATGGAAATGGCACACAGCACATCTTTGAGGAGGATGACAGGTTTGTCAAATCCCACAGTCAGCCATAATCAAGCATAGTATAGAGGTCTGGATGAGTGCTGTTATTGTCAACACAAACTTAAAACTATTACAAATCAAATTTGAGAATTGAAATAAAGCTGAAATAAAATATAAATGTTGGAGGAAAAAAAATAACTTTAACGTTTTAAGGGTTAAAATGACTGAAACTAAAACTTAAATAATTAATTTATTATTATATATTATTTAATGTATCTATTTAGCTTTAATAGATACATTAAATAATATATAATAAATTAATTATAATTAAAATTAATAATAAAATACTAAAACTAAAAACAAATTTATGAACAATAATAAAACTAGTAAAAATGACAAGAGCACATGACGAAATTGATAAAACTCAAACTAAAGTTAAAATGAAAACTAAAAATATAATATAAAAAACATAAAAATAAAAGAAAAATTAATCAAATGTATTCAAAATATGTGACCCTGGACCACAAAACCAGTCTTAAGTCGCTTAAGTTCGGTATATTTGTAGCAATAGCCAAAAATACATTGTATGGGTCAAAATTATTGATTTTTCTTTTATGCCAAAAATCATTAGGAAATTAAATAAAGATCATGTTCCATGGAGATATTTTGTGAAATTCCTGTAAATATATCAAAACTTAATTTTTGATCAGTAATATGCATTGCTAAGAGCTTCATTTGGATAACTTTAAAGACGATTTTCTCACTTTCGATTTTTTTGCACCCTCAGATTCCATATATTTAAATAGTTGTATCTCGGCCAAATATTGTTCTATCCTAACAAACCATACATCAATGGAAAGCTTATATATTCAGCTTTCTGATGATGTATAAATGTAAAAACCCTTATGACTGGTTTTGCTGTCCTGGGTCACATATTAATCAATGCTATAATAGTATATAAATGATATACTAGTCTGGATCCCAAAGTCAGGTATCCTTAAAGGTGCAATAGGAGATCTTGGAAAATGCTAACTTTAGCCTGATAGTACTGAAAGTGAATGTCCCACCCTCCCTGCAAATCGTCGTCCAAAGCCACGCCTCCCGAATGCATGAACGTACACAGACTAGACGACCAGAGACAATTACTACAGTACATTGTATCACCGAATTGAAATGTTCAGCAGCCCAGAACAGGAAAACTTTGTGGTGCTAGTAATGCAGGGGAGACGAGAAGGTGATGTATTTTCCCTGAGTTTAATGAAATGCCTCACGAGTCGACACACTCGTCCACATACATAATCACGCGAGGAAAAATGTACACAAGCATGCATCCAACTCAGGTCACAAACAGACAGGAAATATATAAAATAAAGAGAGACAGATGCCGGTAGAGCAAGTCATCTCTTCACCTTTCCAGAACTTACAGACATACATCATGCACATACGCAGTTGTCAGTCTGCCACAAAACTAAAATAAATGCTCTAGTAGCCGTTACAACATCACGTCATTAACCATGAGAACACTTTATAGTACAGTTAGTAAAAGTATTACAATAGCAGGATGGAAGATCAGATTGTTGATGTTTGGGTGTCATTCGTGCTCTGTCTGCAGAGCGTTCCTGAACGCACTGATGATGTATCCTGTCTGCGCGAAAAGGGTGCGCAGCGGTATGCAAATACATATATGACAGGCAGGTAGGAAAACCATTCAAAACGCTCAAACCGAGAGTTTTGTTTGGACGGATATTTCTTGGTGCTGCGCCTTCCACAGAATATATAAACATATATAAATACATTTAGACCACTTAACTTAATGATTGCTATCGACATGCGAAGAGACTTTTAGCCAGCATAACAAAAAATGTTTCTGAAGACAATCACCTATTGCACCTTTAAGAGGTGCATATTTTTATAATTTAACATTTTCCTTATTCCAAAAAGTCATATTTTATATTCGTATTCTGTTTGTCCAAAACATTTCTGAATCTTGCTCTGACCCTCAGAACTAAACTGACTGTTTTGCTATTTTATCTTTGAGACTGCTGAATGCAATTATCTTTTTTTGTTTGATTGGCCAACCTCTTTGCATTTTAAATGACTAACAGTATAGATTTGTGGTCAGATCCATATATGTGACCCTGGACCACAAAACCAGTCTTAAGTAGCACGGGTATATTATTTTTGATTAGTAATATGCATTGCTAAGAACTTTATTTAGACAACTTTAAAGGCGATTATTTTTTTTTTTTGCACCTTTAGGTTCCTGATTATTAAATAGTTGTATCTTGACCAAATGTTGTCCTATTCTAACAAACCATACATCAATGGAAAGCTTATTTATTCAACTTTTTTTTTTGACCTTTATGATTAGTTTTGTGGTCTAGGGTCACATATAGTATTTAACTGTCACATCATTCAATAACAGCCTGTTTACAATAACCATAAATGTTCCTAAATGACCTATTTTTGCAGTTTTGTTTTGTCTGGGTGGATAGACAAGGGGTTTGCATTTTTAATGTGCCCTCTTTATGTTCATATTTATAAATATCATTGTTTGAAATCAGTTGCAATGCTGACCTATCAAGTGTCTTTCTGTTCTTCCAGTGTTCTGTACATCTCTCTGCATCGCTATGAGGACGGGACATTCTTCCCCAATTCGGAGGATGCTAACTATGATAAGGTGGGGCAGGGGAAAGGCAGAGGATATAATGTTAACATCCCCTGGAGTGGAGGAAAGATGGGAGACCCAGAATACATGGCGGCTTTCCATCACATAGTGATGCCGATAGCCAGAGAGGTAAAAACACATTATGTGCTTGTTTCTACCCTATGTTGTTTGGTGTTAAATACTAAATTAATAGTGTCGTCTGTGTTCTAGTTTGCCCCAGATCTGGTGCTGGTGTCTGCTGGGTTTGATGCAGCACGAGGTGATCCGTTAGGAGGGTATCAGGTGACCCCAGAGGGCTATGCCCACCTCACCCATCAGTTAATGAGTTTGGCTGCAGGAAGAGTGCTAGTCATACTGGAGGTGCGTTATATATTCTCTCACACATTCTGAATGTTGACACTTTTTACTATTGAGTTTTTACAAAAATGTTTGACGTTTACTCTTTTCACCATAGGGAGGATATAACCTCACCTCCATCTCTGAGTCGATGTGCATGTGCACCAGTATGTTGCTAGGAGACTCTCCTCCACCTCTAGACCATCTGCCTCCTCCAAAGACCAGCGCCACTGTTACCATTAACAATGTTTTGCGTGCACACGCCCCCTTCTGGAGCTCCCTGAGAATACAGAGTGAGTTTACATCGAAAAATGTACTTCCTATCAAGTGTGAAAAAGTGAATTGTAAGAATTGTAATGCAACATGCTTTTGTTTGTGTGTTTATATCAGTTCCAGAGTCACTTCGTTTGGCTTTGCCGTCTCCTAAACCGAAGGGAAAGCGGGCGTCGGTGGGCAAGGGCAAGAAATCTCCTCGCCAGTCCACCTCTGCCCAGAGTCCTGGACAGACACCGCAGCATCTTGAGCAGTCCGGCCTTGATGAGCTCAGTGAGGACTTGCTCTCTTTGAATCTCAACACGAGTACCTCATCTAACCCCAGCCCAGAATCAGTCCCCATTGGAGGAGCCAGACGGAAGGTGAAACCCAACCCACAGAGGGATTCAGCAGGTGGGGAGTCAGATTCACCCCTGAAACTCAAGTCAGAGAAAGGCAGAACTGGAGACGGCACGCATGCAGAGGTTACCGCTGTAAAAACAGAGACACCTGTAAGCATTCTGTAATGTCATTAGCAGTATGTTTTGGTGACTAGGAATGTGTTCAGTCATCAAGCATGCTCTGTTGAACAGGTACGGACGGTCTCGGAGTCTGTGGTCACTGGAAATTCAGCTGCCGTGGATGACCAGGAGAGTGCAGGGCTGGAGGCTGCTGGTGGTCAAGCCACAATGATGTCAGTCTTAGAAAGTGTCTTTGGAGCACAAGCCACAGATTTGGTAACGTTTTATATTATTTTTATTTATTATTATAACATTGCGGTTAAAGGTGGCCCAAAAAAAAAAAAAAAAAAATATATATATATATATATATATATTATAAATAATAATAATAAATTATAAATATGTAAATATGTTTATTATTAAATAAGTCAATGTAGTAGTAATAAACAATAAATAAAACAATAAAATAAATGCATATTTACTAATTTTCATTTTTTATTTTAGAAAGGGAGAGAGAGGTTAAAATAAATATTTAATAGTAGTAATAAGTATTTGCGTGTGTGTGTGTGTGTATGTATATGTATGTGTGTATGTGTATATATATATATATATATATATATATATATATATATATATATATATATATATATATATATATATATATATATATATATATATATATATATATATATACATACACACGCGCAAATACTTATTATTTATTATTACTATTATATTTAATAGTATATTTAATATATTTATATTAATATTTAATAGATATTTAATAGTATTAATAATAAGAAATATGTATTATAAGAAATAGATATTATTAGAAATATAAGTGTGTGTGTATATATATATATATATATAATACTACAAATACATAATATTATTAATTATAATAAGAAATTATAAATATGTAAATGTTTATTATTATATAAGTCAATGTAGTAGTAATAAACTAAGTAAAACAAAATAAATGCATATTTAGCATTTTTTATTTTATATAAATATAGAGAGAGAGAATAAAATAGATATTTAGTAGTAGTAGTAATAATAATAAATATGTGCAGATAGATAGATAGATAGATAGATAGATAGATTACATATAGGTATATAGATATAGATATGTAATAGTAGTAAAAATAATAAATGCATAATAAGAAATAATATTATAAATAATAAATAATAATAATAATAATAATAATAAATTATAAATATGTATCTATTTATTATTAAAACAGTAAATTAAATGCATATTTAAATATATTATATGTTATTATTTATCTATGATTGATTTTACATATATAGAGAGATTAATATAGATATTTAAATAGGAATAATAAAATAATAATAACTGTGTGTGTATGTATATATCTATGATATTTAATAGCAGTAGTAGTAAAAATAAAAGCATAATAATATAAATAATAATAATAATAAATGATATATTATATGTATAAATATATGTATAAATTATTTATTATATGTATGTCAATGTAGTAGTAATATAAATAATAAATAAAACAATAAAATGTATATTATATATAATATTTATTATATTTATATAATAAATATAAATTGTTATTTAAAAGTAGTAATAATAATAAACACAACCAATTAAAATGTATTACTATGTAGTAGTAATAAAAATAAACAATAAATGTTTTTTTAAATGGTTAGGTTATGTTTTTATGTATTTATTTTTAGGTGAATATTATTATATATTAAAATATTATTATATTTTGGTGAATTTAAGACTGTTGCTGTACTGAATAGCAGAGAGCTAGATTTCTTGTTTTCATTTTGTAGTGTCATTCAGTGCTCTAGGCGAAACTGTTAATGTGAATTTGAGTGACGATCTAATCTTGTGGCTCTTGTTGCTAGGACACCATGTATGTGGTGGACCCGTTGCCATGGTGCCCACACTTGGAGTCAGTGCGACCGGTGCCCGCAGGTGGCATCGATGTCTTCCTGCCGTGTGAAGAGTGTGGAGGTGATACAGAAAACTGGATCTGCCTCTTCTGCTACAAGGTGACAGCTAATGATGCTCAAAATCACAGCAAAAACAACACATCGATGTGCCAAACTCATTCATGTCACAGCCTTACTCAGTGCTGAATGAAGTTTAGAGTTACGGCTTATCACTGCCAACGGTGCTGCACATTGGGTTTCATTCACTAAGTGTGCATAAGAAATTGAAAAATGTAGGAGCACACGTATACATACATACAGTTGAGGTCAAAAGTTTACGTACACTTTGCAGAATCTGCAAAATGTTAATTATTTTATCAAAATAAGAGGGATCATACAAAATGCATGTTATTTTTTATTTAGTACTGACCTGAATAAGATATTTCACATAAAAGACATTTATATATAGTCAACAAGAGAAAATAATAGTTTGACACCATTCAAAAGTTGTGATTTTTAATACTGTGTTGTTACCTGAATGATCCACAGCTGTGTTTTTTTTGTTTAGTGAGTCCCTTGTTTGTCCTGAACAGTTAAACTGCCTGCTGTTCCTCAGAAAAATCCTTCAGGTCCCACAAATTCTTTGGTTTTTCAGCATTTTTGTGTATTCAAACCCTTTCCAGCAATGACTGTATGGTTTTGAGATCCATCTTTTCACACTGAGGACAACTGAGTGACTCATATGCAACTATTACAGAAGGTTAAAACGCTCACTGATCCTGAAGGAAACACGATGCATTAAGAGCCGGGGGGTGAACATTTTTTAAATTTGAAGATCAGGATAAATGTAACTTATTTTGTCTTCTGGGAAACATGTAAGTTTCTTCTGTAGCTTCTGAAGGGCAGTACTAATTGAAAAAATATGATATTTAGGCAAAATAAGAAAAATGTACACATCTTCATTCCGTTCAAAAGTTTTCACCCCCGGCTCTTAATGCATGTTTTTTCCTTCTGAAGCATCAGTGAGTGTCTGAACCTTCTGTAGATCATTCAGGTAACAGCACAGTTTTAAGAATCCAGTGTATGTAAACTTTTGGAACAGGGTCATTTTTTTTTTTTTATAGATTCTACCATTATTTTCTTTTGTGGACTATATGTAAATGTTGTTTATGTGAAATATCTTATTCAGTTCAGTAGGAAATAAAAAAATAACATTCATGTTGTATAATCCCTCTTATTTTGCTAAAATAATTAACATTTTGCAGATTCTGCAAGGTGTATGTAAACTTATGACCTCAACTGTATGAATACTCCACACAATTATTAGTCAGTTAGAGCCGTTATTATTTTATAGATCACACATGAATCTTATTGTGGTTGAAGCGCTGTTTTTACATTTGGTTTCAGGTGCTCTGCGGGCGTTATGTGAACGAGCACATGGTGGCCCACGGGCAGGTGTCGGGTCACCCTATGGTGCTAAGCTTCGCTGACCTCTCAGTCTGGTGCTATGCTTGTGAGTCATACGTCCACAACAAGGTGGGTGCCGCCCAGATCACAGACCTGTAATCCGCTGAATGATAGAGACAACATGTTAATGCTGGTCTACAACATTATGATTTAACATGCACAAACAGCCGTGTCACTTTCTGTCTCTGCACACACAGGTGCTCCACGAAGCCAAAAATGCCGCTCACCTCGTGAAGTTTGGAGAGGAGATTCCTCCATTCAACTAAACCAGCAGAGAAGGAAGCATGTGTTTGCGTGTTTGCATGCATGTAGATGCAGTGGAAGCAAGTTTCTTTAGTTGATCTGTCTTCCTTCCTCACTTGTGTGTCTTACACATACCTTATAGATTATCATTGTGCCAATTGTGAGGTTGTTTGCCAAAATATTGATTTTAGGAAATATAATTTGTTTGATCTTAAACAAAATGTCAAGTTTTTAAAAGGTGCCCTGTCTGCAAATTGTTCTAGTAGTTATTTTTCCAAACAGTACTTTGATTTTATGAAGAGTTCTTGCAGAACAATGGTAGCATGGTGCTAAAACCACAATTTTACACCAGCCAAATCTGTAGTATTTAATGTTTCAAATGTACTGCCTTGAGAATCATTCCAGTTTTGGTTGTATGACTCCAAGCCAAGTCGATCAAACTGTGGAAATTACAAAACCACCTTAAACTGAAAGCAATAAATAGTGCAATATTTACTTAAACAGCATCTGAGGACAGGCTGTAATGAGTTATTTGTGTTTCTTTTCTTTTTTTATGTTCATTTTTGCACAAACACAATGACTCAAACCTTTGGAAACTCACTTTGTAACTCTAGATATATGTGTCATTCGAAATAAAGTCTCTTCTGTTCCATGTTCTAAAAAGCCACTGCTTATTATGGTCACATCTGTGAAAAGATCAATGGGAGAATGTGGAATTTAATAAATAAATATATACATTTTTTTATTATTTATATACACCTTTGTACCTTATTTACCCATAGATGTTGCTATATTACTAATATTAATACTAATATTATTAATAATACCAAATTGCAATATTAGTACCAGTACCAATTCGACAGATAGATAGATAGATAGATAAAAAAAAAAGTGTAACATTTTAATTTAAATGGCAATCACAACCCTTACACCTTATCATGTTTTATTTTCTTCAGTTATGCTAATTAAAAAGTTATTTATTTATTTATTTATATATTTATTATTTATATTTTATTCTAAGGATTTTTGCAAAGTGAAACAGAAAAAAACATGTTTTTAACATAATTTTAAGTTTAATGTAATTTAATTTTAAATTGTATTACATTTTTATGTATTTATTTTTTTGTTAGACTTTAGATATAGATAGATTGATAGATAAAAAGTGTAAAAAATTTGATTTAAATGACAATCACAATAACGCTTAAATCTCATGTTTTATTTTCTTCCATTATGCTAATTTAAAAAGTTTTTATTCATTTATTTTTTACATTTTATGTTGAGGATTTTTGCAAAGTGAAACAAAACAAACAAGCAACATGTTATAGTTGTTAATAGTCAATACTATTAAATATCTATGTTAATCTCTCTAATAATAATACTCTAATAGATAGATACATTTAATTTAAATGACAATCACAATAACCCTTAAATCTCATCATGTTTTATTTTCTTTTTTCTTCTTTCTATATATATATATATATATATAATGTAAATATAATATAAATGTAAATATATAATGTTTTTTAAAATTATTTTTATTTATTTATTTTTTGCAAAATGAAACAGAACAAACAAACAAAAGCAATATATATAAATACAGATATTTAATAACAATTACATTTTATTGTAATTAATTTAATTTTATTTTTTCCATTTTATTTATTTATTTATTTATTTTTAAGGTGATGTATTTTAATTAGATTTAACCAGAGTGATTTTAAATCCTTTGGTTACTGTTTTTTTTTTTTTTTTTTTTTTTTTTTTTTTTTTTTAATGCAAGCATTAATGTTCATGTCTTCTGAGCAATCATACGGCCTGCTAAATGATGCACAGATGAGCTTCTTCCTTCCACCATTCATGTTTATTCCCCTTCTGCGTCTTTCTGTCTTATTTATCTTGCACTCATCTCAAATGCATCACTTGTGCTCCATGTATTATTCTCTCCTTCCTCTTTCCTCTTTGTGCAGAATGCAGCGCATTTAGGATCGATGAGCTGTAACTCTCTCTTTCCCCCCAAAGGGATTGACGGATAATTTCATTTTCTCATTGTGCGTCTTTGGATTGCATTGCTGTGTGTGTGTGCAGAGACCCTCCTCCCAATCAGAATGGCCGTGCGCTCCCCCTCCCCTCTCCCACTCTCCTCTCCCTCCATATGTGTGAGGAAGATGGTTGCAAGCGGCGTGGGCCTGTTTTTACTGTCGCACATCCTGCCGTGATCCCACCGGGAGGAAGAGGAGGAGAAGAATCCCTCCATTCAGGTCAATTTCTCTCTTTCACTCACTCCTACATTTTTGTGTGATGTTGCTCTCAAGTAATGCAATTTTAATGAGATTTTTGTCATCCAGATCCTGTAGTGGGAGGAAGAGACCTGAAATCAGCCAGAGCAGAGAGGTGAATCTCCTTCATCCATCTATTTACGTCGTTTAACAGGTTGAGATCAGGTTTTCAGGTCATTTTCCTGTAGGCATCAGCTTTTGTCTGTTCGTTGTGTTTCTTTTTATCATTTGGCAATCTGTTAAGATGTTTATGGGTTAAAATAACCATGATATTAGCATTTTTACCATGGTAATACTATGTTTTTTTTTACAAGACATGCCTTATTGTAATAGCATGGTATTCTTTAAAGTATAATGTAAAAAGTAAAGATGATATTACTATAGAGTACCATATAAAACATTAACACCTAATAATAAGGCTTCATTTGTTAGCATTAGTTAATTAGTTAACATGAACTAACAATTCTAAAGAATTAAAAAAAAAAAAAATTACTGGTAATTTACTAATATACTATTAAAATCAAACTTGTATTTTAATGTAATTTAATAGTTAATATTATTTAATAGACCTGAGATGACAACTAACAGTGGTGTTTTTGTAAACTAATTTAAACAAAAATTAATCATTATTAATACATAAAAAATATTATTATGTGTTATTTTAGTATCACTGAGATACTGTTATAGTTTTATTAATATTTTGAATTAGTTTCATTTTTATATATTTTTTTATATTTTAGTTTTAGTAATTTTGTGTTTTTATTTTCATGTCTATATAGTTTATATTCATTTCTATTTCATGTTTTAAATTAAAACTATTATTTATTTATTTAATAAATTAAATTATTATAGTATCTAGTTAAACTAAATGTTAGTTTGGTGACTAGCTGAAATAAAATAAGTATTTTATTTTTATTTCTAGTAACAAAAATGTTTTTAATAATTTTAGTTTATAGTTAACTGAAATTAAAACTATTAAATATCATTTTTGTTGGTTAAAAAACAGAAATCAAATTAAAAATAAAAAACCTTAAACATATTTAATTTTTCTAATTTCAGCTATTTTTTTTTTCTCATTTTCATTTAGTTTAACTTTACAATAACTAAAACTAAACAGAAATTAAAAACATAAAAACAGCATAGACTTTAAAAAAACTAATAAAAATGACAAAGCACATTAAAAATGACTAAAACTAACTATAATTAAAATGAAAACAGAAAATAAAAATATTAAAATTTAAAAAATGAATTCAAAATATTAATCAAAACTGTAAAAGTATCGCAGTGAGACTGGTGGTGAGGGTGACGACTTTTCTGCTTATCAAGGCTGTATTTATTTGATTAAAAATACAGAAAAAAACACTAATATTGTGAAAAATTATTACAATTTAAAATAATGATTTTCTATTTTAATATATTTTAAATAGGGCTGTCAAACGAGTTTGCCTAATATATGTGTGTGTACTGTGTGTAATTATTATGTATATATAAATAAACATGAATTAATGTATATATTTAAGAGAAATATGTTATCTATGTAAAAAATATTTGTATTTATATATAATATAAATTATATAAAAATTATAATAAATACATATAATTGGTAAATATTTCTTATATTTGTACCTGAATCTGTTTGTATTTATATATACATAATAATTGCACACAGTACACACACGTTTATTAGGCAAACTCAAACTTTTATTTTATATACAATTAATCGCGATTAATCGTTTGACAGCCCTAATTTTAAAATATAATTTATTTCTGTGATGAAATGCTGAATTTTCATCAATGTCACATGATCCTTCAGAAATTATTCAAATATGCTGATTTATTACTTTTTTGAAACCCTTGATTCTTTTTTTCAGGATTCTTTGATGAATGAATTTTTTATTTTTTTATTTATTTTTATATTTTGGATAGATAGATAGATAGATAGATAGATAGATAGATAAAAATGGTAAAATTTTAATTTAAATGATAATCACAATAACCCTTAAATCTCATCTTTTTTCTATCTTTTTTATTTTTTTCAGTTATGCTGGATAGAACAGCATTTATTCAAAATAGAAATCTTTTCTTACAGTCTTTGCTATCACTTTTTTTTTTTTTTATCAATTTAACACATCCTTGGTAAATAAAAGTATTAATTAAAAAAAAAAGAAAAAAAAGAATTAAATTTACTGACCACAAACTTTTAAATGGTAGTTAATGTTGTTACAAAAGGCTTCTATTTTAAATAAATGCTGTTCTATTTTAACATTTTATTTATTAAAGAATCCTGAAAAAAGTATCACAGGTTCCAACAAAATATTAAGCAGCACAAATCTTTTCAACACTGATAATAAATCAGCATATTAGAATGATTTCTGAAGGATCATGTGACACTGAAGACTGGAGTAATGATGCTAAAAAAATTCAGCTTTGCATTACAGAAATAAATTATATTTGGAAATATATTCACATAAAAAAAACAGTTATTTTACATTCAAATAATATTTCACAATATTACTGTTAGTTCTTGTATTGAGGAACAAAAGAAAGCTCTTTAAAAAAATAAAATAAAAATCTTACTGACCCCATGGCAGAATTTAATTTTTGGTAATCTAGTATTCCTTTTTGTTATAGACAAATGACATGGACATTCAAAATGTTGTTGTAGGTGATCTACAGCATGCCATGTCATAATATTATCTTTGTTCTGATTGGCGTCTCCAGCTGTCCCCAGCATGCAGCATCACTCGTCTGAAGTGGCCCGTCTGTATCAGACAGAGTTCGTCCGGAGTGCACGGGCGGTGGGCGTGCTGTGGGCCGTCTGCACGCTCTGCTTTGCCGTTATCGAGGTGGTCATTCTCATCCAGCCGTCGTGGGTGGGCACACGAGAGCTGCACTACCGAGGAGGGGGTCCGGCTCCTCCGACCGGGACGCTGGGCCTCTTTGAGGTCTGCATGGAGACAGATTGGCCCGTCCCAGAATGCCGGGGGTCTCTTCACACCCTGACCCCGCTTCCTGCCTTCCAGTCTCCCGCTGTGCTGGTGTGCATGTCTCTCACCATGGTGTGGGCCAGCGTGGGCTGCCTGTGTCTGTTCAGATTCTGCAACGCAGCGACTGTGTATAAGATCTGTGCTTGGCTGCAGCTCACAGCAGGTGAGACTCTTCAACTGAAGTCTCTTCTGCTCACCAAGGCTGCATTTATGTGATTAAAAATACAGTAAAAACAGAATAAAAAGTGAAATATATTTTTGGAATTTTAAATAATTATTTTCTAATTGAATATATTTTAAAATGTAATTTATTTCTGTGATGCAAAGCTGAATTTTCAGCATCATTACTCTAGTCTTCAGTGTCACATGATCCTTCAGAAATCATTCTAAAATGCTGGTTTGCTGCTCAAGAAACATTTCTCTGCAAAGCTGCAGTACATTCAGATGTATGTACATGTTTTTTGAATCTCAACACATTGAAATGTGCTCTTCTTGACCTGAAATCTAAACGAAATATGCTAGGCAGTGCATTATTCCTAACGGCATCTCTGTTTCTGTCCGCAGGCTTCTGTTTGGCCCTGGCGTGTGTGTTGTTCCCGGACTCCTGGGCATGTGCTGAGATGCGGGCGCTGTGCGGGGATCGTGTGAGTAGTTTCTCCCCAGGGAATTGCTCTGTGCACTGGGCCTACATACTGGCCATGCTGGGGGTGCTGGATGCCGCCATATTGGCCACGCTGGCATTTGTTTTGGGGAATCGCCAAGATGCCCTGCTGCCGGATGATGCCAAGGATGGTGATGGTAAATGCTGCACTTGTTATTGTTGAAATCTCTAAAATCAATGAATGCTTTACTGCCTGTTTTGAGAGAGTGGAGTTTAGTTAGTTAATGATTTTTAAACTAAACCATTAACAGTTTTTCTTAAATAACACAAAAAATAGTTTTTTATGCAATAAAATGTACAATAAATATTTTTTTAGATTTTACATATTAAACATAAATGTGTTTTATGCAGTGCTATTATTGATAAATAAATCTGAAAATATTAAAAAACGTTTTTTTGTTAATAAAATAAAGCTGAAATAAAATAAAATATTAGATGAAAAAAACAAAAAAAAAACCTTTAACCAAAATTAAATATGTTGGCAACTAACACCCACCCCCTCAAATATATTTATTTATTTATTTACTTACTTATTTTTTTTTATTTTTGATATATTTATTTTCAATTAATTAAATTAAATTAAATATTACATTAAATTAATCTAAACTGAAATATTAAAAACAGCTAATATTAACAAAATTGATAGAATCTATCTCTCGCACTCTAGTCAATAATAAATGTTGTCAAATTATGATTTTTTTAAATACAAATATGCAAAACATTTTCTTCTTAAATCTGCTTTCTTGGTTTAACTTTGCTTAATTTAATACAAATCTATCTATCGATCTATCTATCTATCTATCTATCTATCTATCTATCTATCTATCTATCTATTCATCCCATCCATCCATCCATCCATAATAAATGTTGGCAAATTTATAATAATAATAATAATAATAAATTAATAATAATGGAAATATAAAAATAAATGCCAAATTTAAATTATTATAAATTATTTATTCATTATTATAAAAACATATAAATGATTAAAATAGCGCTTTGTTGGGAAAAATATATTTTCATGTTTTGTCAACAATAAATGTTTTTATTTATTGGAAAAAAAACCTAATTAAACTAAATTACATCTAAACAAAAATATTGAAAACAACCAATATTAACAAAATTACTAGAACTTTAAAAATAAAATGAAAACTGAAAGTATAAAAATGAAAGCTAATTCAAGATATTAATAATATAATAATATATAATATTAATAATATAATAATATAATATCTGTCTATCTATCTATCTATCTATCTTTCTCTAGTCAATAATAAATGTTGGCAAATTAATATTTTTTAAATACAAATATGCAATCAGTTATTTTCCTTTTAAACCTACTTGCTTGATTATTTTGCTTAATTTAATAAAAATTAGTAAAACTAAAATAAAATGAATGAAAGTTAAATAGAAATATTAAAAAACTTATATGAAAAAATTACCGAAACTTAAATTAAAACTGAAAGTATAAAAATAAATGCTGATTCAAATAATTGTTAGTGATAATAGCATATAGATGATTAAAATAGCACTTTATTGCCAAAAATATATATTAATATTTATTATATAAAATTAATGTTTATAATATTTATTAACAAATGTTTGCAGATTAGTAGTTTTTTATTAAACAACAACAACAACAAAAAAAACTATATATATATATATATATATATATTAACTTTCCTTGTGATTGTGATATTATGGTAATGAGCCGACTTGGTAAGCTGTACTGCTTGCTTCATTTTCCTAATTTAGTTTAATGTCTAATTACACTCATTATCATTTTATCCTCTAAAAACAGATATTTTAATCATGTAATATTGTTTTCTCTTTTGTTCTCAGTGACTGGCTTGTTACTGGCAGCATAAAACAGTTGTTGTTCTCAACCGTCAGAAACTGCTGGTAAGACTGTCATCTAGTTTCTCTGGGCATTGTTTTTCTGGCACTAGCATTGGACCCAGCTTCCTCTGTTCTCTTCTGTAATTCACGTCACTGTTCTTTCTCACCCTCTCAAGTGACTGTTTCATCACAGCGTTAGTGAACTTCTCTGATGACATGAAAAGCGTGAAGAGACGCTTCTCTCTTCCCCCTCGGCATGATGTCATCATCCTGTGAATTCTGCTTACATAACCTGTCTGCATAGAAACAGTCACCTGGCAACAGTATCCGAGTCATTTCTCCCCCGACGGAGGAGCATTACTCTGATCTTGTAATGGCGGCACTAAATAGAGAAGAGGAAAGGCTGTTTTCTTTAGTGCATTTCCAAGGTACAATCGAGGTCTCTGTGACCTGTTGCGATGCACAAACAGATCACATGAATGTGGTTTTCAATTCAATTATTATATTTAGAGGATTAACTGATTCCATGTTCTGGATGTTTTTGTGCATGAATTTAAGATGAGGACTGGAGTTAAATGTAGTAAGAGAGTCAGCATTATAACGCTGTAAATGTGTTCAGTTAGTTTTGTTTTTAGTCAGTACAGTCTTAAACATTCAGATTTGCTGATTTGATCATCTCTTATATAAAAGTAGCAAATAATTGTTTGTATTTATAGTTGGCATGAAATCAAAATTTGCCTGTTTATTTTCTTATCCAAGATCTAAATGAGTTTGTTTCTTCATCAGAACAAATTTGGAGAAATTTAGCGTTATACTTGCTCACCAGTGGATCCACTGCCGTGAATGGGTGCCGTCAAAATGAGAGTCCAAACAGCTGATAAAAACATCATAATAATGATTCCAGTCAATCAACTAACATCTTAAGAAGCAAAAAGCTGTTTGTAAGAAAGAAATCCATCATTAAGACATTTTACCATCAAACCATTGCAAAAATATGAGTCCTCTTTCCACAGTACTGCTTTCTACAGTGAAAAGCCATCTGATCTGAATCAAGAGAGAAATATGGACAGATTAAGCACCTTTTACAAATTTATTTTTTTAATTTTTGGTTAAGCTGTTCATTTAAGATCTGCCTCTTTTCTTGTTTGATAGCAGTTTCACATAGAAAAACATCACAATATGGTAGCAAAGTCAATTGCAACTGCTTCATGCCGACTTTTCATGCCACCGTTGTGTTCGTAATTGTCTTCAACCACTGTTAAAATATAAAAAGTCATTGTCTTAGTTTTGCTTCCTTTTTAGATATGATGTTAATAGGTTATGATTTTATCAAGCCGTTGCATTAAATGTTGAATGTGATGTCATTTCAAATTCACTTTCACTGTAAAAATAGTTCTTTGAAATATAATAAAGCTAAAGTGAAATATTAGATGAAAAATGTAAACTTAAAAAAAAAAACATTTAAAAATTAAATATGTTGGCAACTACACCCCCCCACCCCCATCTATTTATTTATCTATCTTTTACTTTATTAAATTATATTAAATCACCAGTGGATCAGCTGCAGTGAATGGGTGCCGTCAGAATGAGAGTCCAAACAGATGATTAAAACATTAGAATAATTCACAATATGATTCCAGTCAATCAGTTACCATCTTGGGAAGCAAAACATCAAACCATTGTAAAAATATGCATCCTCTTTCCACAATACTGCTTTCTGCAGTGAAAATGTCATCTCATCTGAAGCAGGAGAGAAATATGCACAGATTAAGCACCATTTACAAGTGAAAACAGTTCTAAACAAATATATGGGTGGATTTTGATGTGAGAGAACAACAGGGGATGGACTTTGTTTTTTACTGGAGGAAGCGTTATAATGGATTATGGATGTTAGTTAATTATTTTTTATTTTATTTTTTTTTGCAAACGTAGCTTTTCACATCAGATGTTAATTGATGGACTGGAGTGGTGCGGGTTACTTGTGGATTATTGTGATGTTTTTATCATTTGTTTGGACTCTTATTCTGACGGCACCCATTCATTACAAAGGATCCGCTACAGTGGTGAGCAAGTGATGTAATGCTAAATTTCTCCAAATCTGTTCTGTTGAAGTAACAAACTCATCTATATCTTGGATAGCCTAAGGGTGAGTAGATTTCATGCACATTTTCATTTTTAGGTGAACTGTTCCATTTAAGAAATGCCTCTTTTCTTGTCTGATAGCAGTTTCATATGGAAACACATCACAATACGCTAGCAAAGTCGACTGCAAATGCTTCATGCCAACATTAAAACTACATGCCACTGTTCGTAAATGTCTTCAGCCACTGTTAAAATATAACAAGTCATTGTCTTAGTTGTGCTTCCTTTTCAGATATAATGTTAATACGCTATTAATTTATCAAGCTGGTGCATTAAATGTTGAATGTGATGTAATTTCTAATCCACTTCCACTGTAAAAGCAATGCAGAGTTCTAAACAAAATGTCGTCCACATACACTTTATTAGCACTTACAGTGAATTTTGTTGTTTGACAAAACTTGCAGTGCAGAGATATGTATTTTTGTACAAGATTTTATGACTGCACAAATATCGAAAAGCATTTATATACTCAGAGCCACGATTTCCTTCACAAATTCATTAATAACAAACCCAGAGGGCAAGAAGTTGGGACAGTGATTAGTATCACACAGTGTTTCAAAGCCAAGTCAAGGGACAAATACACATCATCAAGCTTGGATAGGATGCATATGACACTAAGTAGATGGTACACCACTTCAGACAGCCAATCAGAGAAAGAGAGGACAGGAAACTCACTTTGAGCAGGTTTTACATGTAGACAGGCTCTTTTGAGTCTAAACTCCTGTTGTGTTGCTTACTGCAGTATAAAGCAAGGTCTGATGTGTTGTGCTGTTTAAACCTGTACTGGATATCTTATGCAATAAATAGATTTCAGACATTTCTGTTTCTCAGTCATTTGTTTCCTATATATTTGTTTCTTATATATATAAATTTAGCTTAATTTCTAATTCTAAAACAGTATATAGTAGGTGCAGGAGTATAGCTATGTCAAACATTCAACTGATCTGATTCACACAGTAACTAAATTTTTGAACAGTAGTTGTTGGTTATATAATGTTTGTTTATTGATAATCAATGGCCTACTCCTGGTAACTATTAAATTTATGGCTATTATCACATTAAAAAAAATCAATATTGCAACTCAGAAATCATTTTGTTTTTCATGTAGAGCTGCTGTTCAGTTAAACACAGGAAAAAATACTGAAAGCACAGAGTGAACCAGCTGTTATAGTTACTGTTTTGCTCACAATATGAAACGGAGTGCCTCCAAACCTACTGACAGTTGTAGCAAAGCTTTGATATATTTGGATCTCTGTGGAATCAGAGTCATGCTCCTTTCATCTGTTGAGAAACTCACAGATTCTGGGTTGCTGAGAGGCAAATGGCCTTCAGTAGAAACTCACTCCGCAATGCACAGGACAAAACATCACCTAAATGCACTCTTGCGTGACCCTGGTCAGAGAGTGGTTTTGTTTTTAAGGGCCAAGTGAGTTCTCAACAGCATTAGCCAAACAGATCTTATTTATTGTGTTGTCATTTAAAACTGTGTGAATCTGTATTAAAAGGTTAATGTGACTTTGATCCTGTTGATTCTGACACAAACGGCGATGAGCTAATTGTGCAAGCCAATAGCTGATTTTTTTCTGTCAGTAATGTCATTTAATGCCTGTATTATGGAAGCCTGTTTCCACCACGGAATGAAAAATTAAAAAAGGTAATTGAGACTTTCAATGTTACAGTTTTTTCTGGGAATTATGAGGAAAAAAAGTCAGAACTGTGAGATGTAAACTTCCAAAAATTAAAGTCAGAATTGGGAGTTTATATCTTGCAATTCTGACTTTTTTCTCAATATTCTAAAAAAAAAAAAAAAAAAAAAAAAAGTAAGATTTGTGAGATATAAACTCAAATCTGAAAAAAAGTCAGATTTTTGAGATATAAACTCAGGATTGTGAGATGTAAACTCATAAATTTGAGAAAGAAGTCAGAATTTTGAAATATACACTGAATTGTGAGATGTAAACTCACAAGTATGAGGAAAAAGGTTTAGAATTTTGAGATATAAATTCAGAATTTTGAGAAAAAAAATTTTGATTTGTGGAATATAAACTCCAATCTGAGGAAAAAAAGTCAGGATTTTTAGATATAAACTCAGAATTATGAGAAAAAAAGATTTGTGAAATATAAATGGCAGAATTTTGAGATATAAAGTCAGAATTTTGATATAAACTCTGAGAAAAAAGTCAGATTTCTGAGATAATAAACTCAGAATTGTGAGATGTAAATTCAGGAGTATGAGAAAAAAAGGCAGCGTTTTGGGATATAAACTCATAAATCTGAGAAAAAAAGTCAGAACTGTGAGATATAGATTCAGAATTTTGAGAAAAAATTTGGATTCATAAGATGCAAACTCAAAATTTTGAGAAAAAAAGACTCAGAAATATGAGAAAAGGGCAGAATTTTGAAATATAAACTCAAAGATATAAACTTGTGAGCTGTAAACTCATAATTTTGAGGGAAAAAGTCAGAATTTTGAAGTATGAACAATTACTTTTTTCATTTTTTCGGCAGAAAAGGGCTACCATACTGTATAATATTACCAGAAAGAAGGAAAACAAAAAGCATATTCCATAAGCTGTTATGTGTGTGGGATTTATTATAGTATAACATTGAAACAGAGTAACATCTTATCGGAGTACCTCGGTAAGCAGGCCTTGATTAGATTTAGGCAGGTGACAATGAACACTGGTGTATCTGTAAGCAAGTGAAATGTTGCAGTCCCGTTTAAAACTCTCGCTTGCTCTGTCTGTCTAGATTTCCCTCAATTTTTCTGTTTTATTCTCTTCACTTTCATGTACTCTTTAGGCTGGCAGGTACTGCAGGATGTGCTGTGCGATCAGAGCGGGGTCGTAGGTCAGGGCTCTACGCTTGCGGCTGTGTTTTTTGGGGGGTGGCAGGTCAGTGTCTATGCGCTTCATTCTCTGGAGGCCGACGTGTGGCGTTCTGTTGCTCTGCCCTGTGACCCCGTCGTCCTCCACGTCACCATCGAGCCGTTTCACCCTCAGCAGTGATGCCTCGACCTGGGGGGAGGGGCCAGGGGCGGAGTCCAGGGACCGGCGGGAGCGTTTTAGGGCGGGTCCTCCAGATTGCTCCATGTTGGCCACAGCGCTCAGGTCCCGTTTAGAACGCTGGTTTGAAGGGGCTCCCTGATTGCCACCGGATGCCAAGCTGGAGAGGATCTTCTCAACAAGATACCTTAATATTGCAAAGAAAAAAAAATTGAGATATAAACTCATAAATCTGAGAAAAATGTCAGAATTTTGAGATATAAATTCAGAATTGTGAGATATAAACTCATAAATCTGAGAAAAAAAATCTGTTTGCTTAAACAAACAACTTGAAATTAAAATTCACCATACTAATATGACACATTTGTTTGCAACGTTATTGTAGTATTATTTATACACTTTTTTTTTCTAGGTTTTATTAATATTTTTAATTTTAACTGTATTATTTTCTGTTTTAGTTCAGTTATATAAATTACTATTTATTTCTAATTGTAGTTTACAGTTTTTCATTTCCATTTTTAAATGTTATTTTTAATTAGCTTTTATTTTATATATTTTAAAATTTAATTAAGTAATCTTGTTTGATTTTGTTTAGTGTGCTTTTGTCATTTTTATTAGTTTATTTAAATTTTATTTTAGCTCTAATTTTAGTTCAGGTTTTTCATCTAATAAATAACTATATATTTTTATTAATATTCTGAATAAACCATTGAACTGCATTTTCAGTTTTCATTTTAATTTAACTTATAGTAATTTTGTTATGTACTTTTGTACATTTTATTATTGTATATTTAAAATATTACTGTTTTGTTCTATTTTTACTTCAAATATATATATATATATATATATATATATTAATAATATTTTGATTGAGCTTTTATTTCTTGATTATCATTTTAATTTTAATTTTAAGGAAACATTTTTTAATTTTGTACAGTATTATGTGGATTTTAGTCTTAAAGTTTTTATAATAATTATATTTTTTTATTAATACTTTTGTACTGTATTTTCAGTTTTCATTTTAGTTTAAATTATTTCATTTTTAATTTAATTTTAATTTGATCATTTTGTTAAGCGCTTTATTCTTTTTTTTTAAATATTGCTAATTGAGTTGTAATTTTTAATTATTTACAGTTAGTAATTTTAGTGTTTCAGCTTATTTCAGTTAGCTTTGTTTCAATCATAGACCGTAAAAAAAAAAACCCTAATAAATCAATTACAAAAATTCAAATTACTAAAAGTTTTTAATAGTTTTAGTTTATCAATAATAACCTTGCACTGGTTTGGTTCTAAATGACATGTTTTCATTACCTGAGCATCTCTTGGTCTTTGTCCTGCTCTCTCTCTGGAATCCTGTTGGTGTTCGGAGCGAGTCCAGCCTGCATCAGTCTCTCCTGCTTGTAGCGGTTCAGTAGAGCCTGAGTAAGCTGAGGATCCAGAAGGCCCTGCCATGAAGCCTGAGGCTTCGCCATGCTCACGGCCTGCTCGGCCTCATCGTAATCCGGTGGGTACGGGCCCTGGAAATCGCCTTCCTCTTCCTCCTCTTCCTCTGGTTTGCCCTGTCCGTTATTCTGTGCCTCATTCAAGAGCCGCAGCATTGATGCCAGATAAGCTGCTTCCTGTTCTCGCCTCTGATCATTCTCCACCAGCCGCTGGAGGGCTTGTCCAAGACCTTGAGCTCTCAAGACCTCCGGCTGATAGTACAGATCATTGCTCCGACTTCTGAAGTCAGCAGCGGGGTAAGACATCATCTGGGCCTCGTAGGGCACTGAATCACGCAGGTCTCTTCGAAGACGGATTCCACCTGCCTGGCTGTCAAAGCTACGACCTCCTCCACGCATGGCAGAGAGAGGCTGACAAAAACAGAGAGGAAGAGAAAGAAATCAACCAGATGATTGGTGAAAAATGTCTCTTGTTTCTATGTTAAACAACTTCTGTGTTTGGTACAGACAAGTCTTATTTATTATTATTTATAAATAGGGCTATCATAGATGGCAGTATACAAAGACAAATTTAATTTATGAGCTGCTTATTATGCAGAAAGCAGGGCAAATGTTTTTCCAGTTCTTATTGTTTCATAATGTTCAATGATTCAGAGCAAACATTATGCATGTTGTTTTTCAGTTATGCAAGCTTTTATGAACAAAATTTCCAAATTTGTCATTACTAAAACACAGTAATATATAATTTTATAAGAAGAGTTATAATGACTTATTAAGATTTTGCTTACATCTTCCTTGTATATATATATATATATATATATATATATATATATATATATATATATATATATATATATATATATAATTTTATTAAAAGGTTTTCAGAGGTTTGCTGTATTTTGAATCTAGTTTTTTCTTTGTAAAAGGCAAAAAGTTGATCATATTGATTTTAAAGTTAAGGATTCATTAGTTTGAATATACATAGAACCAAACACTATCATAACATCTTAGTTGATAATTCAGCATACTTTATTTTTGACAAAACATCCCATGTTTTGGTTGTGACTGCTCATTTTCGGTAACAACCACATCATATTACAGAATTTTAACTTGCATATTAAAACACTACTAAAACATACTAAAATACTAAAAATGTGCATAACTGTACTAAATTTTGGTTTATTTCCCCCAAATAAAGGATTATTTGTTCCCTTTTGTCTCTACCGAAACAACGATGACATGTTTCAATGATGACTGTTACAGCAGTGACAATTTTATGGGATAACAACCAAAAGAACAAAGATGTCACTATTGAAACTTCACCAAACGTTTCAGTCGTGACTGTTTCGGTAGTGACAATTTTAGATAGTTTTAAACCTAGCTCAAAGATGCTAATCAGCACATGGTTAGCTAGCACAGTTCTGAACACTTGTACACATATAAAAACTAAATGTTATAGAGAAACACCCAAAAAAGTGTATTTAACTTTAGAAAAATGGTGTACGGTAGTGAAATTCTTTTTCAGATTTTTGAACACATTTACGTCTAAATGATGGGGCCTATCTACTCACTATGTAGCTATAAGAGAGAAGGACACAGGAATATTTTGCAATCATAAATGTAGGGGTGTAGTTAAAATCAGTCTCTTCCAATTGACTAAAACATACATTGTTTCTGTAGTGAGATGAAAATGCGGGACACTTTTTTTTTTTTTTTTTTTTACATAAAGTTTCATCATTTACAAAGCAAATATAAAATAAATATTTTTTTGAACTTAACTTTTTTAAGAAATCAGAAAGATAATTTTATAAAAGATTGTCATAAGTCATAAAAGATTGTTTAAAGTTGCTGTAAAAATAAATACCCACACATAAAATAGTACTACCTGTCACATCACTGAAAAAAGGAGTCCTGAGAAATCATATTTATTTCTGTGATAGTTCTAATAAAAATGGCAGGGGAGCGGTCCGCCCTTTTTTAACCAATCAGAACATTTTCTGGCAGAAGTGGAGGCAACGGAAATCAAAAATCTCTTAAAAACTATGGTAACAACGAAAATGATCAAATGTAACTTTTGTTCTAATTAATTTACCTAGTAATGTGTATATATATATTTTTTATACGCTGTAAACCACTCTCGTTCCTTAACCGACCAATCAGAATGAACATTTAAATGACGCAGCGTCAACGGCGTTTTCAAACCATTCAAATCAAACAGCTTTCAGTATCACCGTTAGCAGCATAACGTGGGATTTGGACAACAGGTGAAAAGAAACATGGAGACAAGTTATACGGAACGACACAGACGAATATGAATTTACTGAAGGATGGAGTCTGCACACTGGTAAGTAGATGGTAGATGGAATGGGGCCCTCCATTCATGTACAAATGCGTATGGCGATGCTAGATTTGTTCCGTTTGTTTGCTGTGTTGACAGGTGACGTATGTTCGGGCATCGGTAGATTTTTTTACGTTAATTAATATAGTTGTAGATGCTTTAATCGAGTTCAGTTATTTTGGTAACTTCAGCTAAACAATTGTTGTTGTTGTTAATTTAAAATACTGCAAAATTGGTTTAGTTTGACAGGTCTTTGGGCGGTTATTTGGTTTTGCCGTAGCTTTTCGAATTACGTTAATTAAAATTGTTATATATCCTTTAATGGATTTTGGTAACTTTAATCATTTCATCTTGACGGTTGTTGTTGTTGTTGTTATAAAACCGAGATGCTGCAAGGTTTGTTCCATTGGTTTATTATATTGGCAGGTGACGTGTCTTTGGTGGGCGGGGCTTTGGTGTAGCTATCGGTAGATTACATTAATTCATAACTGTTATAGATGCTGTATTGATTACGGTCATTTTGGCATTTTCAGTTAGACCTTTGTTGTTGCTGTGTATTGTTTAATACATTCTAATGCAATTTAATAATGCAATCCTGTTTAGCAATTAGTCTAAAGAGAACCAACTCTGATGAATGGCAGAAAGAGCAGATTTTATGATTTGTGGATTCTGACGTACATTTGCCTTTGAGAGCACAGAAACACATAGGCCTACACCTCCCACTTCAGTGACACTTTACAGTAATCATTCATGTGTTCGAGAGGAAGCATTAGTAAGCATGTTTCCTCTCCTTTCATCTGTACTCCCATCCTCACGCCTCCTCTCCATCCCCACTGAGTCAGACATTCAATTACACTCACACATTATTGAGAAGAAAAGAAAGATGCTTCCTAGGGCCTGAAATCACTGTAGTGTGCATAGCAAGCACATTCTGACAGTATGAGTAACCAGCTCCTCTTCAGTGTATATTAGTTCTGTCACTGGCACTGATGATCTATGTCCACCATTACTGATAGGAGACCTGTGTTTAAACCGAAACAAGCTCGATCTCAAGCCTGAGGTTATAAACGAAATGCTGAGTCATGACATTGTCTTCACCCTCTGTGTGGAACATAATTGTTCTAAATTGCGAAGTGAGCACAAGCAGCGGTGCTCAAAAGCTACCATATGTGCTTCTTGTAAAGCGTATTCTGTGTCAGAATGATAAATGAAACTGTTTTTGTGGAGTCAGTTCAAGTTTTATGAGGTATTTTGGGGCTGTTGTGATTTAATAATAAATGAGGCAGATATAGTGACGTCTGAAACTGTAGGAGCAGGATTCCTCTGAGCGCTGTGGGAGCTGAATCAGTGACTCACTCTGGCGCATTATGACGTCTGTAGCGCTCCAGACGTACACATTGCGTGTGTGGGAGATCTTCCTGTTCATACCATGAGTTCAAGTGGTGTCCATGTCCTCCGGTTTGTTACCATCTGCTCCACTCCCCAATACTGCGCCAATGGAAATGTTTCTAACGTGAACAACTATCTGCAGAGTTACTTTACAACTCCAGCTGAAGTGCTCTGTCACATAAATTTTCTATCTAGTTGTGTGTGTCATTTTAAAATTTACTAGAGATTATCAATATACTTCATGGGATTGCACTTAATAAATAAAGATAGTGAAAAATATGCTTTATGTACCCGCTTTTTTGCATTAAAAATCAATATCAAGTGTGAAAAACAGTTTGCAATAAAACATTTTTACAGTTTAAGTGTAATCCAATCAGTGCTGTTAAACTATTACAAAATGTTTTTGGTAGTTTAAAAAGCTGAAATGATCATAAAAATATTAAAATAAAAACAAACATAAATACTTAATCCAACCAGTGTTGTTATTGTTGTTTGTTATTAATAATATTTTTAAGTAATCTACAAAATTTAAACAAATAAAATATAAATATTAGTTGAAAAAATTAATCCTAAAAATCTTTTTAAAAATCCAGTCAGTGTTATTGTTGACTACAACTATTAAAACATTTTTGGTAATTGCAATAAAATCTGAGCTGAAATATTAAATTAAAATTAAATAAAAATAAATTAGAAATGTTGGCATGGAAAGTAACTGTCATAAATACTAATATTTATACTACTAATAATTACTAAAGCTGAAAAAATAAAGCAAAATTATAGATTGTAAAAAAACAATTAATAAAAGTTAATAAAATAACAAAAGCGAATAACAAAATGACTAAAATTAAAACAAAAATTAAAATGCAAACTGCAAATAAAAAATAAAAGCTAATACTGTTACTATAATAGTATGTAAATAATATGACAACACGAATACAAAACACTGAACCAAATTTATTCAGATATATTGGATAATTTGAAATCTTTATTTAAATTAAATAAAATGTGTTTTTTTTTTTTTTTTTTTTTTTTTTGGGTAATTGCAGTAAAGCCGAAATGTTGGCATGGAAACTCATACATATTTATACTACTAAATAATAAAAATAATAATTACTAAAGCTGAAAAATAAAGCTAAATGGATTGTAAAAAAATTAATAAAACAACTAATAAAAGCCAAATAAAATAACAAAAGCAAATAACAAAATGACTAAAATTAAAACAATATTATTGCTAAAAAAATTTATACTAAAACAACACTGGTAATTTTAAATCTTTATCTAAATCGAATATAATGTGATGTATATGTAATATAGATGATAGCACATGAAACACATTTTGAGTTAACTGACAAAATTTGTACAGTATAAATGGATGGACGGACGGACGGATGGATGGATGGATGGATGGATGGATGGGTGGAAGAAAACTGAGAGTGCTCTCTGAAAGCTGTTGCCATGGCAGCGTTCCTCCTCTGCTTGGAGTAAAAGAGCGGCTGTTTGTTCTGCTAATGAGATTGTGCTTCCTCTCCTATTGATTTTATCCTGTGTTGTCCGTCAGATACGGCCCATAATCCTTCACACTTTCCCAAAATCACTGTAGCATTTACACTGAGCTCAACATGGCTGTTTCAGTAACGGCTGCTGTCCATGGTGCTGAAAACATGAGCACACACTAATGACTGCTACACATGCTCTCTCATGTCTTACAAACTAGATAATTGAATTCACAGCTTTAAATCAGCAGTCCACAGATCTCTCCAGTGCATCAGTACTGCTGAACTCTAATTTTTATGATAAAAGGATCCAGAGACCAGAATATTTCAGGCCCTGTTGCCTTAGCAAATGCATAGCCACGCACTATAAAAACATTTCAAACATCATAGCAACGCCCTGGAGTCATTACTAAATCTAAAGATTCTAAACATTAATTACCTTTTTGTGTGCTTGTAACAAATAAGATTTTTTTTTTTTTTTAATTCAATAGAGTATTCTTGGTTCATCAGCACTAGAACAGCAGAGTCAACAAGTACACAAGACGTGTTATGATAAGTCTCATGCTGTCTGCCTTCCTAAAATAACATGGAGCGCTGCATGCAAAGATGCATGTCATGTTTATTGTGATCTTGGTTTGTTTGCAAAAGCAGTTTGCTCTGCTTCCATTTCTGCGCACTGCCTTTCTGAGAAATTTCCAGAATTTAATCAGGATAGTATTCGACAGTAAAACCCTCTTGATATGTGCTCTGTTGTTGCCAGGCAATGAAGATTTGTACGCCCTATTTCACGCCATCTGGCTCCACTGATCTCATTGCTCTCGGTGACATATCAGTTTAGCAGAAATTAACACACAGCCAAGCATAACATATAAAAAACCCCTAAATATTACATTGTGTATGTTCCCATATCCAGTATGACCCATGTGCAATGATTCATATACAGATATTTTAAATGAAATGTGAAAGTGCCCCTAAACAGAAAGAAATTGGCATTTAGCACCAAATGCAAACCTTTGTATGGAATAAGGAAGGAAAAAACATGCAGGTTAAAATGTAGCTATAGAGAAATCACAGTGAATTAAGCACTGAGTCTGAGCAAGCACACATGATGAAGGTCTTATGTGGTGTTTGCTTTACCTTTGCCTCTGGTGTGGGGATCTGGAACAGCGTCAGGGAGAGGAAGAGCAGAAGAGAGCTGGTCAGAAGGCCCGACATCCTGGAGGAGAGAATGAAGCTGCCCCTGCAGTGTAGAGAAACGCTGTCACCGAACACCAGCACAGAGACGGACAGATCCAGGGGGAGAGAAACACAGGGAGAGAGAGCGCGAGAGAGCAGAGCAGAGGGGGAGGAGCTTCACTGTTACTCTGAACAGAGATACGTGATAGAGAGAGAGGAAGAGACTGTGCTTGTGATTTCTGTATGATAAAGCTGGTGGTATATTTCTGCTGCAATCTGAAAAATAAGATTAGGGTTTAGTAATGCACATGTATGGAAATGGCAAATGGGTACATAATATCTGGCTGTACAAAATAATGATAATTTACAATTTGAGTATTTGGCAGTATCTTTTTTTTATTGTGCAATACAATCAAAAATGCAAGTCACAAGAAGTTTACCAGATTTTTGTAATAGTACTTGAAGTAATACTAATAATTAAACCTGTTTTTATAATAATAATAATAATAATAATAATTATTACTATTATTATAACAGACATGTATAAGAACATAAAATACATATTTGCATAAAATGCATAGTATGTGAAAATGTGTGTTTGCACATCCTTCTAAATTGCGTACAAATGAGAAAAAAAGAACAATGCAACCACCACAAATATTTGCAATACTGAATTTCAAGATTAAACCAATATAATGGGGCTGTCAAACGATTAATTGCGATTAATCGCATACAAAATAAAAGTTTGAGTTTGCCTAATAAATGTGTGTGTACTGTGCACAATTATTATGTATATATAAATGCAAACACATTCAAGTACATATATAAGAAATATTTACAAGTGTATTTTTTACATAGGTAACATATTTCTCTTAAATATATACATTAATTCATGTGTAGTTATATATACATAGTAATTACACACAGTACACACGCATATATTAGGCAAACTCAAACTTTTATTTTGTATGCGATTAATAGCAATTAATCGTTTGACAGCCATACAATATAATAAAAATTTAGTGAAAATGTTTAATTGCAGAACAGTAGAGAATAGACATTTAATTAATGGTTATGAAATGTACTTGCAGATATGGTACATTGTAAATAAAGTAAGATTTAGATAAAATTAATAAATTATTGGTATTTTACTTAAATGTTAAGAGTATTATAGTTTAACATGATGGTTTGGTTGCCGTTCCTTCCTCTTCAGAAAGTCTGACGTTCTCTTACACATCAGTATGGTCATTATCTGTCCCAGTAGTCATTTGAGCCTGTTGAAACAAATGTACTCTGCTGAGTTTTTATTTTCTTATTTGATGCAGCAGTTTAAAAGTAGAATCTGTGTATAGCAGCTTAAATATGACAAAACACACAGCTCGTGAAAAATAGCAGTAAAGATTCTCAAGATATATTTGCAAGTGATCTCAATATCACTTGCTAATATATCATGAGAATTTTTCAACCCAGTCTCATAAAAATACGTACCTCTGGGTACTTTTCTGCAACACCGTTTTTACGTACCTTACTATGCGTTTCGCAGCAGTTTCAAAGAGAAATGTCCACTGAGTGGCGCTAAAACACAGGTTCAACACGTGAACCCTGGCACATTTTTATCACGTTGATATAGGTACGTATTGCTGTGTTTTTATTACATTGCTTCGGGTACGTATTGCTGTGGTTCAGGGTTTAAATATCCGTGGACTGTTGCTAAAAGTTAATGCTCTATCGTGCTGGAAATATGCCCTACACCAAACCCAACCCTAAACCTACCCGATAGTGTTAACAAAATGCAAAACTGATATAAAAATGCCATTTGAATCATCCTTATGTGCAGATTTGAACTGTTTTGTCAAACCGTAGTTACACAGGATTCGTACCTGAGCTCTTCTTCTCTCAAGTAGACCTACATCTCCGTACTGCATGAGCTACCGAACAGACCTACCATCTATGAAAACCTATAGATATAAAGCTGGATATGTGATGCTAACATTCAAAAGCATCAGTTTTCAAATCTTCCAGCATATTAAAATTGTTTTTAAGTCATAACATAATATGCATCAAGTAATTGTGCGGAAATTACGCTTTATTAATCAAAACTCTGTAAAGTAATAAAACTCTGTGAAAAGGAATAAAAGTTGTTGGAGTTTTACTGCCTCTAGTGTTCATTTCTTTTGGAAACTGCAGTGATATGTACTTGTTGGTATCTATTTCACGCATCGTGAAAAAGTGCCCCCAAGTATGTTTTTGCCATGAGACCAAGTAGGAATTTTTACCACTGCGGTACAAGTTTTTCACCCCCCACACACCTCCACGTGTCTTGCTCCTGATTTTGGTCACGATCAGTGCTGCAGTCATGATGAAGAGACCAACAGCAATGAAGGAGGAAAAGCAGATGTTGAATAAAGATACCTCTTCATGATTACCTCCAGCGAAATCTAAACGCACAGAAAAAATAAACAGTTACACAAATGGTTTGAGACATTTGAGATTTGTTTTTTAACAGATGGACTGTTGATTGACTTCATCTGTGTCTTGTAATACATATTTGAAATGAATTAAAATTGGTGGTTGATGGATATGGGATTTTTATGGCCAATACTGAGAAGGAAATATGTCTGATATGAGGCTGGTATAATAGAGGTAATGGACTACTTTCACAACTAATTCCGCGTTCTACGGCTTGGGAGTTCCCGGTTATCGTTCAGCGCAGCTACATACAGACAGTTTTTCATGTAAATGCAGATTATTACTACATTTTAGGGCTGGCATTTCTTTAAAAAACAATTAATCATATTCTCTGCTTTAACATGAATCATCTTCAACCTGCTGAAATGTTATAATGTGCATTATGAATAATAAATGTATTTCCCCACTAACCTGCCGCATTCTGATGAACAGTATTTTTCTTTTACTGATCATATTTCATACCTGATGAATGTACAGTTTTGGTTGTAGTAAAACCATGGCTAATTTGTTTGTGTGCGTTGGTGCTCTTTTTTCGAGCCCATACTGCTTATTCCATTGTTTAAAATGGCTGAATGAATGTGGGGTAACTGCCTTATTTAACGATGTTAAACATTTTAAATCATTTTTAACAGTAACACGTTGACAGTGCGACTATTGAATATTCATATCTTGGCATAAGGCTATATACATTGAAATTATGACAGAATATGACACAGAATAGTGACTAACATATTTAATACAGCTAGATAAAGGTTCATCAGATCTCACAAACTGCAGCGTCACGATTAGGCCACTATAGAGCACTGACACCCTGTGGTGAACAATCACCTATGATTACCAGCCACTGCTTTCTCAGATCGGTTTATGTTCTATTAAAACTAAATGTAATCACCAGAATATGTCTTCTCCTGTCTCTGAAAATGTCTGATTTTGAAATCCTTCCGTGAACTCTTATTTTATCAGTCGTTTAAGTCAACTAGATGATTACAGCGCATTAAAAATGTACATGACCGAAACAACTGAGCCGTAAGATTTCAAAACGGAAGTGCGTCTCGAGGCTCAGTGCAAGTAGTCCATTCCAGTACATGAGAGACATGCAGAAAATTGTTGAAACTAAATGAACATTTATTGTGCATAATATTTATGACTTTCTCTGAGGTACTAAAAACAATATATAGTTACACTTAATTTTAAGGTGTCATTGTTACAGTGTAATTATACTTTTAGGTACTGTGTAATATTAATTAACTAGATGTACTTACAATTATAGAATAGACTAAAATGGATTAGGTGTCTATCTTTAGTGATGCAGTGCAGAGAGTCGCTTCTGGGACGCTACAGGATGAAACTCAGACGCTTTAGACGCTTTGGCTGGTATAAACACAAGCATTGGCTACTAGAATGGCCGCGATCAGCTTAGAATGGCCACGTTGGAGCCTTAACGCGCCGCAGATGTGTGTAGTGTACATGAGGGTTAAGAGATTCATTATACAGTGTAGATGGCTTCACTGATTATATAACGGGAGTGTTTTTTTTTTAAAAATCATATACTTGCATTAGACTTAAGTCAGTGATGATTAGGGATGTCACAATTCTCAATATAATATCGAACCGTTCAGTACGACATGGTTCAATACGCGCTTGTGAATTGCGTTTTTTTTTTTTTTTTTTTTGGTTTCGTATTTAAATAATTTCGTTGTTTTATTTCTCTTGGAATTTACTGTGTGTGCCCGCGATTTCACGTGCTGAGATGAGGAAACGCTTCCCTGCTTATATTTGAAAAAGCAACACACACAGAACATCTTCCCATCTAATGACATGCAGTGATAAGCTTTTCTAAACCTGTTGTCCAAAAAAAGAGTAAAAAACAAAAGAAGAAATCTTTCTCATAATATAAGTGACTGCTATGAAATTGAAATCATTTTACCAATCGCACGGAGACGCATCTTTAGAACAATACCAAACATGAAAGGGAAAATTCAACATATTCACAAAATGTAACACATATAGTATATGGACATTCTTATAGTGACTTTCAGTGGAATCTTTTGGGGGAAAAGTGTGAGATGCAGGGAGGGGAGAGGAGAGGGAGGAAGGGGGTTGTAAATGAGCAATAGGGGTGGTGTTGTTTGCCCTCTTTGAAGATCTCTTCTCCAGATTAGTTTTATTGTTTTGTTGCATGGCATCTGTTTTTGTTCTGTTTGAGTTCCTGGACTTTAAATTCATGAGGAAATAATTTCACATCTTACAACATTCAACCTATTTTTCGAATTTCCAGAAAGTCCCAGCACGACATCCGACGGGTTTTCCCAGATCGCATCATATATATTCTATACTCATACTCTATGTATGTTGATTAGCAATGGCTTACAGATATACTTAATCATTATGAAAATACATGAGATGGCTTGAAGATCACAGATAAACCATATATTATTGCAGGCGACTGTTTATTGTCCTTACATTTCATCATTCAAAACATTTAACGTTATATTTTGTCTTTTTCAGTTACAGCAATAACGGTGCCTTTATCCATATTAGAGATTTCCTGGCTGGAGCGAAATGTAATCAGTGCTACTTCTTTGACACATATGTGGATTTTCTGCATGAGGGCACCCTCTGGCATCCAGTGTGAATGAAACCTATCCTATTTTGCGTAAAAATTGAAAAAAATAATACCTCTCTCAAAAGAAATATTAAGCAGACATATAATAATCCACACTTTTTTCAGTGTACAGATGTTTACAGGAGTATTTTGCAAAAAAAAAAAAAAAAAAAAAACTGATGTGGCAAGCTATTAGAACCAAACCGAACCAAAAACTGTTGTTAAATCTATCAGAAAGCTGGTGATCCATTGACAGATGGAGCTAGGAACAGAGAGCTGGGTTAGTTTGGACTGGAGGAGTGTTGGGATAATGGTGTTGAAGGGCAAACTAAAGTCCACAAACAGGATCCTCACATAATTCCCTGTTTTGGGGGAGTGGGGAGAGGGGGTCGCTAATGGTGTTAAAGGTTGTGAAAAGAGATGGTCAGAATGGGTGTGCATGTTTTCGAACCTACAATAAAACTCATTCTGGTCTTCAGCAAGTCGTTGATTCACCTTAGTGCTGGGGGATGGTGTCTTGTAGTTTGTGATGGCTTTCCACACTGAAACTGAGTCATTGGAAGAGAACTGATCTTCCAACTTTTTAGCATAGCTCTTTTTAGCCACTCTAATCTCCTTATTCAGAGTGTTTCTGGCCTGATTATACAAGACTCTGTTCCCATTCTTGTAGGCATCCTCTTTGGCGAAGCTGTCTGAGTTTTGTAGTGAACCATGGTTTATTAGGGGTATAAGAAAATATCGATACGCGTGAGTATTGCAATATTTTGTTTGTGTTTGATTTAAAAAAAAAAAAAAAAACAGGAAAAACTAACAAAAACACCAAAACAACTGGAGGGCGAAGCACCTCTTGTGATGTATACACAAAACATTATAAATAGTTTTGTACAGTGATTCTATGAAATTGTTGTCATGTTAAATAAAAATTCAGTCAAATTAAAAACATTAGGCTTCTTTAGCTGTATGCTGGAGTTGGTTTGATTTCTGGCAATGAAACAAAGTAAATAATTAAATAAATTAGCATGATAATATTGTGTATCGGTGATCTCACAGGCTGACGACAGGATATAACAGTTGAGCATATCACCCAACACTACTCTGTACCATTGTCTGCCTCAGTGTTTGATGTGGGACCCTCTACTTGAAGGGGCATCCTCAGCACAGCAATACTAGGAATAATGCAAGAAGAAGATGCTTCAGCTTTGCTCATTTCAAGGGTAACTTCTTCAGCGGGGCCCAGAATTTTTGAATGATACTAAATTTACAAAACACAAGCCAATAAAATGACCACTTCACTTTATCTTTAGAAGAGGGCATAGCAGATACATCTCTGCTTTGCACACCTACAGCAATAAACAGTCGGTAGAAGTCTCTATAGGCAGCAACGCAACACATTCAAGGTCCAGAATGGTAGGAAAGACTCCACATGACTTCAGTGGTTTAACCTCAGTTTCGAGCGACGTGAGTAATACTTTGTTTGCACAAAAAAACAAACATCATTTACAACTTTATGAAAATATTGGTCTGTGTGTGTCTTCATGAGATAAACACAATGTATTTGTGTTGTGTTCACACTAGAGTTGGGGTACTTGGACTCGAGTACAATTTTTAGGCAACTCAGACTTGTCACGGACTCGGATGCATTTTTACTCGGACTCGAGCCTTTCGGACTCTGAAAATATCCTGAGTCCAGAGACAGTTGCAGAAAAAAGTCACTGACTCGTTGCATTATCACGTAAGTGATATTTAGTATTTGCATGTGTTTTTAAGTCTTGTCCAGTAGGCTACTTGAAAGCTAACGGGTTTATGTGCGCACACACTCAAAGCGCGCTCACAGAACGCACCTCTCAGTCAGTGGACGAATGCCGAGTTCTCTTTCGCTTCTAATAGGTTCTGCTATTGCTACACATGTACTGATGCGTCAAAATATTTGATCTGTGCATCAGATCTTAAAGATCAGCGTAAACCTGCAGCCGCTGACCACATCATAAATATTAATCAAACATAGCGGTGTGCGATATGACGATTTTTGAAATATCGTAGTATTGTGCTATTCTCTCAGCTGCAGTTCTGGCGCCTCCGTCTCAATATACTGTACAACGTGACATACATTCACTTCAGTGTTAACTCGGCGGTAGTTACAGATTAATCTGTATTTCATTTATACAGTGGAGTACAGATCGACCGGACACATTTCAACCAATCTCTGTTCCGGGCTTGCACACGAACTGCATGCAATCATTTTTCAAAATGTCGTGTGTGGAAATATTAAGAACTCTTTAAACGTCTGTTAGCACTGGCCAGAGACGCTGAAGACGAATGCAAACAGGAAAAAATACTGTAGCAGGCAAAGCAAGATGATGGTTCACAATGCGCAAAATATTGGAAATATTATCCTGAATATTGAAACGGGGTTTATATGAATGTATCTCTGAGGGGAACTGGCTGTTTTAGAGAATTGTACTCAAAGCACCAATTTTCAAGCAGACAAAAATGAATGAACATGATGAATAGGACAAGTGGCTTTGGATGGTTGAATGACATAGTGTTGTTATCACTTAGGGTGTACTCACTTTTGTTGCCAGCTGTTTTGACAATAATGGCTGTATGTTGAGTTATTTTTAGGGGACAGTAAATATACACTGCTATACAAGCTGCACATTGACTACTCTAAAATATATCCAAGTTTCATTTCTATAGTATTGTCCCTTAAGAAGATATACTAAAATGATTGTGAGTGGTGTACTCACTTTTGTGAGATACTGTGTTTGTGTATATATAGGTTGCGCTAGACTTAAACATCGTCCTGTTTTGATGGACAGGGTCCTAAAAATTCCACCATAATCTATTATTACCCGTCATTTTAATTTCCATATTTTAATTAGAATAACACATTTCATTGCTTTTATATTTGTTCACATTTTCATTTTTAATCATGAACCTACAGGACGACAGCACAGTGTTTAAAAACAAAATATGCTAGGGCTGGGTGAACAAACATGATGAATGAATATTACGTCTTCCTTCCAATAAATAGCAGTAGGGTAGGCTATATAATAGCAGTAGGGTTGTCTATTTCATTAGGAAATTTAAGCAATACATACAGTTTTGGCGCTTTTCAATGTGGCGTGATAGATCGTTGATGTGTAGTTTTTTTTTTTTTTTTTTTTTTTTTTTTTTTGGCACAAAGCAAGCACTAACTTCATACAGTTGGATTACTTGATGTACTTAATGACATGGATCAAATAATGATGTCTTTCCTACCGTTCTGGACCATGAATGTGCAAGTTGCATGGCAGACTGTGGAGGGACAGAAAGTCTTGGATTTCATCAAAAATATCTTAATTTATGTTCTAAAGATGAAAGAAGGTCATATAGGAGTGGAAACACATAAGGGTGAGTAATTAGTGACAGAATTTTCTTATGATGATATTTTCTATATTTTCTATATTTTCCTATTTTTATGGATCCAACAGGATGTCATATAATTCACTTGGATCAAAAACTGTGATGGTCTATAGTTGGCAGTACTATTAACACAGGTGAAGAAAGATATTGCATTATCTGAGAATAAAATTGACTGCCAACACTAGGGGTGCAATGATAAATCGATTCATGGATCGATTCTGCAATTTTATTTATTTATTTATTTATTTTTTCTCCCCGAATGCATCGCGATTCTCTCTCAAGTTGATTCTAAGCTTAGTTTTTAACAGCAGATGCCGCTCTAGACTAGTTTTTAACCGCACACTCGAATGCTCATGAAGAAGAGTGCTTGTGAGTTAGTAATGTAAGTGCAATGTACTTGCACCTCAGCTTTTATGCTTTTATGTTGCAGCCCAGTGTGAACACTCTTGTAATTTGCTTCAGCCTTTTCGAACTTTGAATGATTATTTTAGGTTCAAGTGGTGTGTGTAAGGAACTGGAAGCAAGCAGAGTAAGACTGTTTATAAAGCACACAGTGCCATCTCCTGTTAAAAACTCAGTATCGATTAGAATCGATCCAGAAATCGATTTATCATTGCACCCCTAGCCGACACACATTTATGTCCAAACATCACGTAAAAGTGAATTTTGCATAATAGGTGCCCTTTTAAAGTGTTCAGATTACATTGAGATTACATTTAAGGTGTCAAAACAGTATGTTTTACCAGATGGGCTGTAGGTGTAGGTCTCACTCCGACCGTTCACGGCAAAATTAATCCAGTGCACACAGGTGAGGGAAACCGGGGGACTCACTTTCACATCAAACGCACACACGTCATTTGAAAAGCACAGTGGGTTCTTCAAAACATAATTGTATTCACTCTTCACTGACAGCTCGAAAGAGCTCTCACGGTGATTCCTTCCAAATGAACACATTATGATCACACGCTCCCTGTCCTCCATCTGCTTGAACACTGTAATATTGGGCACGGGGACATCTGAAATGTAACAGAAAGCTTATTAACTTCTTAGGTTTCAACCTGACAGTCAAGAGGAAACACACACACACTATTGTTTTATTTGTGTGGCTTTTTCAAGAGGGTCAGGTACCCGTGCGGTCTCACAGAATTAGATTTTATTTGCAGTTTTCTGGCACATGCTTAATTGAAAATTCATGCCATGGGCTACATTTAAATAATATAAAATAAATATATAAATAAAATAAAAAAGAGGCAGTTGTCTAGTCACATTCTTGTGATTGTTTGTAAATTCCTACTGAAAACAGTGTGCAGAAACTGGGAGAAATAAATAACAATGTTGTGTTGTGTCAAAAGCGCTTATCATGGGCCATATTTTGCATGCACCTTGCTGACTAAAAAAAAGAAAAAAAACAACAACCCTAAACTAACCCCCCCCCCCCCCCCCCCCCCAAAAAAAAAAAAAAAAAAAAATTTTTCTCTGAATCCTTGGGTCATGCCGAATCGAATGAACACCAAAATGTAAAAATTGTAAGGTTTTTCTATTTTTAATAGTTTGTAAAACATTTTTTGAACTCGTCCTAGACGGTTTGTCTGATTTTCACCAAATTACGCACAGATCATCTTCAGGCCATGCTGGCAAAAATTCAAGTTGATTAGTCGAACCATTCTCGAGTAACGTGTGAATGATTTCTACGAAAAGCACTCAAAAATGGACGTGAGGCTGTATTTCCACAACGGTTTGGCGTATTGAGACCATAACGTCTGAATAGTTTGGCCAAAAATCACAAAACTGCTCTCTTTAGATTCAGTGTATCATGCTGAGTCGAACCATATCCAGTTTTCCCATGTCAGCCATTTTAGGTGTCAGCTATATTGAATTTTGTCAAAAAATGCTATATTTTACTCATTGACGTATCAATACAAAACTCGGTTTGTGTCTTCGGCACCATGCCCTGACAGTACTCAAAAAGTTTGGGGGCAGGGCCACCTTGTGGTCAAAAGTTATAAAGAAATTTCTAAAAATGCTAATAACTTCTGCTTACATTAGCCAAAAAGTTATGGATTTCGTGTCGATATACGAAACCGTTTTCGTTTAATGCATCAACAGATTTGTTGGAAAGATGCCAAACTGCATCTGAGCCTGTATCTCTGTGAAGCTTTGACATATTTACACCAAACTTTGTATGTGCCATTGTTACGCCACATCAATTTGGTAACAGTGCCTCCTATTGGTCAGAAGTAATACACCATTTATTAAACATTAATAATGAAATTTCCAAAAATGCTAATAACTTCTGATTGCATAGACAAAACCGTTTTCACACAGCACCACTACACATTTGAGGCATTATGCCAAAATGACTCTGAGACTGTATCTCTGTAGAGCTTTGACATAATGACACCAAACTTTGTGTGTGTCATTGTCACCTCACACAGAACACATCGCATCAATTTGAAAACGGTACCACCTAGGGTTGTGCCGATAGACGATAGTATCGTGTATCGACGATAGTCAGAGATATCGCCTGTTCCTGATGCCTTTGACGATAGGAAGACGATTATCATTATTATCCGTCAACAAGGCACCTAACTTTAGCGATGCAGCGCAGAGAGTCGGTTCTAGGATGCTTCAGAAATGTGCGGCGGTATAAACACAAGCATAGAGAGGCCAGTTCGCCTTGACGCGCCGCAGACGTGTGCAGTGAAAATGGGTAAGAGATTTTCATCATACAGTACGGTGTAGATAGATTAACTGATTCTAACGGGAGTGTTATATTATATTAGCATTGCACACTCATTAGGACAACAGAGATAGTAAAACGTGGTTCAGTCTGAATTAATTACGATATATCAGAATCGGTCTGTATATAGTAAACAAACATTCACCTCAGTAACATCTATATGCGTTAATTAGAATTACGATGCGATCAAATGGCGCTAAACATATGCACGTGAATTACACGGGCATCACTTCTCCACATTCTATATGAACTGAACTACAACATCAACTGATGACAACGATCAGACATACAGCGGTAACATTATCGCAATATGACGGGTAAAGAAAGATACATTTATTTTCATTCATGCACGCACATTTACCACTCACTGAAGATAGCAATGAAACCGAAAGTAAACTTGAACCTCTCCGGCAGAACTAACGTTACAGTCAGCGCTCTGTACACGCACAATGTAGTCACATGCCCAATAGCAAGTCTACCTTTACAAAACGAATAAGGAATTTAGTACATAGGTAATTAAATAAATTAGCACGATAGTATCGTGTATCGGCGATCTCTCAGGCTGACGATAGGACGATATGAAAATTGAGCATATCGCCCAACACTAGTACCACCTATTGGTCAAAAGTGATAAGCCAATAAATTATTATTATTAGTGGTTGTATTAATGATTTTTCAGCCATTTCAACTGATATCATCCTAAAATGGCTTTAATTACTTATTGTTGTAGTCAGCCTGTTGCTCCTTTGCATGCTTAGGTCCTCATTCTGCCTCTTTTGTGCTTGGCCCCACAATTGCAGATATATTTATTATTTTTATTATTATTATTATTATTATTATTATTATTATTATTATTATTATTATTATTATTATTATGGATGCACCGAAATGAAAATTATGGGTGCACTAGGCTGAAAACAAAAATGCTTTTGTAGTAGTTATTTCTTATTTATTAACTAATATAAAGTAATTTGGTAGGACTTTTTAATTTAACTCAATTTTAGTAATACTAAATGTAAAAAAACACAAGCCAATAAAATAACCACACTTTTATTTAAAATAACACCAGAAAATTGGACAGAAAATATATTAATATTAAATATCAATATATTATTTTTTTATTCAGTTCTATGCAACAGAATCAGATATAACTTTTTTCACTAATTATTCACATAATGTATAGACCTACAAAGCTATTATTATCAGAGCATGAGCAGAGAATAGCGGGGAACAGATTGGTGAACGAAAGGGTAGCGTCATTTTACCAGCGTTGCCATCTTATAGCACAGTAGCACTATTGCTAGATACTCTTCATTCTTTCTGACAAACAGCAGCTCAGTACTCACTACTCATGAATACTTTTAAATAAGCTACTTTTTAACTTTAACTCAAGTAGTTTTTGGACCAGAAATTTTATTTTACTCGCACTAAATTTTTTGGAAAGTACTTGAATATAATTTTTAATACTTCTTACACAACTGCTTTTATATTATCTTAAGGCCCCTGGTTGAGATCCACTGCTATACACCGTGTCTGTGATGCTCATTAAATAATAAATGGTGATTTTTGTCTTACTTTTTGGGGTGCAGAAGCCCCATTTTCTCTCCGTGTCGTAATCTTTCTCTGTCGAACACCACAGATGACCATCTGTTCTGCCATCCACAGTACAGTCAGCGTACCACTTGCCTTCAAACTTAAAAGGGAACTGGCATGGTTTTTCTAATGAATTACCACCTGCAGTATATATCTCTACAGAACAGGAAGAACTGACATTAAGTAGTTAAGTACATTATGTAATCTGAATTCTTTCACCTAGTTTAAAGAGGTGCTATTATGCTTTTTCACTTTTTGAACTTTAGTCAGTGTGCGGTGTGTATCTTTGGGCATAAAAAAAGATCTACAAAGTTACAAATCTCAAAGTCCACTCTAAAAGGAGATATTTCGTTTTCAAAAAATCCCTTTTCAAGAAATACAACGAACAGCTCCTTTAGACTACAACGTTTGTTTTTCTGCATGCACTGATGTCACTACGCAGTGATGCAGTGCGGAGAACTGCTTCAATGAGCCGCAGCGCGGTGGGTATGAACACAAGCATTGACTAGAGTGGCTGCTTCAGAGCAGTAACGCGCTGCAGACGTGTGCAGTACAGGGGGTCGAGAAACATGCCGATGCCGAAGATCTACTCCGGTTCCCACGTCGGAGCTGTAACGTGCCGCAGATGTCTGCAGTGTGTGGTAAGAGATTTATTCATCATACAGTGTAGATAGCTTTACTTATAACGCAAGTGTTTTTTGAAATGCATAAACGTGCACTAGAATAGGATAGGCTAATCATTGATGATGTTCTTTGATAATGTTAGGCTGCTTTTAGTCTTATGCTAGAGCTGGTTTTGGGCAATGAAACTAAGTATGTAAATAATTAAATGCATTAGCATGATAATATCATGTATTGGCGATCTCGCAGGCTGACGATAGAACCCAACACTACTGTAGCGTATTATTTACTCACCCTCCATGCATCCTAGGTGTATATGACTTCCTTCTTTCAGATGAATGCAATTGGAGTTATATTAAAATTAATCCTGGCACTCCCAGGCTTTAGAATGACATAGATGGGTGTTTCTCCTTATCAGTCCAAAACAATAATATGCATCCATCCATAATAAAAAAAGTGCCTCACATGGCTCTGAGGGGTTAATAAAGGCCTCCTGTAGCAAATCGATGCGTTTTTGTAAGAAAAATATCCATATTTAAAACGTAAGAATCACTTTAATCTAGCTTGCGCTAACAGTTGTGCACGGAATTTACTGCTTTGATAAGGGGTGTGGCAGTACTGAAATACCGTCTAAGCTGTTCGCCAATCACAACGCAATGGGACAGCTAACCAATCACAACACATTTCGTTTTTCGGAAGGCGGGCCTTCATTAAACCCAGAACTAATCCAGCCTTTTGTGCCAGGCTGGGAAAAATGTATTGTAATAATGTAAATTATGTTAAAAATAATGCGTTTGTCAAGCCACCAAGCATGAAAGCATGCTCTAGTACACCCCCAAAACAAAATCAAGACTTTGTAAAAGAGCATAATAGGACCCCTTTAACGAATGCTAACATCACATAAGGAAATTCATAACAGACATATGAATTTAACATCTTGGCATCCAATAATTAATGTCTGTTAGGTGAACTATTGGTCATACCTTGATATCCAAGAGAACACAGATTTTCTTTGGTCCCATAAATCAGCCAGTGACTCCAAACACTTGTCCCCATATACAGCATCACATCATTTCCATCTGGTCCATAGTTCAGATGCAGTGGATGTCCCTTCAAACCAAACAAGTTTTTATGTTTACATTCCCAGGTTTGCATTGGACTGAGATCATTGCAGGGCAGAAGGATAATTTCGACCCGTTCTTTGATGCTCTCGACGCCCAAGCAGAGAATAAAAGAAAGGCTGATGATTCGTGAAGAGGAAATCCATCTGAAATGCTGAGCCTTGGATGATACATCACATGGTGCAGCCTGTACCACAGTAGCATTCACAACTTTCACACATTTGTTGTGGTCCTCATTGTAGATAAGGAAGGAGCTGGTGTCTGATTCTATGAAAAAATTATATTAGACTCTGTAAATATCAGACAGTCCATACTGTGTAAACTTTAATTACAAACTCAAATTTAAAAATAATAAACTTATAATTAGGAAAATGTTGGGGTTACTAATGGCTCGTGTCCACCGCGTGATACAGGTCAGTATAGAACAGTATGAAATGATTTGGGACCGTACAACCTGATCCAACTTGCGTTTCTGCAGTCAACAGTACCTTTACTTGATAGACGTGGTGCATGTGTGTGAAAATATAGAATTATAAAATAGGGCTGTGGTGGTGAAGGAATTTCCCTTGTGAAGGAATTTCCCTTGTGGTAATTTTGAGTGAGACAGCCTTCACTTTCACATTACAGGTTTAACTAGAGATCTCGGTCAAGTTAGGAGCGCTATACTGCATCATTACACAAACAGACTAACGTTGTTTATCATGGGCATAGTCTCCGAGCTTTTGATCACCGAATTTTATGTTTAGATAGCACGAATAATGCAGCCTACCTTGTAGTAAAAGTGAGCGCAGCGCAACTGTTCGGGTTAAGGTTAGAAAGAATACAGCTCTAGCTACTGAGCATGCGCACATCAATCTAACGTTATTTTTGTCACACTGTACAACAATAAAACTGTTTTTGTATTATAGTAAAGGCTAAGTTTAGGGTTGGGGTAGGTTAAAAAAACACAATCCAATAGGTCGAGCAGTTCATTTCATTGTTAGTTTTTGGTCAGAACTGTGCATTTAACAGACTGTCATCGGACTCCTCCTCTTTAGTAACTTCATCATCCGATCATTCATCTCTGGATGTGAAATAGTACGTTATAACATCTTTTAGGGCACTAACATCACCAAGATTGAGCAGACTGAGACGAGTAAGATCGGTTAAGTGAGCAGCTGCAGTACTTTAGACTGCGTTGTTGCGCTCCGCCATCTCACGATATTAAAAAAAATAAATAAATAAAAAAACTTTGTGTGCCGTAGTTTACACAGGACTGGCAGAGAATGTAAATTGATACGCCTTTACTAAATATGTTACGTGGTTTATTTTGATAAGTTAACTGTTTTTGTGGTGTTAAGGGAAAGCACCCCAGCAGCGCGTTCTTAACATAAAAAAAACGGTATTTTTCTGTACTAAACAATTGAATTTTACCAAGATATTTTCAGAGATGATAGACATGATGCTATAGAATAATAATTTAATGAAAACCTAATTTTGACCAAAAAAAAAAAATGACATTCAACCTATTTTTCGAATTTCCTGAAAACGTCCCAGCGCGACATCCGACGGGTTTTCCCAGATCGCATCACACACACATATATATATATACAACAATGTGTTTCACTTTTAGAAAAGACGTTTGATAAACTCTTTGTACAGTATGGAAAATAAAACTTTAATCATTGGAAAAGTAATTACATTAAGTGCTTTCCATACATCCAATTCAACATGTCATTGGTTCTCCATTAGCAAACGAACACCTGATGTTGTTATTGGTTTTCAGAGGACGGGTTTTCCCAGATCGCATCACACACACATATATATATACAGGGGTTGGGCAATGAAACTGAAACACTCGCCAATATAGTATTGGAGGTTTCATGGCTATATTTGCGTTGTCTGATGCCCAATCTTCACTTATTGTACATTATACCAGTTAGAGCAGAGTGTAAAGTTTCATTATGTGCACCCAATGGTTCAAACATTGTACCTTGAAGGTAGTGCTCTGTATCAGGATAATAATGCACCAATACACACAGCAAGACTGGTGACAGACTGGTTTAATGAACATGAAAATTAAGTTGAACATCTCCCATGGCCTGCATAGTCACCAGATCTGAATATTATTGAGCCACTTTGGGGTGTTTTGGAGGAGCGAGTCAGGAAACGTTTTCCCACATCAGCATCACATAGTGACCTGGCCACTGTTCTGCAAGAGGAAAATGGCTCAAAATCTCTCTGGCTGCTTTGCAGGACTTGTATTTGTCACTCCCACGATGAAATGATGTTGTATTAGCTGCAAAAGGAGGCCCAATATCATACTAATTGTGATCTAAAACCAGGTGTTTCAGTTTCATTGTCCAACCCCTGTATATATATATATATATATATATATATATATATATATATATATATAGTTAGTGTGTCTCGAATCTGACTGACTTTTTTATGGCATTATTTTAAAGGAACACTCCACTTTTTTTTGAAATGGGCTCATTTTCCATTTTCTATTTAGCATAGCTTAGCATAAATCATTGAATCCGATTAGACCATTAGCATCTCACTATAAAATGACTAAAGAGTTTCGATATTTCTTGATTACAAAATTCCTTGATTATTACGTCGGAATGAGAGTATAGTTCCTAGCCATATCGGCCTATAAAATCGCAACTTTTCATTTTCCGCCAGTCTTTAGTCATTTTATAGTGAGGATGCTAATGGTCTAATCTAATCATGGCTGACCAATGTGAAACAGTCATAATAGACATAGCTGAATCGTTGTCATGTAGGAATAAGACCGCAATCTTTAACAATTAATCCTGCAGCTCTAATGTAAACGCTGCAAAATGTTTTGCAAAGATATCCGAGATCCGACTGGTCTCGTACCATGAGATCTCGTCACATCCCTATGTTATGATGAATCTTTCATCATTTACATCTATTTTTGCATTTGATGTTGATTTGATAGGAATTGTTACTTATTATTGCCAACATACCAACTGAGAATTTATTGCAATTATTTTCATATATCTACATAATATGACATAACAGTGATCTTTTATATGAAGTCTTTAGAGCCACAGGCTATAATATGTTGCCTTTAGATAAATCGCTCAGAGGCATTTGACCAACCAGTTGGACAGAGGTTATTTATATGTAAACATCATCCAAGCACCCAATTTTTTAATGGTCATTCGATTAACATTGCTAAATATTATTAAACTGGAAATAAATTAAAGATCCATTTTTGATTGTACATACATAAGAGATAAAGTAGTAAAACAAAGTACAATAACCAGTGTATGTTAAAACAAAAATACAACAATAAAAAAAAAAATCAAGGAAAGGACCTAAAAAATCTGTTTTGAGATGTTTTTTTTTTAAGTGCATAATGAAAACTATTGAAAACGTTTAATCCAGTTTTTTTTTTTTTAAATTTTCATCAAATTAAACCAGGCTCAAAAACAAGCAGTTTGGAGCCTGTCCACAAAATGACATGTCATATTTTGGTAACCCCGCCCACTGCTGTTGACTGACAGGTGCGTATTACCATATCTGCCATTTTGTCTGTGTGCGATCGGCTGTGTCGAAAGCAGTGTCTCATCAGGAACACCCTTGCTTCATCATAAAATATTTAAGGATGTTAGTGTTTCTGTTGTAAATGTCTATTGAGACTTTTTAGGAGTTTACTAAATTTCTTTAAAAAAGTCTATCCACAACTACAATTTGGTTTTACAAATATTTGTAAGAGTTTATTTATTTATCTTTTTGAAAAGTTCACTGATATTTTTCTATACCTGTAAATAAAGCAAAGTAATTACATAATGCACGTTTTTATTCATTACTTGACGAATATAACACAAAAACGTAAGATACAGAGTTTATCTTGTTCACTGACTGTTTATTGGATTTAACTAGGAAAACGTGAAGCTAAAAGTTTTCAAGAAATTCAAGAATTCAAGAAATTAAATTAACAAATATAAAGAATGAAACACTATATACAGGGTGGGCCATTTATATGGATACATCACACATCAAACTTATTGGGAATTTCACAAGAAAAACAATGGTGTGCTTGGTTTTAACTTTAACTTTATTCTTTCATGAGTTATTTACAAGTTTCTGACCACTTATAATGTGCCACAAACAGGACGTTAATATCACCAACCATTCCCATTTTATTAAGGTGTATCCATATAAATGGCCCACCCTGTACTTATACACTATTGTCATGAATCTTGTCGGTGACCTTCGGTCTGCTCACCACCAGATGTCGCTCTCGCCTTGTCACATCTCACTGACTGTTGCTTTGCACCCCGGACTACTACTGCCATCATCCATCGCGCTGATTGCGTCTACACCTGTGGCCAATCAGGCTCACTATATAAGCCCCGGACTTTCCCCCTGTGACTCACAGAGTATTGTTGTGGTTATTGTTGTGGTTTATTGCATTGTCTATCGCGTTCCCTAGTTCCCGAGTTCCCTGTGTTTAGCTTTCTTGCCTGGCCATCTGTCTCGCTGCCTGCCTTTGGACTTCTCGCTTGTTTGTTTGGACTATCCCTTGCCTTGCCGCCATTCGGATTACGTTCACCATGGATCGACCCACGCCTGCTACACGGACTATCCCCACGTCTCGCCTCTGTTACACCTGTTTGCTGTTGTTCTGACCCTGCCTGTTTTCACCATGACTCTGTCTCATCCTATGAATAAAAGCTCGCATTTGGATCCGCTCACCTCTCGTCTCTTTCCCAACGTTACAGAATACACCGTCACAACAGGATCCAGCAGCATCTCACTCATGGACAGCCAACAGGTATGGACACAACCAAGATACTTTTCCGACTAAAACAAGGACCAAGATCACTAGAACAGCACATCTGCGAATTTCTGGCCATTGCTAACCATTCCGTTCTCCCGGACTGTATTTTATGTGAAATATTTTGTGATTGCGTAAATGAGCTCGTAAAAGCGAGACTGAGATGCAGCGGTCCGCGTTCTTCACTGGCTGCTTTTATGGACTTTGCCTTATTGACTGTGGGCTCAACGTTTACCGTGGGTGTCGCGGAGGAGCAATGCGACATTGCGGTAACGCCGGCCGTGCAACCCGCTCGTCAAATGGCGGTCGCACCGGAGTGCGCTCACGTAATGGCGGCTACAACGGAGCCCGTTCTTAAGATGGCATCCGCGCCGGAGTGCGTTTATACTATGGCAGCGACAGCGGTGCCCGTTCGCAAGATGGCGGCTGCGCCAGAGCGCACTCATGTAATGGCGGCGACAGCGGAGCCCGTTCACAAAATGGCGGCAAAAACGGAGCTCCGTCACGTCACAGCTGCTACCCCTGAGCCAGGCAAAGCTAAAGCTGTGTTTTCCGAGTCAAGTCAAGTCAGAGCTGTCGTTCCTGAGCCAGGTCAAGCCACAGCTGATCTCCATGAGCCAAGTCGAGTCACTGCTGATCTCCATGAGTCAAGTTAGACCACTGCTGATCTCTATGAGCCAAGTCAAGCCTCAGCTGGTCTCCATGAGCCAAGTCGAGCCACAACTGGTCTCCACGAGCCAAGTCAAGTCTCAGTTGGTCTCCACAAGCCAAGTCACGTCCCGTCTGACCGCCCAGAGTCAAGTCACGTCCCGTCTGACCGCCCAGAGTCAAGTCACGTCTCGTCTGACCGCCCAGAGTCAAGTCGCGTCTTGTCTGACACCCCAAGGTCACGGTCTATCATGATGGCCAGCATGCTGGATCCACCACTAGTGTCAGTGCGGGCTGCAAACATCCTAGTGGCATCAGGGCCTTCAAATCCAACCATTAATGAGATCCTGCCACCCGCCGCTGCTCTTCCCGTAATGGTGGTTGCCATTCGGTGTGTGTGGTGCTGCACACTGTGCTCCAGAGGTCTCTTCTGTTCACAAGTCTGCTTCTGAGGTCTCGCCTGATCACAAGTCTGCTCCAGAGGTCCTGTCAGATCACAAGTCTGCTCCTGAGGTCCTATCTGATCAGGTGTATGCGCAGTGGAAACGCGCATGTTGGGACAGCACACGAATTAAAATGTTTAACCAGCAAGACTTTAAAGCAAATAATTTACTTTTGTGATTGTGAATAAGTGCAGTGTCCCGTGAGTATAACTCTACCGCTGCGTTAACACTTATGTGAATGTATGCCGCGTTGTACAGTATAATGAGATGGAGGCGCCAGAACTGCAACTGATAGAATAGCACGATACTACGATATTTCTCAAAAAGCAGATTGTGGCAGATTGTCATATCGCACACCCCTACTTCATATACAGTATACACCTCAATCAGAATAAAAAAGAGGGGTGAGATAAACCTTTCTACAAACCGAACAAAATTAAAATTCGTCCATGTAAACGTGTTAAACAGATTATCTTGCGTCTACGTCAAGCAGGACAGGTGTCACGCCAAAGTGGGGGGTATTCGCGGGCTGTGCCCCCCGTCCATCGTCTTCCCTCCATGCTAAACGTGATAGATTTCAAAAGCGAAAGTGAAACCGGTAAAACGGCATGCATACAAAAGCAACTGCAGGCTTTTGCGCTCGTCAGCACCTGCATGTGATCACAGATTGCATGCTTTGATTCATTGTTCAGCAACTCTTGGTAAAAAAATCACCTATTTGTTCCATTTTAAGTACATTAAAAATACCAGTCCTCTCAGGCTTGTCATGTTGCTTCTCCTCACTGTTTATTGCCATATGCAAAACATAGACTTATAGGCTCTGCCCCCTTGGGGTAGCAGGGCAGGAATTTGCAGCTCATTTTCATTTAAGGGAACACACCCCTGATACAGCACTTTTTAGACCCGCCCCAAAAATGACACTTTTTAACACATTATAATAAACAATCTGTATTGTATTTGGATTTGAAACTTCACAGGCACATTAGGAAGAGTCATAAGATTAATTTTACATCTTGTCAAAAGGGGCATAATAAGTTCCCTTTAAACTGTTCATTCAACTACACGAATGAAACGCTGATTCATTCATAGAGAGATAAATGAAACATGCTGTTGAAATCATTTTAATTTTGAGTGCCACTTCTAAAGGCTCAGCTGACCAGCAGAGCATCGATGCCAAGACAGAGATTTTGCTTTCCTTGGACATGACAACCTATTTTCACAAATATACATGACTTGGCCTGAAGGACAGACGCAAGTAATCGCACGCAATCAGTCGATCTCTCTCTCTCTCTCTCTCTCTCTCTCTCTCTCTCTCTCTCTCTTCTCTCTCTCGTTTGCTGTCTGTTTAGGCTTAAGTGCAAATCTAATAAGCCCCTGTACAAATCAGCATGGTACACACTGTTATCAGTAACGTATTTAATATTCAGTACACATGCACAAAGTGTAAAACGAGAAGGACATAACCTTACGATAAAAGACATACCTCTGTGGTTATGCTCGTCAATAGCGCGGTATTGCGGTATTGCGGTATTGCGGTTATTTATACAGCCCTATTATAAAACACACTGTTGTATATATTTTCTGTGTTTGTGCACTCTGATGTAAACAAGCCCAACATGCATGAGCAGCATGGCGGAATGTGAAGAAGTCGCCTCATTCCCCTTGTGTTGTCATTCCCCTTGTAGCACGTGCAAGTGATTATTCTCTGTCAACAAATCAACTTTCTGCAGTCTAGCAGAAAGTCTAGCTCCACCCTTAAGGTACTGAACTACTGTGCTGGATACCCCATCGTAAGGGTTCCAAAAAAGTGGTACTGTAGGGTTCGCTATTTTGGTACCATTCACAACAACTTTTTTTCTTGTTGGCATTTTTGCATTTTTTCGTGATAGGACAGTGGAGATCTGACAGGAAGTGAGTGGGAGCGAGAAAGAGGGGGACAGGATCAGAAAAGGTCCACGAGGGGGGGTTCGAACTCGGGACACCCATACATACAGTATGTCGGCACGTTTTGGCACAATAGAAACGGACTAGGGATGTCATCGAAATGTAATCGATTAAAGCAATCGAGATGTAATTGATTTAGCTATTTAAGTATGGGGTGTGTGTGCGGCTCATGTGCAACACATGCAAGCAGCTTTGAGTGAAGTTGATGGAGCTGGATCTTTTGTGAAAATAATTTTAATTTTAACACCTTTAATGTGATCCAAATAGAAACAGTACAAAGTCCTTCAACATGGAAAGCAATAGAAATTTAGTAACTAAGTCATGTTTAATTTCCCCATATATTTTTCGTATCGGGCTCTGCACTTTGAAAGGGCTGTGGGGCATGAGCAGGACAGATCCCATTTCTTATCTCATAAATTTGTTAAATTTGTTCATCCATTCCTACGATTTACTGATTTCTGGCCACAGTTCATGTTTTATTAATTTGTTCCCTAGATAACCCATGATTTAACTAAAATGAGGGAACGAAGTCATAGGAATGAATGGTTGAGACTTAAACCCTCAGATGACACAGCTTATTTCTCTGTCACTGTAAGTTACCGAAACCACACATGAAAGCACACAACACACGGTAGACGCGCATTTGTGTGGAAGAGCGACTCTCTCTGGCACTGAATGACGTGACAGACAACTAGTTGTCTAGTCCTGTTCCGTTCACACAGAGCATGTGTTCCAAGAATGTGGTTGTGAGTCCTGAAAATTTACGGGTGTGAGCTCAGTTATAAAATACAGTTGTCACACCCGTAAATAACCGTACTGTGTGTGAACGCAACCGTATTATAGACTCAAATACGGTATTGACGGCCGTATTCTGCTGTTGTGTGAACATTACTTAAACACTTAAAGGTGGAATTACAAATAAACCTCCTGTGAAATTACAGACTGAGATAGTGAGGATTTGGAAAAGAAACAGTAAATATTAAAGTTGTGGAAATTTGTGACCAATCTGCAAAACAGAACACAAAGCCGTGTATATACAGCAGAGCTCAACAATAAGGACTGCTCGATGGCCCGGGGCCAGCATGAATGATGCTCAGACCAGTTGCCCAGTTGGGCCAGTGCACATTGTGTGAGTGTGAGATATATTGTCTACGATAATATTGTAGGCTAACTGTTGTTTTATCGATCTGACTTTATCGAGTATGACCCTCACTTTAGGAAAAGCAAACAAAAACACGTGCAGTCATTGACTGCATGCACTATGCAACGACGTAGTAAGTTAAACTTCTGCGTGTACACGTGACACTTTCACTGCATGATTTACTCTATTAAAATGCATTTAGAATAGGGGAGAATGGGGACAGTTGCAACAAGGGGCAGTTGCAACTAGGGTTGTGCCGATAGACGATAGTATTGCGTATCAATGATAGTCAGAGATATTACCTGTTATTAAATATGCAGAGATATTGCAAGACGATTATTATTATTATTATTATCCGTCAAAAATAGGCTAGGCGCCTAACTTTAGCGATGTAGTGCGGAGAGCTGCTTCTGGGGCGCTTTAGATACATGCTGTGATGTAGCAATGCATTCAGTGCACAAATCGAGCACCAGCTCTGAGATGCACGCTCCAAACGCACTCTCTGCACTCACTAAAAAAGCAAAATGTAAATGTTCTTCGCTCAGCAGAACCGGGTTTACTGACTAAATGTGCATGACAATTGCCTGCGATTTATCATGCAGCCCTACTCTGAATCTAAGGTAAAAAAACGGCCATTTTGACCTCCCTCTACAAAATAGTGGAATACTCAGTAAATTTTCATCCATGACATTTAATATTTTGGCTTTCATCATTATACATGTCTTTCTTTCTTTAGAAAAAAATTATTACCAAAATCAAAAATTTGAGCCAGGGAAGTTTCTGTAATTTGGCTGATTTGACACAGAATGACCCAATAGGGTCATTGAAGGGTAAACTGTTATAACACTGACCAGTGAATGAGTACAAAAACACAGCAAAAATTATATTGATTCATACTCTTGGACTTTAAATTATTTTTAAAATGAACACTGACAGATTAAAGTGATTAGATGACTCACCTGTCACTGAAGTAGTAGTAGTATTCCATGCATCAGAAGAATCTGTACAAAAACACAGCAAAATTGTAATGACTCCTACCCTTTTACTTTAAAATATTTCTTTAAAAAACACTGACTGAAAAGTGTATAGATTAAAGTTGATGCTTCTGTTGTGGAGTACTATGCATCAGCTGCTTCTCTTGTCCTTAAACATAATAGATAGACAAAATCTCAGACAAAGAAATAGAATCCACTTACTGAAAGCTGACCAAAGGACCAATAAAAGGATATAAAGCTGGTTCATGCTGTCACAGATTAGAGGCTACAGCTTTCTGAGATACACAAATGACAGCGACTGAGTCTTAACACACAGGATATCTTTTAAGTGTTACCAAGAAAAATGCAGAGTACCAGCGTTTTTTCTTTGTGACCATCTTTACATGTAGCTCCATATCATCATCTCTGACCTCATAACCACACACACCACACAATAATGTCAGCTCACAGCTGACATTATTAGAAACTGTGATATTTGTTAAAGTTCAGTCAAACCCCCACCACATTTTTATTTTAAGAAGTATGAACTCTTATATATCTTATAAGATATATATTTCCTTATATGTCCTTATAAGATGTATATCCTATATCTTGTACATCTTCACTTGGTTCAATTCAATACAATGTACGCATTCAAATCATTTCAAATATCAGTGGTGATGAAAACGTGAAGCGCAAGGAAACTTGCTTGTGAGAAGAATAAATGCTCATGAAGTGATGCAAGCAGCTATGTGACTGACTGATAATTTACACATTGTGTTGGACACTGTGCTGGATTTATTCTTTTTTGTTTTTAACACACATTTAACACAAAATTACCACATCCTTTATGAGAGTGTAACTAAAACAAGCTGTTCTACTCTTATGAATATGAAAGCTGTCTGTGTGTGTGCAGATGGAGAAAAGGTAAATAACAAGATTAGGTCAAAACCACATATTGCTACTGGCATGTTATTGAAGATTATCTCCTTCCATACTGTAGCAGATACACTGGTGAAAGAGCCACATCGAACATGATAAATTCAACAGCTACCATTTTCTACTCTGACAAGTCATGAAGAGAATTCTAATAAAAACATTGATATACTTTTATTCATTTAGAAGATGTTTTTATTCAAGCAAATGAGGAGAGAAAAAAAAATAGTTGTGTTATATTTTTAAAGGATGTAACATTATTGTAATAAAAGCGTAAATTCATTTAAACTACAATTGAAGTAATTATTATTTATATTCATGCACTGTAAAATGTGATTTATTAAGTTTACTTAATTCAATTGTGCAAACTCGTGGCCTTAATTCAATTAAGTAATCTTAACTCAGTAGTATTAAGTGTAATTTAAATCTTAGTTACTAATATATGAAAAGTATTCCTTACTTATTTTGAGTCCTGTTTACTTAATCCATTTAAGTTTTAACTTAATTGAATCTGTGATCTGAGGACCACTATAGTATACTATAGCAACTATACCTAGTTAAAAAAACACTACATAAAAAATAAATAAATAATAAAAAAAACAGCTCTCCAAGAATTACATTTCAAAACATTTATTTTTCAAAATACAGGAAACAAATGTAAATCAACATTGTAATTTTTAATAGTTCATTAGCAATGCTTCAGGAATCAAAGAAAAACATTAAGAGTTTTGAGACATTTGAGAAGAATATTCCGAGCAATTCAGATTGTGTCAAAGAAGCTTCACAATTTTAAGTGGTAAAACAGTGTGTCAATAATGCAAAAGGACAACAGTACACAACACTCAATTGTCAGTTAAAGGCAGTTCATCACTGAATTCAGTGTTGTCATCATCCAGCTCGGTTCAGTTCAGATAGTATCCGTGCAATCAAGTCGACGATAACGCTGGAAATTAAGCGTCCCCAACTAAGCAAGCCAAAGGCGACAGCGGAAAGGAACTACAACTCCATTGGTGACAGAAATGGAGAAAAAAAAACCTTGGGAGAAACCAGGCTCAGTCGGGGGGCCAGTTCTCCTCTGGCAACACAAACCCACAGTTTAATTCCAGGCTGCAGCAAAGTTAGATTGTGCAGAGGGCTCATCAGGTTCCCGTGGTCCTGTGCCGATGGCTGTCTAGGTGACGAGGTCCTTACTGGGGATCTGTCTCTGGGGCTCCTCTAGTTGACGTGGTCTCCGCAGCATTCAGGGCTGTAGAGGTCATCTCTAGGTCCTGATCCATAATCTGGACTGGATACGGACTTGATCTGGGTGGCTGCAGTGACCTTGGAATACGAACAAAACAGACTAAATATTAAAAAAAGAGTTGATATTAAATACAATTCTTCTTATGGTGTAGCAAGTGTGTTATGTGTAAACCAAGTGAAAGAGATGGGTCTTTAGTATAGATATGACAGATTTTGTCTGCCGCTCAAACAATGTTAGGTAGAAAACAACAAAAAGAATGCATACTTAATTTACTTTAGCTTACATAGTTACAAAAACATCTGCTCATACTGTCTAACTCCTTTGACATGTATTGCAGTGTCAACTTGCGAAAACAAGTAAACAAAACAGTGGAATCAAAAGAAAACATAAAAATAAACAAGCCAGACCTCTCCTCTCACCTTTGGGCCCAAGCAGGACAGAAATGCCATGGAGAACCGCAGTGTGTTGAAGGGTAACCATTTTCCTGAAAAGAGGGAAGAGTATATAAAATTATGTTATTCTGTATGTGTGAAGAATGTCTATGCATTTTTTTTTAATTTGCTGACAATCCCTTTAATTTTATGGAATATTTAAAAATGAAAATTCTCTTATCAAATTCTCTTATCATCACCTTCATGCTAACTTTGATGTATATTTCTATCTTTCTTCAGATAAATACAAACAAAGATTTTTAAGAAAAAATATATTAGCCCAGTGGATGAATAAATGTCTACTGAATTTTCACAATGTTTCTCTCATTAATTGCTTGTATAACAGTAGATCCAGAACCATTGATGTTTGGTTACAAAAAGTGGAAGATAACATTAAAAATATTTAAATGTTGTTGTTGGTTTTTTTTTTTTTCTTTTTAACACACACACACACACACACACACACACATACACACAGTTAAAAATGCAAAGAAACAGTTCGTGATTTTGCTTTATCCTTTTTATTCATGAAATAAAAAAAAACATTCACTGTAAGATGATCAAAACCAAGTGCTTACAGTGTTTACATGTAAACGTCACCATTACCAAAGTATCATTAGAAAAGTAGCATTAAAAATGTAACTACTAAATTTATTTAACATTATTATTATTGTTATTATTATTATTATTATTTTTATTATTATTTATTTATTTTTTACAATATACAATTGAATACAATTACCAGCTAGTTAACAGAAGTTGCTCTGTGTTGTCCTGGCTTCACCTCACTCCAGCTCATAGGCGGAGTGTGTGTGAGGCTGGGGAAGGCTTAGCCTTCCCCCTGGCCACAGGGACTTGGAGCAAAAAATGCCACTAAATTGGACAAAAATGCTCCCTGCACAAATAAATCTATTATGTTTGTTAACAAAGTAAAAAAAAAGGAATAGAAAGTGTCGATTGCGGTATTAAATTAAGATCTGCTCATGTTGCACCGTAATTAGGAGTTTTTACAGTATTGCACGTTAAAACCAATCACACACGATTTTGTTGAGCTAAGAAATGCAATGGCTAATCAGAGGCGTTCAGATGAGTTGAAACTGAAACTCATCAGTTTTGTCGATTGTGCGCAACTCTTGAATTCTGTCATCTTAAACGACAAAGCACAGATGTGCATACAATGCAAGTAAGAGATTCATTTCACAGTGTAGACAGCTTCAGTAATTATAACAATAAATTAGTTTTTTTTTAGATTAAACTCACGATAGATCAAAGTTAGTCATGTCGCTTTCTGTAATTTATTCACTGTTTGAATAACCGTGGAAATGAAATGTTATAGTTATCAATTTCTAATGTTTTTATGAAATTGTAATCGCGTTAAATTCAATTCAGTCCCATTAAAAATATTTTTTAGCCTAGTTGTTAGGTCTCGAATCCAACATTAGTGGACACGCTATGGGCTAATCCTGGCTTCTAGGACATTGCAAAAGATTTTTGTCATATATATATATATATATATATATATATATATATATATATATATATATATATATATTTTCCCCATTTATTGAAAGTGTGGTTTATGTCAGCTGCATGTGCAAAACACTTGTCAGAAAGTGGTTTTTTGAGTCAAATTTTTTTTTTAAGTCATTTACGTCACTCATAAATCTAAATTAACTGATCAAATAAGGCTTTAGTGGGGCAGAAATGTACTTTGTTGGCCACCAGTTTGCGCCAAAACAATTTAAATTCAGGAAAAACCATGTAAAGTCATTAGATGCACTTGCTACCAAATTAGTATTTGTAGTGTGCCATGTACAAAGCAAAAATTAAATTGATTCCTATTCATACACATAGTAGATAAACAAAATCTGAGGTAAAGAAATGGAATCCACTTACTGAAAGTTGACCAAAGGGCCAATAAAAGGATATAAAACCGGTTCATGCTGTCAGATTAGAGACTATAGCTTTCTGAGATACACGCGGGGCCATGGCCGAGTCTAAATACTTAACTGACCTCCTCTGTGTTACCAAGAACAACAACGAAAAAAAAACGTGAAGAGTAGAATGGTTCATGGTTTTGGTTTTGTTTTTGTGACATGCTGCTGCAGATCATCAGCTCTGATAACACAACCACAAGCTCACAGCTGACACATTTTTAGATGCTGACATTTGTTTTTGTATCACATATAGCACACAAATACTATCTTAAAAAAAAACCACAAAACAAAACAAACAAACAAAAAAAACTATGTTTCTATTGTAATATGTATTAACTTTTAGAAGGCCTTATTTAACCATCAGTAGGATGGTGTCCCATCCAAGGAAACACTAAAACTGCAATAACACCAAAGTCACTTCGGACACAGCAGAGCAACTTAACGACCAGAACAATATACATGTATTTATACCTTGATGATCATAATATTTGATCTATAATTTGATTGGTGACGCTCACTCTGGCCTGACTTAGAGTTGACCGTTTAATCATTGGAGACTAGATCGTTTAATGATGTGATAAAGCATGGCCTCAGTATGGCTACCATGGCTAGTAGAATTCTAACACATACTTTTTCAGGTTACAGTATATAAGCATATTATTTTGAGAGCATAAAGATTAATAAATTAATCATAAGAATTTCCATATTCCCCTTCCCCTTTTCAGCCATTGCAACTACATCTACATCTGATCTGAGAGAAGAACAGCAACTCAAAACTCAAATAATAGCAAACCACAGCTGCCCCCTAGTGGATGTAGATAAAGATTAAAGCCATAGCAAGCAAAAAAACATTTGTTTTGCATGTCATATTATGTAACACTCTCGCAGACACACTCTTGTTTTCAAATAAATTGAATGGATACTCTAATACTCTGTACTAAAGTAATAACTTATAGCAACTGAAATTCAGAAGTCCAGCATATAAATGAACATCATTCAAAAAGAAACACAATTTTTTTTTCTAATTGACTAATCATTTGATAATTTTTTTTCATTTATGTTTTTTTCCCTCTTTAGAAACATGCCATATTATTTTAGACATCATTGTACTCAAAATCTGTAATGAAAGAACATAGAAATACATGTATGATTTGTTTTTCTCTTATACATCAATATTTTGTGTGTTACTTAACAGCTACATAACGTTAGTCTGAACTGCAAAAATGATTGTCTCCATTGAAATCAGTTTTGAGTTTGCAGTTTGATTTTAAATTCTGGTTTGATCTGATTGTAGTTGCCTAATATAATACCCAGGTATATGACTGTAGAAAAAAAGTAACGGTACATCCTTCTGGATGCAAACTGTATTCTAAGAGCTTCCGTGTACAGGTTTTTGGTCCAAGTGAAGTATGTCTCTGTCTTATACGAGTCTGATAAAGTTAACATTTTGGCAGCCATTATTATACAATCTTAAAGGAATAGTTTGCCCAAAAATAAAAATTGTAGAAAATTTGCTAAACCTCAGGCCATTCTGAGGTAGATGTACATGAATTTATTTCTATATCAAAACAGATTTGGAGAAATTTAGCATAACATCACTTACTCACCAATGGATTCTCTGCAGTGAATGACTTATGTAATAATAATAATAATAATAATAATAATAATAATTAGATATTGTAAAAAGCATATGCAATGTAAATATGTAAAGACATACTGAAGAACAAGATATTTATTAATGCAAAATGGATAGGATATATATATATATATATATATATATGAAATCATTATTTTACTGTGTTTGAAAGAATGTTAGGATTTTGAAGGAGTTTTACAGTTCAGCATGCAGAAAATTATTTGATCAGTCTGAAGAAACTCTGATGTCCTCCTATATATCAATATATTCATTATCTGTCCCAGTATTCTTTGAACCTGTTGAAACAAATGCATTCTGCTGATTGCACAAAGTGCTGACTGTGTTGTGTAGAGCAGCATAAATGTAGTGAAACACTACACTTGTGAAAACTCATCTAGCAAGTGAGGTCTAGGTGTTATTCCAAATAACATAAATTTTAATGTAGTTTTATGTGTGCTAATGAATATTAGACATGAAAATTAGTTGTTTGGGTGAAACACACACCTTTAGTTTTGCTCTTAATGATGGCCATGATCACGGCTACAATCATGATGAAGAGACCAACAACAATGAAAGAGAAAAAGCTAATGTAGAATGAAGATACTCCTCCATCATGGTGATCCGAGCAATGAGGATATGCAGAAAAATCTGAAATCAAACACAGGTGACATAAAAAAATATGTGTAGAAAAATATACAGTTACACTCACAGGTTTGAGACACACAGTATGAGATATATTTCAAAGAGCCTGGATCTAATATGACAGTATTAGGTGTTTAGATAACAGTAGTTCAGTGTTATTTTTGTTGAATCTGTAGTGTATTTATGTTTTACCACATAGACTGTATCATTTAAGTGTCACTGTAATTAGAAATGCTAATAACTAAAAAGTAAATGAGACATGACTTTAATGTGCCTGTATATGGTGCTAATAATGTTCATTAATTAAAAAAAATAAAATAAAATAAATAAATAAATAAATATTCACAATACTGAAAGATATGTATGAAATTAATAAATCATTTAATAATAATAACAAATTAATGAACATGAAATAATAAGCCTGTACAAGTACTGCTACTTAAGCAATCTATGTGTCAAAATCCAACATGCCAGTTACAGTATATTTTACCTGATGGGCTGTAGGTGTAGGTCTCACTCTGACGGTTCACAACAGAATTAATCTGGTGTATGCAGGTGAAGGAAACCGGTGGACTCACTTTCACATCGAACACACACGTTATTTGAAAAGCACTGTGGGTTCTTCAAGGCGTAGTTGTATTTACTCACCAGTGACAGCTGGAAAGAGCTCTCAGTGAGCCTCCTTCCAAATGAACACATGACAATCACGCGCTCTCCGTCCTCCATCTTCCTGAACACTGCAATACTGGGCACGGGGACATCAGAATGATGTCCATCTGAACAACACAATTATTAATTAGAAACTGTTAGAAACCAGATAGACAGATGTTTTTATATTGCATATTTATTTATTTAAATATTGATGAGTAAGTAGGAAATGAGACGTACCCTGAATACGCCAAAATGGTGCTGTGATATTTGAAAGAATTAAAAAAAAAAAAAAAAGAAGAAGTGGAATTTAATCTGTTTTTGTTTAGAAGTGGTGTTTAAAATCCAGTTGTTAATTTAATTTGCCAAAATTATCAATACAACAGTATGAATCGTCTCGGTTACGTATGGTAACCCTCATTCCCTGATGGAGAGAATGGAAAATTGTGTCCAGTGTACGACACTAGGGGTCACTCTTGGGAGCCCAAACACCTCTGACAGTTTTGAGAAAGGCCAATGAAATTGGGTGTGCAGATTTTGCATAGCTGGCCACGCCTTGGATATCCGGGTATAAATAGGGCAGCGTGTGCTTCTGCTCACTCATTCTGATCTGAGGAGCGAGCGTCTCAACTCACTCAGAGGCGATCCAGAGCTGTGGCAAGGAGGACACAACGTCTCTGTTCCCTCCATCAGGGAACGAGGGTTACCATACGTAACCGAGACTTTTCCTATCTGTCGTACACACCACGTCCCTGTGAGCGCAAACCAAATCCCACGAGTGAGCTAGGATTAGCCAGTCGTCGAGATAGTTGAGAATGCGGATGCCCAATTCCCTGAGGAAGGGCAAGGGCAGCCTCCGCTACCTTCGTAAAGATGCGGGGGGACAGGGAGAGGCCGAAGGGAAGAGCTTTGTACTGATAAGCCCGTCCTTCGAAGGCAAACCGTAGGAACTGCCTGTGTCTTGGAAGGATCGAGACATGAAAGTACACGTCCTTCAGGTCTATTGCCACAAACCAATCTTGAGTCCTGACACACGTGAGCATGTGCTTGAGGGTTAACATTTTGAACGGGAGCTTGATTCAAAACTCTCAGGTCTAACGCTGGTTTCACACTGCACGTGTAAGCAGGACGTAAGCAGCGCGTGCGCATCATGTAAGCAGAGCAGAAGCAGCGCGCAGCCATTTTGCTTTCACACCGGCAGCGTTTGCAGCGCGCACTTGAACCGCATCTTTTGTACAGACTTCGCTATAATATATAAAAATATATGTATTACACATTACCTATAGTCAAAAAAAAAAAAAAAACTTAAGCAAATAATATTTTTCTTTGTTTACATATATTAGAAACATTAAATGTACATACCCATCACAAACAACTTAAGGATAATCCATAACTGTCTACATATCAAAGTTCTTCATAGAAACGTATTTTAAATGATCAGTTTCTCGAAAAGTAAGACAGAAATGTAAAGTACAGTCACGTACATCATAGATGTCAATATTACGTGCTATATTGTGTTTACCTATCTATAATCATATTGATTTGTTCGCTCGTGGGCCAGCGTAAACAAAAATTTACTTACTACTTACTACACCAAGAGATACTGCAACTTCCTCCCATGTTTTTTCCTTTGCCTGCAAGTCTTTATACAGCATGTTGAGGATCATAAATGACTGTATGTTTCTCAACTTCTACATTAAGACGAGTGTCGTCCATGATGGTCTTCTTGGCAGTTGCGTTTTGAAAACTACCCGCCTGTGACACGTGCATTTGTTTACAAGTGTCAGCATGACACCTGTTCTTATGGCAACATGTAGTTGTAATAATAAATCTAGGCTATATATATATATATATATATATATATATATATATATATATATATATATATATATGTGTGTGTGTGTGTGTGTGTGTATGTGTGTATGTGTGTGTGTGTGTGTGTGTGTGTGTTAATATAATAATTACAATTAATCAGTAACGAAATTAACGAAATTACAATTAATCCCATCCGAAAAATTCTCTGCTAGGGGTCTCAGAGGAGTTACATCCGACGTACCAAGGATGGGGGCACTGTGACTGGGAAAACGGCGTGTGGCCGGGTTTGAGAAGCCCCGGAGACCACTGGCTGTTTTGCCCGGTGGGATCGTGCCATGAAAGCTGACCAGAGGATTCCCCTGAGGAGAGAATCGTCTGAACGAGCCCGCTGTCTCAGAACATGAGGGAACACAGGAGGTGTGTGACCGCATGTCCTGAATGGAGGACACAGCATCCGACCAGGTGGCAGACAGCCGAGTTGGAGCCGAATCCAGTGCTCGTCCCCTCGTCGAGTGTGGATCCGGACAGGTTAAGCGATCCCTCTTCCCTGGGCTGCCCGTCTCAGGAGTGCTTCGAAGCCTGACGAGGGTTCTTAGTGGCCTGAGGACGAGCTGGCGTTGCCACCTTCCTACGAGAGCTGGACTGTTGGGCGGGTCTAGCTGCAGGACCGCAGGCTGCGGGGCCTGAGCTGCTCTCGTAGGGGGCCTCCCTCGGCGCGGAGCAGACGGGGGTTGCTGCTTCGGCGGAGCTGGGCTGGCGCTCGCTGCACGCCGAGGCAGGATGTACTTGATGGCCTCCGTCTGCTCCTTAACCGTGGAGAATTGCTGGGCAAAATCCTCCACGGTTTCGCCGAAGAGACCAGCCTGGGAAATGGGAGCATCAAGAAAGCAAACCTTCTCTGCGTCTCGCATTTCGGCCAGGTTTAGCCTCAGGTGGCGCTCCTGGACCACCATAGTGGACATCGCCCTTCCCAGAGCCTGGACAGGAGTCTCGGGCGGCCCCTCCAGGAGGCGGCGTTTTGCGGGCACAAGTGCATCGCAATCGCTCTCTCCACCTGGGGGATCTCCGTATACCCCCTCGCTGGACCGCTATCGAGGGTGGTGAGGGATGGGGAGTTGGCGTATCGAGAACGAGCCGACAGAGGGGCTTTCCACGATTTTGTCAACTCCTCATGCACTTCCGGGAAAAACGGGACCGGGGAGGAGCGTGGCTTGGAGTCACGTCCGCTGCCCAGGAACCAGTCATCCAGCCTAGAAGGCTCGGGGCTGGCGGGGGAACCCACACAACCCCAATCTCCTTGGCCGCCTGTTGAAGTGCGGCAGCTATTTCGGCATCCGCCACAGACTGAGACTCAGCTGCCGGAGCGGTGAGTTCAGCGTTGACGTCAGCCTCTGATGCTCGCGCTCTCCCTCCGATGCTGCAGAGCCTTTCTTTTCCTCAGCAGGAGCGCCGAACAAAAGATCCAGCCCATACTGAGATGAGCTTGCAAAATCATCCGGACACTCCATCGGTAAACACACAGGATGAGTGCTTTGCGGGGACGTACCCGGAAACATGTCACTCAATTCCTCTCGCTCTCCCTCAACGCACATCGCAGCGGCCTCGTACCCGGAAGTAGAAGGACCGGAGCGGGAAGCAGTTGAGGTGAGCCGCGGCTTCTTCGAAAAGAATGCGACTCTCAAGCAAAGCGTGCTTAAGGGCATGTCTTCGCAAGCTTGACAACCTCCCTCAGCGAACGCTGCGTCAGCATGCCCACGCCCCAGGCACTGAACACAGCGATCGTGCTGATCGTTAATGGAAAGGTAAAACCTGCAACCAGAAGGACACGGACGGAAAGGCATAATGAAACACACAAACCGTACTGTGCAGCTCTTTTAGAGAAAATTTGCTCAAATAGAGGAGAATCTTCTCTCGAAGATCGCCGTCGATGCACCCAGGGGAGCTCTCACAACACTTCGCTGTCTGTGCCATAGATCCAACAACGAGAGAGGTGAATGATGCCGCTTCTCACGCAGAGATGCTGCATTCGGCTCCAAAAAACAGAACGAGTGAGCAGAAGCCCACGCTGCCCTATTTATACCCGGATGTCCGGGGCGTGGCCAGCTATGCAAAATCTGCACACCCAACTTCATTGGCCCTTCTCAAAACTGTCAGAGGTGTTTGGGCTCCCAAGAGCGACCCCTAGTGTCATACACTGGACACAACTCGGAGTGTACAACAGATAGGGAACTGACTTACTCTGCAGCGTGTAATACACATTCCTCCTGTAGGGGGTTTGAGCGTCAATAAAACAAAGACAAACATACTGTACACTGAACAGCTGTGTATGAGCATGAAATAAATGATATTACGCAATGATATTACGCAGCCGTCAACTCTGCCGGCTGCCGCTCTGCATCTACACAAACTTTTACACAAACGGTCACTTTCAGGCGCTGCGTAATATCATTGCGCCTGCTGCACCCATGGTATGGCAGCAAGGTTCCTTGATTGTTACGCCGACAAGAGAGTATAGTTCCTAGCCATGTCGGCCTATAAAATCGCAACTTTTCATTTTCCGCCAGTCTTAGTACACGATGCAACTACAGTCAAGAGTCAAGTTTTAAATAGGAAAAATATCGAAACTCTTTAGTCATTTTATAGTGAGATGCTAATGGTCTAATCGGATTCAATGATTTATGCTAAGCTATGCTAAAAGTGCTACCGCCAGACCTGGCGATCGGCTGAATGGATTCAAAAACAGTAAAACACATCTGTATAACTCCAGGGGAGTTGGAAAATGAACCTATTTTCAAAAAAAGTGGAGTGTTCCTTTTAGTATATTGTCAGAAAAGTAACAACTAATATTGTAAAAAGTAGGGGTTAAAGTGATGGCTTTATTAAGCATTATTAAGAGCGGTTTCCTCCAAGAGGGGACTTAAGCTTCAAAAACAAAGTTTAACACAGTTTTAACATTTACTAAATTAAATTGTAATGTTAAGTGATAATGTTAATTAATAAAAAAACAAAACAAACAACAACTCCTCTTACTCTAATAGCCAACATTATACATCAGTGCAACAGTGCAAATCTGACTTACTCTGTGTCCGGTAATACACATTCCTCATGTAGGGGGTTTGAGCTTCAATAAAACAAAGACAGACACACAGTACACTGAACAGCTGAATATATGAGCATGAAAACAAACCTATACTATTATACTACTGTAGCATCTTTAACATTAATCATTTTATTTACATATTTTCAAAATGATGAGGGTCAGTGAGATAAAGTCTCTCGTTTATCTACTGTCACGTCAATAACTGCCACAGGTGCTTTGAAGTGTCTTTCATTCAAAGCTGCAAGAACCAAATAAAGATTTAGCTAAAAAGCCAAGAAAAATGTAAGCGTCAAAGATATTTTCCTAATGTTAAACATTTACAGCGTGTCAGTGATTAATTTAAAGCAATTCCATTCATAATAAATATAACAAAAGAAACCATAAAGCATGCTAAAAGAAACTCCCACTGCCGTAATCATGCAGCGTTGGCACGGGCACAGCTCACACTGCAATTTGCGTATGTCAAATGTCCCTCGACTGTCTACAAACGATGACAAAAGACATTTTAAAGCTTCTAATGCCAAAAACAAACATTTTTCATACCTTTGCAAGACATCCCCTGATAATAAAAACTTGAAGTGTGAGGAACCTTGCTTGTGAGAAGAATAATGGCTCAAGAAGTGACGCAAGCAGCAATGTGATTGGCTGATAATTGGTAATTGGATTTTATCTACAATTTTATCTACAATTTAGCTACAATTCCCTACTCTGACAAGTCATGAAGATAAATGTAATAAAAACACTGATATACATTTATTCATTTAGCAGATGTTTTTATTCAAACAAACTACAGAATGAGGAGAGAAAAAACAAATAGGTATGTTATATTTTTAAAGGATGTAACATTATTGTAATAAAAGTATAAAATGAAAAGTGATTATTATTTATATTCATGGTTGGATATTTATGTATTATTATTATTAGGGATGTCACAATTCTCAATATACAGGGTGGGCCATTTATATGGATACACCTTAATAAAATGGGAATGGTTGGTGATATTAACGTCCTGTTTGTGGCACATTATAAGTGGTCAGAAACTTGTAAATAACTCATGAAAGAATAAAGTTACGTTAAAACCAAGCACACCATTGTTTTTCTTGTGAAATTCCCAATAAGTTTGATGTGTGATGTATCCATATAAATGGCCCACCCTGTATTATCGAACCATTCAGTACGACATCCACGGTTCAATACGCGCTTGTGAATTGCGTTTTTCTGGTTTTTCATTTAAATAACTTCCGTGTTTTATTTCTCGCAGAATTTGCTGTATGTGTGCTTGCGATTTTACATGCTAAAATGAGGAAACTCTTCCTCGCTTATATTTGAAAAAGCAACACGCAAAGCATCTTCCATTCTAATGACATGCAGTAATAAGCCTTTCTAAACCTGCTGTCCAACAAAAAAGTTATAAAAACAAAAGTTAGTTATTCACAGCATCATTCGAGTGTTTGAAATAACTTCCTTATGTGATCTGATGTGGATTCTTATCACAGAATGAGGCAGACAATAAGTTCTATACTCGTATTCTATGTCGATTAGCAATGGCTTATGAAAATACACGAGATTGCTTGAAGAACACAGATAAACCATATATTATTGCAGACGTGTGTTCATTGTCCTTAGCGATGCCTTTATCCATGGCTGCGTCCGAAAGCCTAGTTAGCTGACTTGCTGACTTCAAAGGCTGTGAAGGCAACTCAAGAAACAGTTTCGGACAGACTTCAGAGGCAGTGTAACGTGAAGTCGTTGCTGGGTTACCTAATGGTTAAGTTGTACATTTTGTATAAAAATAATAATACATAAAGACCTCAATGTCATTGTCACTGAAGGTCTGTGTGTCAGAAAAGACTGCTGAGAATGGCATTTTTTGCTTAAAAAATAAAAGCACTGTTGCAAGTATTATTGCAGAACAGGTCATTGTTATTAGTGGCTGTTTCGTTATTATTGGTAGTAGGTTGTAAATATTTCTCTTATTTACTACTCATTTGAACCAATTTTTATAAAATATTATTATTATTATTATTATTATTATTACAAACAATATTTTTTTTAATGCTTTTTACACTATTATTATTTATAAAGTATATCATGGTCAAGATCTCATCTATTATATAAAGCAACAAGTTTAATTTGACCAGAATATCTTTATTTATATAGCCTATATGACGCACACACACAGGATAGTGGGAAATCAAAGGCAGCGAAGGATGCATCTATGCTGCCTTCAAAATTCAATCAAAAGAAGGTACCTCCGGAGACAGGAAGTGAAGCAGAATTTGAATTCAGACGTTCCTTGATGCCTTCCTGCCTTGGAATGCTGCCTCCAAAGATAGCATTTTAGAGCTTTCGGACACAGACCATATTAGAGAAGCTGGAATGGAACGTCATCAGTAATGCTTCTTTGATGCATATGTGGATTTTCTGCACAAGGGTGCCCTCTGGCGTCCAGTATGAATGAAACCCATTCTATTTTGCGTAAAAATCGAAAAAATAATACCTCTCTCAAAAGAAAAATTAAGCAGACATTTACTAAACCACGCTTTTTCCAGTGCACAGAGGTTTACAGGAGTATTTTGTTAATTTGTTGCAAAAAAACCAAAAAAAAACAACAACACTGAAGTGGCAAGATATCAGAACCAAACCGAAAACTGTGGTTAAAAACAGAGGTGCCTACTGAACCGTGGAGTAACTGTATTGTTGCATCCCTAGTATTTATGTATTTCTTTTCTTAATGGTTGTTTTGCCTTCTCTTCTTGTTTTTATTTTCTTTCTTCACAAAGCCGCAAGGTTCTTTATGCATTCTCCTGTATGCTGGTGAATGTCATGGTAGGCTCTGTGTAACCTGAAACATACAGTACACAGGGTTAGTCTGTCAGTGTGTGAACTGTCAGTCTTCAGACCAGCTATAAGAGTTTTTTCAAAAGTGTTGCATGGAAAAAAAAGTGAATTGGGTATGGTTTCTGTGGCAGACCTTTAGTTCTGCTCCTGATGTTGGTCACGATCACTGCTGCAGTCATGATGAAGAGACCAACAGCAATGAAGGAGGAAAAACAGATGTAGAATGTAGATACTCTCTCCTCATGATTAAAGACTACAAAACAAAAACACAACTCTCTTTACAAAATCTACGTGGTTAGAACAGGCATTTCCCACATTAATTACTACCTTTTATATATATCTTTGCGGAACATAAATACATAAAATTAGGAAAACAAGTGAATGGTTTAATAATTTGATATAAACAGCTAAAATTACTTTATGTGAAGTTTAACAAATGCTAGCATCATACAGGGAAATTCATAATAGACAAATTGGATATGAATTTAACATTTTGGCAGCCATTATTATAAGGTCTTAAAGGAATAGTTCACCCAAAAATGACTTGCTCACCAGTGGATCCTCTGCAGTGAATGGGTGCCAGCAGAGTGAGTCTAAACGACTTTCTACGGGTAATCCACACAACTCCAGTCCATCAGTTAATGTCTTGCAAAGTGAAAAGCTGCATATTTGTAATAAAGAAATCCATCATCAAGTTTTTCTAACTTCTGTTTACAAGCAAAAATAACCCAAGACAGTTCTAAACAAATATGTGGATGGATTTTCATGTTATAGGACCACAATAGGTCGACTTTTTCACTGGCGAAAGTGTTATTTCTTTACAATCCACAAGATGTTAACTGATGGACTGGAGTGGTGTGGATTATTTGTAGATTATTTAGATGTGTTTTTTTTTTTTTTTTTTTTTTTTTTTATCAGCTGTTTGGACTCTCATCCTGATGGCACCCATTCACTGCAGAGGAACTTAATGGCTGTCCAAATGTACTTTTAGGTGAACTTTTGGTCATACCTTGATATCCACAAGAACACAAATTTTTGTTAATCCCATAAATCAGCCAGCGACTCCAAACACCTGTTCCCGAAAACAACAACACATTTGGCTTATCATAATTTCCATAGTTCAGGTGCAGTTGATATCCCTTCAAACCAAACAAGGTCTCATTCCTACACTCCCAGGTCTGCACTGGACTGAGATCATTGCAGGGCAGAAGGATAATTTTGGACCAGTTTTTGAGCTCATCTGACCCCAAGCAGAGATTAAAAGAGAGGCTCATGATTTGTGAAGAGGAAATCCATCTGAAATGCTGAGCCTTAGATGATACATTACATGCTGCAGCCTGTACCACAGTAGTATTCACTGCATACACGCATATTTTGTGGTCCTCGTTGTAGATGAGGAAGGCGCTGGTGTCAGAATCTATGGAAAATTATATTAGACTCTGTAAAAGGAAACACATTCCATGATGTGTTAAGTTTCTTTATATTAGGAAAACATGAAGGTTACTAACAAGATACTTGTGTGGTCTGAAGCCCTGTAAAATCATAAATTTGTCGGACCATCAGGGACCGCATTTCAGCGCACTTATAGGCACAAAGTAGGGGTGGGCGATAAGACAAAAATATCATATCAAGATTTTTTTCAGAAATATCACGATTCACCAATTTATCACGATTCTTTGTCATGTTGGTTTTGCTATTTTGCAAGTTATTTGAGCAGTACAGCCAAACTAATTTCCCTATTTTAGAACCAAAGCCTTACAAGGTAACACTATCTAAAATAAACAGAATGGCACATGTTTATGTCCAGTGGGTGAAGGTAAAAATCTTTGTCATTATTTTATCTTTGTTATTAAAAAAATAAGAACAAAGATAGGCTACATGGGATGGGAATGGGCGATATCTTATCGTTTGTGATATACCGCTAAAAATTTTCCCCACGATAAGAATTAGCCATCCCACGATGATAATGATAAAGTCTAGTAGTTGACATATTTCTGTGTGTGACAGCACGGAGTGATGTGCTGAAGGTGGACGTGAAGAAACTAGTATATCGCTAAATGAGGAGCTTCAATCTGGAACTGGTTTGGACAAAACTGTGCAGTGCGACAAAAATCAGTCTGAGGCGTGAATAACGTTAAATGTACTAGTAGCATGTGCGCGATGCAGTTTTGCATGTCTATGAGCCTGTTTACAAACCTGTTGTCCAACAAAGATATCACTTTTTGACATGCTTTTTGTCCATATTAACTTAACAACATAGTCGAGTGTTTGTAATAAGCCGTGGTTTCATATCACAGAATGAGGCTGAAATCATACCATTTTATAGCATTACAAAGGCTATGTTGATTAGCATTGCATTATAAATATACTTTACCCTTATAAAAATACCCAAGATTGCTTGAAGAACACAGACAAACCATATATTGTAGCCATCGTATGTTTATTTATTAATAAGTTTCCTCAGTTAATATTTCTCTATTTGCATTTTATTCAGCTACAGCAATAACTGAACTAGAGATTCCTGAAGCATTGTCAGTACTATTACTTCTGCTATGAAGCATATGTGGAGTTCATCATAATAAATACCAATCTCAGTAAATACCAGAAATGATTGTGATTAAATTTTTAAGCCCATATCACCCATCCCTACTGCATGTTACAAATACACATTTTATACAAATAAAACAAACATTGCTTTAATTTTCAGGTACAGAATGTGTATTTAGCAGCAGCATTCAAGAAACTGAATTAACAAATATAAAAATAAAACTATATACACTGTATACATAAATTATACAATGACTTATAAAAGCAACTGTATTAAAGTTCTTCAGTCAAGAGCAGTGAATGATTTTTATTTTATTTTGTTTTGTTTTATTAGCTTACCAACACCCAATAATGACAATTCTGTCATCATTTACTAACTCTTCAGTTTTTTTCAGTCCTGTGAGAGAATGTATGTCGTGTTGTACAGTATATTGAGATGGAGGTGCGCTGTAGCACAATACTATGATTTTTTTTCAGAAGCAGATCGTGGAGACATTTTCATTGTCCACATCAAAAATCGTCATATCGCACACCACTAGCACAAAGCCTAAACTTAGCCTCTATGATCTATGTTTTAAGAGCTAGTCTGACCAACTAGCAGTTAGTCTAGGCATAATCAGTCAGATTAAACTAATCAATGTTTTTTTTATGTAACTGACCAGTCTTAAAGAAAAAATTTTTGCAACCGACACTGAAATAAAACATGTTAGAACATATTATGTTTTAATGTTTAATCTTGTTTTATCTTAAAAATAACTGACATTCCTATTATAGAGAAACGGGTTTGTCAGTCAAGGTGTTTCAAATTCAAATTGTGCTTTAAAATATATATATTTTTTAAATATTGATTAAAGTCTTTAGTGCCATTAAAGGGTAAATTATTGAACCATTAAATGGTAAATGAGGGAAATCTGTATAAAAGACAGCAACAATTATATTGATTCTTAAATTATATTCTATCCTTGCACTAAAATATTTTGAAAAAGAATACAAGTAGAAAGGTGTATAAAGTTATTAGATGATGCTCCTGTCGAATGGTAATCTGGGTCAAATACATCAGATGAATAATGTAATTATGTATACTACAAAAACACTGCAAAACTTTATCGACTCCTATCCTTACATACAGTAGACAGATGCGAAATCTGATGCAAAGAAATGGAATGCACTTACTGAAAGCTGACCAAAGGACCAATAAAGAGATATAATAATGGTTCATGCTGTCATAGATTAGAGACTACAGCTTTCTGAGATGCATGCAGGCAGAGAGTCTGACATAGAGACTTCCTCTGGGTTAACATGAAAAATGCAGAGTACATGTGATAAACCAGAAGTGGTGACAAATGCTAACTTTATACTGCTGGGTTTGCAAAATGTGGCTAATTTTAAGAGCTATTATACCTCTTTCTCACCAGCTAAGGCTGATATAATGCCTGCTTCCAATATGTGAATGAATAACTTACAATAGATGCACCTAAGAATTAAAAAAAGCTCCTCTTTTACTCAGTTTATAGATGCTGTGTTGTTTCTTTATTTCTAAAAGCGTTATGGTTATCAGGACAGATCATTAGAGTCCCGACTCGAGGACCTTTCCCGATCCCGTCCCCTATCTCTGTCCCACTTTGCTTCCTGTCTAAACTGATCCTGTCCTGTCATAATAAAGACTAAAAATGCTGGGGCCATGCAAAATAATTAAAGGTTCTCTCTTGAGCTGAACCTTTATTTCCATTTTCCTTTTCTTCATTTTCCATAATATCTCTCTGCATCTCACTTTGTGTGTTTACTTTTTTTCACTGATTTTCTTGTACCTGTCCCTTTTCCCATCAGCCATCTATTGTTATGAACAGAACTGTCTCCACCTTCTTGCAAAACAACCACCTCATTGTATTCGCTTTGCAACAACATAACTTTATTTTAGGTCAATTTAAAGGATCACATTATGACCATGTGTTGTTTTATCTTAAAGGGGTAATCGGATGCCCATTTTCCATAAGTTTCCATAAGTTTTCCTCATTTTCCATAAGTTGATATGATTCTTTAGGGTCTTAATGAAAAGTCTATAATATACTTTGGTTAAAAATTCTCAATGGTAGTGTAAAACAACACCCTTTTTACCTTGCCAAAATCAGCTCCGCAAAAATCATCTCATTCTGGTCGAGGCTGCTTTAAATGCAAATGAGCTCTGCTCACCCCGCCCCTCTCTTCTCTCTGCTGCTCTGAGAGATCGTTTACTTTAGCCACATTTAGCGCGTTTAGCCGCTAAACTTGATAACTACCACATTATTAGGAAAGGCGATCGCAAAGATTCATAAAAAAAAAACCTTATACTCACTTCTGCTGTAAGTGAAGCTGGATCACAAATGATTCGCGCGAACATAGACGGATATATGTAGATCGGGAGGCGCATTCCTTTCACAAACAAACGTAATCCACTGCGTCTTCAGCGGCTCAGATGTCGGAGTGAATGACGACCACTATGTTCATTACTACATCCAGCAACACAACACCTCAATTACTCAGTCGGAGATATTCTTGTCAACTTGCATCCCTGCTCCGGCATCAAAACAAAGAGGTCGGACTGTTACAACTGATCTAAAGCAAGACGCTCATGTCAATCAACTATTGTGGGAGTGGCCTCTGTCGGTGTAACGCAACAACGACAGGCATCTGAGAATGGCTTGATTTCAAAAAGTGGATATTATTTTTACAGATGAATGAAAAACCACTGCATGGATTTTTATCATTATAGGGTAGATTTGTACATACACTGCCAACACACATTAATGTTCAAACAACATGTAAAAGTGAACTTAGCATTCGATGACCCCTTTAAAATTACTTAAATACTATAGATTTAATAAAACTATATTTTCTAAATTGCCTAAATGTCAAAATTAGTACAATAATAATTACATCATGACAATATCTTTACATAAAAAATTCTAATGCTTAATTAAAAAACATGTTATTGTGAGTCATGTTTTTCTCTTACCAAAGTTAACCATGTTTTTTGGCGGATTAATTTACAAACATTAATTTTACTACAGCTTACATGGTTAGTCTATGGTTAGTGTAGCAAAACCATGGTTCATTTGTGGTTACAATGGTTTAACTTAAGTAACCACGTTTTTATGTTTTAATTGTCGTAAAGGTTGTTATCTGCCCTAGCTCTATCTAAACGTATTATAAAACAATGTCTTTTGTTTGCTAAATTACTATTGTAACATTATAGTAGATAATAATGATGTCCTTTAGCATACAGTATTTGTGATGATGATAGTAATTTAGTTTAGTTTACAGTAGCTATTATTAATCCTCTGGCTTCTGCTAAGAGTTGCTAGCACTTAACTAAGTAAACAAAGACAAAACTACAGTAGCCTATGCACTTGAAGTCCTGAACAGGTCAGTAGTTTTGTCTCTCTGATCCACTCCATTCTCGAGTCACTTGCATTGATTACTCTGATAGAAACTGTTTGGGGGGGATGCAGAATCGTGTTACCAGCACAGATTACCATTTCATGATTTAGAGATTTGTTATTGAACCGTGATCCACAAAATGCAGATTGAAACTAAAGCCTGGTTTGAAAAGTATGAAGTAGAAATTACAGATATTTGTGTAAAACTGTAAGGAGTAAAAGTAAAAAAAAAAGTAGTCAGAAAAATAAATAGTAAAGTACTGATACCAGAAAAATCTACTTAAGTACAGTAACAAAGCATTTGTACTAGGGATGTAACGGTATGAAAATTTCCTATCACGATTATAGTGACCGAAATGATCACGGTTATCAGTATTATCACGGTATTGTTAAAATGTGCTGGAAGTGTTCGAAAAAGTACTGACACATAAATTACTTCACCAAGTTTTACATTTAAAAATCAACAAACAACAAATAAAATGACTTTTTGTTTACCTAATCAGTAAAACAATAACAGTACCAATGATGTCAGGATTTTAAATAAATATAAAACATGACTGACAACCTATATGGCATGTTCAAATATCTAAAGTAAATGATCAAATAAAGCTTTGAAAATGTTTCATAAAAGGCAATCCTCACATTTCAGCCTTTACATAAAGAAAGGAGTTAAGTCAAAATAATAACTGACAAATAAATGATTATATGTTTTTTATCTGCTCCATAAATCTAGATAACTTATCTGAATTGTTTAAATGTGTAGAATCCACATAAGCTTGTTTTTCATCAACTGGTCGAAATATAGGATACAGCAAGGGCATGATAATTCGGTCTGTTTTTTGGCCAGACAAAAACTGCACACAAGCTGAATGTAAATGTAAGTCTCTGTAAATCCACTGTATGTCACTAGATGGCGCTTACGGAAAAGCTGAATTACAGCTGTTTCCGTGAACTTTGTGGATAAAGCAGCATTGCGATCAAGAACACTACTTTAGATGTTACATGGAGTAAAGATGAAAGCAAAATGACATCGAATCTTTTCTGAAGACAATCAGAACCTTCAGAGGTACATTCGTATAATTAATTCATTCATATACTCATTAATTTGTATAATTCCCGATTTATGTTTCTGCCGGTGGGCAACCCCCAATTGCGAAGTGAAACGCACGGACTGCAAATACATTAGTTACCAAATACAAACATTTTTTCTATGAGGGTTGCGCTTCACTAAATAAAATGAATAAACACCTGTTTACAATAAGCACTTATTCGCGCGTACACAGGGCAAAGTTTGAGGGCGCATATGTAATATCTGAGGGAGTGAAGAGCCATGATCACAATATATTTGGGAGAGCAAGCCCACTGCAATCCGAGAAATTCGTGCTGGCACCCTCTCATATTACAATAATGCACTTTTTGCATTTGCTAATAAAATAACGCCAATGGAAAAGCGATCTTTAGCTTTCATTTATTGAGCCAGTTACTCTGTCAATATTGAATGAACCAATGAATAAATTCCAACAAACAAACAAATAAATAAATAAATGTTTAAAAAACGGTCTGATAACAAATGTTGCTCAAATGTTGAGTAATATTAAATGTAGAATTTCCAAATAATATGAAAATATTACGAGAAATAACAAAATAAAAGCCTTTCATAAATGTGCAAATAACCATTTTTATATGTAATTTCACATTATTATTATTATTATAAATAAAACTCCCTGTTTCCACAAAATGTGTCCCTTTAAATTAGACTTTTTTTTTAAGTCCCAATGTCAGGACTATCTGTTGTAGCATTACATAATAAAAGCCATCCACAAACTCATATATAATCAGTTTTGTCTTTGATTTTGAAGAGCTCTAAAAAAGAAACTTTGTGATTGCACAGAGAAGTTTTAATTCAGAATGACAGTCCACCACCCCAGTGTGACCCTCAGCCAGTTTTAGGACTATCTGAAATAGCATTACATAATAAAAACCCACCAAAAACTCATATATAACCAGTTTTGTCTGAATTTGAAGAGCTCTAAAAAAAGAATCTCTGTTTGCACAAACCAGTTTCAATTCAGATTGACAGTCCACCACCCCAATGTGACCCTCAGCCAGTTTCAGGACTATCTGATATAGTATTACATAATAAAAGCCATTCAAAAAAGTCATATATAGCAAGTCGCATCTTTGAATTTGGATAGCTCTAAAAAAGAAACTCTGTGATTGCACAGACCAGTTTCAATTCAGATTGACAGTCCACCACCCCAGTGTGACCCTCAGCCAGTTTTAGGACTATCTGATGTAGCATTACATAATAAAAGCCATCCAAAAAAGTAATATATAAACAGTTTTGTCTTTTGATTTTGGAGAGCTCTATAAAAGAAACTCCCTGATTGCACAACCAGTTTCAATTCAGATTGACAATCCACCACCCCAGTGTGTCCTTCAGCCAGTTTCAGGACTATCTGATGTAGCATTACATAATAAAAGCCCTCCAAAAACTCATATATAACCAGTATTTTCTTTGATTTTGAAGAGCTCTTAAAAAAGAAACTCTGTGATTGCATAGACCAGTTTCAATTCAGATTGACACTCCACCACCCCAGTGTGTCCTTCAACCAGTTTCAGGACTATCTGATGTAGCATTACATAATAAAAGCCCTCCAAAAACTCATATATAACCAGTTTTGTCTTTGATTTTGAAGAGCACTTACAAAGAAACTCTGTGATTGCACAAACCAGATTCAATTCAGACTGACAGTCCACCATCGCAGGGTGTCACTCAGCCAGTTTTAGAACTATCTGATGTAGCATTACATAATAAAAGCCATACAAAACCTCATACTGTATATGTCCAGTGTTGTCTTTCATTTTGAATGGCTCTAAAAAAGAAATCATGTGATTGCACAGACCAGTTTCAATTCAGATTGACAGCCCACCACCCCAGGGTGTCACTTAGCCAGTTTTAGGACTATCTGATGTAGCATTACATAATAAAAGCCATCCAAAAAGGAATATATAAACAGTTTTGTCTTTGATTTTGGAGAGCTCTATAAAAGAAACTCCCTGATTGCACAGACCGATTTTAATTCAGATTAACAGCCCATCATGCCAGTGAGACCCTCAGCCAGTTTTAGGACTATCTGATGTAGAATTACATAATAAAAGCCTTCCCAACTCTAATATATGACCAGTTTTGTCTTTGATTTTGGAAAGCTCTAAGAAGGAAACACCATGTTTCCACAGAACAATTTCAGTTCAGATTGGCTGTTTCCTTATTTAGAGCTATTCCACAGGACTGGACTGCCAGCCAGTCCTGAAACTAGCTAAGTGCCACCCTTAGTTTTTGGGTACTTTTGAGTTCTTGGAAGGTTTTTATTATGTAATTCTACATCAGGTAGTCCTAAAACTGGCTAAGGGTCGCACTTGGGTGGTGGACTGTCAATCTGAATTGAAACTGGTCTGTGCAATCAGGGAGTTTCTTTTTTAGAGCTCTCCAAATTCCAAGTCAAAACTGGTTATATATGAGGTTTGGGAGGGCTTTTATTATGTAATGCCACATCAGATAGTCCTGAAACTGGCCGAGGGACACACTGAGGTGGTGGACTGTTAATCTGAATTTAAACTGGTCTGTGCAATCAGGTAGTTTCTTTCTTTTTTTTTTTTTTTTTTTTTTTTTTTTTTTGGAGCTATCCAAAATGAAAGACAAAACTGGTCATATATGAGTTTTTGGACGGTTTTTTTATTTAATGCTACATCAGATAGTCCTGAAACTGGCTAACGGACACACTGGGGTGGTGGACTGTCAGTCTGAATTGCAAATGGTTTGTGCAATCACAGAGTTCCTTTTTTAGAGCTCTTCAAAATCAAAGACAAAACTGGTCATTTATGATTTTTTAGAGGGCTTTTATTAAGTAATGCCACATCAGATAGTCCTGAAACTGGCTGAGGGACACACTGGGGTGTTGGACTATCAATTTGAAATGAAACTGGTCTGTGCAATCAGGGAGTTTCTTTTTTAAAGCTATCCAAACTGAAAGGCAAAATTGGACATATACAGTATGTTTTTGGAAGGCTTTTGTTATGTAATGCTACATCAGATAGTCCTGAAACTGACTGAGGGACACACTGAGGTGGTGGACTGTTGATCTGAATTTAAACTGGTCTGTGCAATCAGGTAGTTTCTTTCTTTCTTTTTTTTTTTTTTTTTTTTTTTAAGAGCTCTTCAAAATCAAAGACAAAACTGATTATATATGAGTTTGTGGATGGCTTTTATTATGTAATGCTACATCAGATAGTCCTGACATTGGGACTTAAAAAAAAGTCTAATTTAAAGTGACACATTTTGTGGAAACAGGGAGTTTTATTTATAATAATAATAATGTGAATTTACATATAAAAATGGTTATTTGCACGTTTATGAAAGGCTTTTTATTTTATTTCTCATAATATTTTCATATTATTTGGAAATTCTACATTTAATATTACTCAACATTTGAGCAACATTTGTTATCAGACCGTTTTTTAAACATTTATTTATTTATTTGTTTGTTTGTTGAAATTTATTCATTGGTTCATTCAATATTGACAGAGTAACTGGCTCAATAAATGAAAGCTAAAGATCGCTTTTCCATTGATGTAGGTTTTTGCACGCTATTACCTTAACGCGTAGTATATGCGCGCACCTCAAAATAAAGTGGCGGCTAGAATGACCGTGTTTTTCTAAGTGGAGGCTGGCCTGACCGCAGTGAGCACGCATGGAAAAACACGAGATAGTCTCCGTTCATTTTAAGCAATAAGAAATGGATTGCTGCTTTTACGACTCAATTCTCATTTTCATCCTTAATTTGAAGCAGTTTTTGGTGTTATTTCATTAGCAAATGCAAAGAGTGCATTATTGTAATATGAGAGGGTGCCAGCACGAATTTCTCGGATTGCAGCGGGCTTGCTCTCCCAAATAGTTAGTGATCATGGCTCTTCACTCCCTCAGATATTACATATGCGCCCTCAAACTTTGTCCTGTGTACGCGCGAATAAGTGCTTATTGTAAACAGGTGTTTATTCATTTTATTTAGTGAAGCGCAACCCTCATAGAAAAATGTTTGTATTTGGTAACTAATGTATTTGCAGTCCGTGCGTTTCACTTCGCAATTGGGGGTTGCCCACCGGCAGAAACATAAATCAGGAATTATACAAATTATACAAATGAAAGACAAAACTGGTCATATATGAGTTTTCGGAGGGCTTTTATTATGTAATGCTACATCAGATAGTCCTGAAACTGGCTGAGGGACACACTGGGGTGTTGGACTGTCAATTTGAATTGAAACTGGTCTGTGCAATCACAGAGTTCATTTTTTAGAGCTATCCCAAGTTAAAGACAAAACTGGTCACTTATGACTTTTTGGAGGGCTTTTATTATGTAATGCCACATCAGATAGTCCTGAAACTGGCCGAGGGACACACTGGGGTGTTGGACTGTCAATTTGAATTGAAACTGGTCTGTGCAATCAGGAAGTTTCTTTTTTAAAGCTATCCAAAATAAAAGACAAAATTGGACATATACAGTATGAGTTTTTGGAAGGCTTTTGTTATGTAATGCTACATTAGATAGTCCTGAAACTGGCTAAGGGACACACTGGGGTGTTGGACTGTCAATTTAAAATTCAAACTGGTCTGTGCAATCAGGGAGTTTCTTTTTTAGAGCTCTCCAAATTCCAAGACAAAACTGGTCATATATGAGTTTTCGGAGGGCTTTTATTATGTAATGCTACATCAGATAGTCCTGAAACTGGCTGAGGGACACACTGGGGTGTTGGACTGTCAATTTGAATTGAAACTGGTCTGTGCAATCACAGAGTTCCTTTTTTAGAGCTATCCCAAGTTAAAGACAAAACTGGTCACTTATGACTTTTTGGAGGGCTTTTATTATGATTACCAGCAGAGGGAGCCCATGCACTGACTGTTCCTGCTCCCTCTGCTGCTTCTTTGGTTACTTCCTGTTTGGTGGCCATTTAAGGAGGCCTATACCAAACAGGCCTCCTTTTGATGCCATTTTGACGCTCTGCCTGTTCACTGGATTACGCTTTTGCCTTTCCCTGGATATTACTGTTTGCTGGTGACTGACCCTGCCTGTCTTGACTTCGATCTGTTTAATAAAGCTTGCATTTGGATCTATTCACGCTTCCTAAGAGTCCCGTCACAAATTCACATGGTCCATGCACATAATCGATATGATCTTAATACAAGGGGTATAACATACCTTACATTAATATCTTATATGAGAATATAAGAAACATTTTTGGAATATAATACACCATACTACATCTACTGCTCCTCGCTGTATGTAGTCAAGAATCAAAGCTACAGCATTCAATGAAGCTTTTTATTTTTAGATTAATTTATTTAGCAGACATTTTTATTTTATCCATACCTATAAATGAAGAATGTTATAGCATATAAGCCATTCATAATAATATTCATGTACAGTAAAATGTAAAGGAAAACTCTATAATATAATATTCCAAAAATAAAACGAAAAATACAAATAATTAAATTAATTAAATGAATAATTTTAATTTTATTACTATAAAAATATTTTTTTTTCTTTAAGTCTGGTCTTCTGTCTTCAAAAAACGATGATTTATACATTCACATAGTTATTGCTGGTAATATTGTTGGGGTCTGTTAATACAAGTGTACAAAGAGTTCAGCGTTAGTTTCTGTGTGCTGTTAAACTACTGAAACTAATGCCTGATTCAAATCTAATCCTGAACCCAAACTAATCAGAAACACTCAGCACAAACATTGTCTTTAGTAACACTGAGTATCAAAACACACTAAGAAGTTAATGCTGAAAGCCTTACTGGCAGCATGCAGACAAATAGCACTATTACGCTACGAGTTTCTTGAGACTGAGTCCCAGCTTGTGGACCTTTCTTGATCCTGCCTTATCCCTCTCTCTTTCACTTTGCTTCCTGTCACTATTCACTGTCCTTTCAAAGTAAAAGCAAAAATGCCAAAAATAAAACCTTAACAAATGCACCAAAGACTGATGTTAATGTAGAAGTGCACACTACACACATGCAGGAAACTATATTGACCCCTGTAGACTTGATATGGCATGCCATGATGAAGGGAAACGTCTCAGATACTTATGGTAACCCTCGTTCCCTGATGGAGGGAACAGAGACGTTGTGTCCAGTGTACGACACTAGGGGTCACTCTTGGGAGCCCAAACACCTCTGATAGTTTTGAGAAAGGCTAATGAAATTGGGTGTGCAGATTTGCATAGCTGGCCACGCCCCAGACATCCAGGTATAAATAGGGCAGCATGTGCTTCTGCTCACTCGTTCTGAACTGAGGAGCCGAGCGTCTCAACTCACTCAGAGGCGGTCCAGAGTTGTGGCATGAAGGACACAACGTCCCCGTTCCCTCCATCAGGGAACGAGGGTTACCATACGTAACCGAGACGTTCCCTATCTGTTGTACACTCCGAGTTGTGTCCAGTGTACGACACTAGGGGTCCCTATAAAAACACGCCACAAGTTTAGTGCAGATAGTAACAAGCCAGCGTGTTAACATAAGTGCAGCTCACCTCTTCTTGACCTTCCATCGTCCAAGAACTGACCTGTTACAGCAGAGTCCTGCAGCCGGGCCTTCCTCAGTGGAGCGGCTGATTGTCTTGAGAACATTGGGAAAGTGACTATTTCCCGAGGGAAAAAGGCACTACGGAGATCACAACCTGCCCAGAGGGGGGGTATAAAGTGAATATCATTAGATATGGGACCTGAGGTGGGTCTCACGCCAGGGGAGACAACCAAACTCAGACCCTAGAGACAAACCTGTCCTCAGGGGAAACACCGCACACATAAGGAGCCACTACATATGGGGCACAATCCAACTACGAGAAAATAAAGATGTTCATACCTTGTGTTGGAATTTGCAGTGAGTTCCTCCGCAAAAACTCTGCTATGTCCAGAAGTGCCAAGTGATGGAGAAGCTGTCCAGGGTTCACGTCAGGAAACCTACTGAAACTTAGAAGCGTAATCACCATTAGGGGAAGCGCTTAGGCAAGCTCTACACCGACCAGTGTGCTGGGTCAAGAGCTTGCGTTTAAGTCTCTAGCTGACACTGGTTCCATGCGCAAATTATAAAATCTGGCAAATGTGTTAGGTGTAGCCCAACCTGCAGCTCTACAGATGTCTGTTAACGAGGCCCCGTTAGCAAGAGCTGCTGAGGCAGCGACACCTCTGGTTGAGTGGGCTCTCACTCCCAGTGGGCAGGGTAAGCCTCTAGCCTGGTAGGCCGTACGGATCGCGTCCACTAGCCAGTGGGAGATCCTTTGGTTGGAGACAGCCTTCCCCTTCTGCTGTCCTCCATAACAGACAAAGAGCTGTTCCGAATGTCTGAAGGGCTGTGTTCGTTCCAAGTAAATGCGCAGGGCATGGACTGGGCATAACAAGGTCAGGTTGGGGTCATCTTCCTGGGAAGAAATAGCTTGCAAGGTCACCACCTGATCTCTGAAGGGAGTGGTGGGGACCTTGGGCACGTATCCAGGCCGGGGTCTCAGGACAACGTGAAAGTCTGCCGGCCCGAATTCTAGGCACGAACTGTTAACGGAGAGGGCTTGGAGGTCTCCCACTCTCTTGACAGAAGTGAGCGCAGTCAGGAGAGCCGTCCTTAAGGAGAGGGGATCAAGTTCGACTGACTGAAGGGGCTCAAAGAGATCTTGCTGTAGGCCCTGGAGAACACACCGAGATACCAAGAGGGGATAAGGTGTGGCCGAGGAGGGTTCAGCCTCTGAGCTCCTCAGGCTCTTGCCTGTAAGAGGGTGTTCACCACTGAGGGTGAAAGGTCTCTGAAGTCCTCCTGGTCGCGTCCAGGGACCATAGGTGGAGGTTCCAAGAGAATCTGTTCCTTGTCCTCCCTGACTTTGCACAGAGTCTGTGCAATGAGGCTCACTGGGGGAAACGCATACTTGAGCCGGTCCCTCGGCCAACTGTGTGCCAGTGCGTCTATACTGAGGGGAGCCTCGGTTAGACCGTACCACAACTGGCAGTGGGTGGATTCCGGTGAGGCAAAGATATCTACTTGTGCCTGGCCAAATCGACCCCAGATCAGTTGGACTGAGTGGGGGTGGAGCCTCCACTCACCTCCGAGCGAAACCTGTCGTGACAGAGAATTGGCCATGCGATTGGCTTCACCTGGAATGTGAGTGGCACGCAGAAACCTGAGTCTGTGTTGGCTCCACAGCAGGAGATGGCGGGCTAGTTATGACATGAGAAAGGAGCGTACACCGCCCTGGTGGTTGATGTAGGCCACAGTCGCCGTGTTGTCTGACCGGACCAACACATGCTTGCCCTGAATCAAAGGTCGGAACCTCCTCAGGGCTAGAAGCACTGCCAACAACTCCAGGCAATTGATGTGCCAATGCAGCCGGGGCCTGTCCAGACCCCGGAAGCTGCACGCCCGTTGCACACGGCGCCCCAGCCTGTCTTGGAAGCATCTGTGGTAGCAACGATGCGTCTGAACACTTGTTCCAAGGGTACTCCTGACCACAGGAACACAATGTCTGTCCAAGGGCTGAGTGTTTTGCGACACGAAGGTGTGATGTTCACACGAAACGTGCCTCGTCGCCATGACCATCTCGGGCTCGGGTATGAAGCCAGTGTTGCAACGGTCTCATGTGCATCAAATCCAGTGGCGTGACCACGGCTGAGGATGCCATGTGCCCCAGGAGCCTCTGAACCTGTTTCAGGGGGACTGTAGACCCGCATCTAAATGTTGTCGCACAACTCAGCACTGACTGTGCGCGCTCTGGGGAGAGATGCGCAGACATACTGACCGAGTCCAGTTCTACACCTAGAAAAGAGATCCTCTGCACCGGAGAGAGTTTGCTCTTTTCGCAGTTGACCTGAAGTCCCAACTGAGCCAGGTGGTTGAGAACCACGTCCCTGTGAGCGCAAACCAAATCCCACAAGTGAGCTAGGATTAGCCAGTCATCGAGATAATTGAGAATGCGGATGCCCAATTCCCTGAGGGGGGCAAGGGCAGCCTCCGCTACCTTCGTAAAGACGCGGGGCGACAGGGAGAGGCAGAAGGGAAGAACTTTGTACTGATAAGCCCGTCCTTCGAAGGCAAACCGTAGGAACGGCCTGTGTCTTGGAAGGATCGAGACATGAAAGTACACGTCCTTCAGGTCTATTGCCACAAACCAATCTTGAGTCCTGACACACATGAGCATGTGCTTGAGGGTTAACATTTTGAACGGGAGCTTGAGTAAGGCCCGATTCAAAATTCTCAGGTCTAAGATTGGTCTGAGCCCAGCACCCTTCTTGGGTACAATGAAGTAGGGGCTGTAAAACCCTTTCTTCATTTCGGCTGAGGGGACAGTTTGATTTCTGCACGAAGAACTGTGGTGCTGCTGCCTCCAGCTGTGGTAGTGAGAACACCACGGAACTCGGACGGACGTCTCGCAAACTGGATCTTATAGCTGAGCCGAATGGTCCTGAGGAGCCAGCGGGAAGCAGTGCTAGAGAGGGAAAGACTTCTGTCTGTGCCATAGATCCAACGACGAGAGAGGTGAATGTTGCCGCTTCTCACGCAGAGACGCTGCATTCGGCTCCGAAAAACAGAACGAGTGAGCAGAAGCACGCGCTGCCCTATTTATACACGGATGCCCGGGGCGTGGCCAGCTATGCAAAATCTGCACACCCAATTTCATTGGCCTTTCTCAAAACTATCAGAGGTGTTTGGGCTCCCAAGAGTGACCCCTAGTGTTGTACACTGGACACAACTCGGAGTGTACGACAGATAGGGAACGATAATCATCGCTATATAATTTTCCTCAATAAAACGACATGAAGAGTTCGATAAATGTTCGATATAAATTTTATGTGCCAAAAGCGGAACGAAACAGCGCGACTCATTTGAATCGCGCCACACAGACCAAAGTTCTGCACTATAGAAGATGCATTTATTATCTCGATGTAGGGTATTCCTACAGTACAGGAGGCTGTAGTTTCAGGACCGCATTTCTAGGACCCTGTAGTTTTTTTTTTTTTTTATTATTATTATATTTAATTTTTTTATTTTTAAGAAAATACTGTATGTAGTTGTTTAAATGTACCAAGGTTATTATAGTTTTGCTTTTTTAAATTCGTTTTATTTTAATATCGTTTTGAAATTTGCAATAAAATTTAGTTTCCTTTTTATTAGTTTCATTAATAATATGGTTAGTTTTAGTTTAGTTTTTATTTTTTGAGCACATTTCTATTTCGTTTTAATATAGTTTAGTTTCCGTTTCAGTTTTAGTTTAACAAAAAAAAAATCACTTCCAGAGCGCAGACCAACGACTTAATTTAACCTTATGACGCAAAAATTAATGCACGCTTAGCTTGATTAGGTGGTAAAAGTATACAAGTAGTCAAGCATTTTTACTCCATAAATCTACACAAGTTGCACTTACATAATCATAATTAAAAGCAGTAAATGTGTGTTATAATATTTAATGCTGCAGCTGAAGTGAATGACAGCTTATTAGGGAGCGCTCGTTGCTCGCTTTCTGTAGCACATAACTTTATATATGCTTTATACGTTTTAGAATGTATACACTGCAGAGACGATCGCATTTAGGCAATAAGGCATATTTAAATGTTCTTTTCGTTTATTAAGAATTATAAGGGTGTTGTTCAAAACAGATTGTTCACAAGATGTAGGCAAAAGTTTTATTGTTTACAGAATGGATGCGCGTTCTCATCTTTTTTCTGCTGCGCTACTTGTCTATTTTTCTACAATGAACCAACGTAGAATGCCAATTTTTGGTTTAATGGCTTGTGTTACATGAGAAAATAAATAATTTTGCCTTACTGATGCAGCAGATTTAATGCGGTGCCCGCGGTTCAGGTCGCTGCGTAGGCTATGTGAAACGGGCCGAGTCGGGTACAGAGTGTGCTGCTTTCGGATAACGGGTTGGGTGTTCTGTTAAGCAGCTTACTGTTGGTGCGCGTTTACCAAACATCACCCGTGCAGGACTCTGTTTTAAACTGTTTTCATCTGTCCGTCAGATAACCTCACGTCTATGATGCGCCGTTAACAGGTAGGCTATGTCCCTAAACTGCCTAATTAATGAGAACTTAATTATTACAAAAACGATTATTTATTTTGGATAATTGTTATTTTATTCCAGTTAGTTTTTCAGTATCTGTTGTTAGTTTCGTTTCGTTTAAGTTTTTCGTTTATTTTATTTATTTTATTTCAGTTTACGAAAATGTTTTTTGACCAATCGTTTTCGTGTTAGTTTTAGTTTTCGTTTACGAAAATAACCTTGAAATGTACACACCTAATTATAGTCCTAACCAACTCCTAACCCTAAACTTACCCCTGGGGTAACCCTCTTGAAATATTTAACCTAATTTATTTCAATAAATTCTAGATTTCAGTTCATTAGCTGCAGCACTTCTTGACTGATGTGTGACCCACTTAACAAAGTGCAGTAAACAGTAATACAATTGCCGTACAAATTAGTGTGTTTAGTAGTACTTTAATACATTTAAAATAATTTGAATACAAATACTAATTTACAACATCCAGCAGCACAATGAACTGTTTTGGACAGCTAAATAGGCTAAATGGAGATTGCTGACACCCCCTCGAACACTCAAGTTTATGCCAGCTTTGGCATTAAAATTAAGATGGAAAGATAAACAAATGAAGAGCTTCCATGGATCTAGTCTTTGCATCTGTTTGATGTTTCTTTGTTGGAATAGAATTGCTAGATGGCACTGTCTCAAAAAAAAATAGGGTCCTAGAAATGTGGTCCTAGAACTGCAGCCTCTGGTATTGCAGGAGCATAGTATTGGGGTTGTATTTGTTCAGACCAAAGCAAAAAGTGACCCATGTTTTTACCCTGCAAACATGCAGAGCTGTAAATGTAAACTGGTGGATCATTAAGAAGATAATTCATCATAAAAATCTAAACACTAACATGTATTTGTATGTTTTTTTTTTAATTAATCCTAGTTAATTTAAACAATCATAATTTATTGATAATAATTGTTTAAATTAATATAAGTAATATTTTTGTGCAGGTCTTTAAAAAGGTCTTAAAAAGTCTTAAATTTGAGCTTAAAGATCGTGCAGGAACCCTGAATTCAGCGATGAACACAAATGACTCCGTGATTCAAACTAGTTTAAAGCTGTGTGCAACGAGACAGTCAGAAGGCTTTTCAATCTACACATCACCATCATTTATCATGGACTTGCTGTAGTAACACTCACTGCACCATGGTATTGTGGCAGCAATGTGGGATATTCACACGGAATTTTATTACAGGAGTAATGGTATACAATTTTCACAGATGTTACTGATTGATGATGAACAAAAATTTACCTCTGCATCCTCAAGCTTGTAGCATCTGGACCAATCAGACACAGTTATTTGTTACATTTAACAAAGAATCTTCAAAACCAACAACCCCAGCTATATGCTGGAGTTTTGGAGACAACCCCCCAAAGCAACGAACACCCTGAAAGGGCTCCGTTGCCAGGGTGACCATCTGATAAGAGGTTTTATTGCCCGCAGGAATGCACATCTGCCCATGCTACATTTGCCATCGGAAAGGCACAATGCCCATAGGCTCTTTCCTATTCATTTACAGACAAACCTTTCTTTGACCTTCCTATCACACATAGCCCAGGTCATTGTGTACAGTATTACTGCATTGTATTTTAATTTTGTCTGTTGTATTTGTATTTGTCTTTCTACTGTTTTATGCATGTGTTCTGATAGATGACTAGTAGGATTACCCACCTATGCCATGCTTGGACTCTTTGAGTTCGTGTTTTGATGATCTAAAAGATGGTGTAAATTAGATGTTGATACCTATGCAACATATTAGTGTTTTAAGAAACCTTACTAGTTTTTGCATCAACACCCAATCGAATTACATATGCAAAATACCATGCTCACAGACAAAGAGTCGTAAACTTTCCCTCCAAAGGAGAAAGTTACCATTGGTTCGTGGACCTCCTGGAGCCGCAGCCTCCAGAGACCTTAAAGGCATCAAACGTTAGTCCGCCTCCCTCTCTTGACTCTCTTCACTCTTCTGCAAGATCTTCCGATTGCTGCCTGTGGAGGAACCCACAGGGAGCCTGAGCCGGCACAGGCCGTGCCCGGCGGGCCCGACAGGCCCCAACATCTAGAGCTATGGCTCTCACCACAAAGAGCCAGACACTTTCACTCAACCCCGGAATTCATCCTCATGAAATGTCCTCGAACAGACATTTCTCTCTTCTGTGCTTTTAGCTTTCTTCACTCGTCTCACATGAGTTCTTCAGAACCTAAGAGGATGAGGAGGATGAGCTAGAACTCGTCGGAACTCTAAGCTGCGCCAGGCCTTGCGGCCTTGTCTTTCCATTCTCCAAAGACCACAGGACTTCAGCTGGGTCCCTCTCAGCTCTTGGTTCTTCGTCAATTGTCACATGGGAAGAAACTCCCAGTCACCATCGAGTCAGAACATCTTTGGAGTTCATCACTCTTCGGACCCAGAAGAACGTGATCGCGATTCCAAACCACCACTGCTCCAAACCATCGAGACTTTCACCCGAGACTGCATTCTGACACTTGTTCATCGACCAAGGCAATGCAAGTATCGTACATTTAACTAAACAAAACAGAGGTTTAGTATAAGCTGTAGACAGCACTGATGGTTTCACTCAGGTGGTTAACTGACTCTTTTCATAGCTACATTCTCTGGTCTCTCTAACTTCAGTTCTCACTGACCCTTCCCCCATGTATGAATGATTTCATGTCTGTTTGTTTAGATTAGTTATGTGTTAGTCCTTCGTTAATAAACTCTTGTGCACAAATTACATGAGTTTTGATTCTGATTCTGCCTTGCAAATTAATGTCCCTTTACGATTCCGATCCGAGCTACATGCTCTAATGCAATAGTACTTTAAGGAAGTTATTTTCTGTGCCAAAGAAAATATAATTTCTTAGAGTTGATATAAAACGTATACTGAATGTTCGCTGGACGAACAGATTAGTTGATGGAAAATTAATTCTGCTACAGTTACTACTGGCAGCTGATATAAATAATTGTAATTAATCATAATTAATTGTAATTATTTATATACATTTCCCTTTGAGCTAAATCGCAACAAGCTACTATTAAATGTGCATTTCTAAGAGACAAAAAAAAGTATTATTATTATTATTATTATTATTATTATTATCATCATCATCATCATCATTATCATTATCATTATCAGACAACCCAAACTTGTTTCTTGATTTGAAACAATATAATTCATTAGAACATGCAGAAATTAATTTTTCTATTTAGATATTTATTTTGTTAAGGAAAATTAATGGTCTGGTTTCTACAACTTTCACTTTGGAGCAAAAACCTGACTTGAAAGAAATAAAGATTTGACATTTATTTTGATAATTATTGATATCGACTGATATGAAAAAAATTATTGTGATATTCTGGGTCACATCTGATAGTAGCTTGAGGATGCAGAGGTAAATTTTTGTTCATCATCAATCAGTAACATCTGTGAAAATTGTAGCAAAATTGTATGGTTAAATGTATTCTGACCCAGAATAAAAAAAATTATTGTGATAATTTTTTTGCCCATATCACCAAGCCCTACGTTCAAAAGTGCTTTAAACAGGAATAAAGAAGTTTGAAAAGCGTACCTGATATTTTCCGTGACCGCGTCGCAATCCATCCTGCTGTGATCCCATGAGTAAGTGAGCACTGAGCAGTGGAGAATGAGCAGACGTGACTGACTGAAAAATGCGCACGTTTTTTGAAAAACACCTGGATAATATTTAGCCTAGAATAAAAGTAATTACCTTAAAAGGAATACTGTAAATATATATGAAATAGATTTATGAATTTATTATATTAATAGTTTTTCATATATTAATAACTATTATTTATTATATTAGTTACGAAATGTAATATATTACCGTTTAGTTAGGCTATTTAATTAGTTATGAAAGATCTAAAGCATAATTACCTAGAATTCTATCTTTTACAAATGTGACTTCTCGAAAAACAATATTAGAAATCATGGATTAAGCTTATATTTCTTTTAAATAGCTTGTGGTCAGCCATAGACAGTGTATGGTAATAATAGATTTAATTAATTTCTAGTAACTTATTTAGATTGAGTTCTGCTTAACATAATTAGCTTTTGAGTTCATATCACAAATATGTATTTAGTTTAATTAACTTTTTAACATTTTTGAGTTAAATTAACTCATTTCATTTAGCGAATTTCACTGTTATGTTTTACAGTGTGTGAAATGTCTTTTACGTTAGCCAAAAATATAACTCTTGGGTTTTCTGTTATGAAAATAAATAAGCAAGCCCAGCCAAGGTGACAAAAAGTAACGCAAAAGTAACGTAATGCATTACTTTACACAAAAACTAAGTAACTCGTTTAGTTACTTTTTTAATGGAGTAATGCAATATTGTAATGCATTATTTAAAAAAATTAACATTCCTCAACACTGGTTACGTGCATGATTTTTGTCTTTGTGACATGCAGCTCCAGATCATCAGCTCTGATAACACAAACACAAGCTCACAGCTGAAACATTTTTAGACACCGTGACATTTGTCTGTCTATCACATATATAGCACGCAAGTTTAATCTTAAAGCAATATCTCTATTGTAAATGTATCAGCTTTCAGAAGTCCAGGAATTCTAACACATACTGTTTCAGGTTACAGTATAAGCATATAATTTTGAGAGCATAAAGCAATAAATTAATCTTAAGAATTTCTATACTAAAGTAATAAAATGTAGCAACTGAAATTCAGAGGTCCAGTATATAAATGAACATCATTCAAAAAGAACATTACATTTTTTTTGAATGACTAATCATTTTTCAGATAATCATTTTTTCATTTGTTTTTTCTCTCTTTAGAAACCTGCGATATTATTTTAGACATCAGTGTAGTCGAAATATGTCATGAAAGAACATACATGTATGATAGCTGCTGTCTAATGTAACACCCGGGGTCTTTGAATGTAGAAAATAAAGTAAAAGTACATCCTTCTGGATAATAATAATAATAATAATAATAATAATAATATATCTTGTTCAAAGCAAAATGTAAATGTGTAAAGACATGCAGAAGAAAAAAAATTATTAATGTAAATGCATAGGATGTATAAAATGTTTTGATTCATTTTGCACACAATGTTATCAAAATTACAAATGAGGAAAAAGCAATACCTGATTTCAAGAATAAACCAGCATAGTAAAAAAAAAGTTTATATTTTTGTTTTTTTAACATTGGCTAAAATATAATGTAGATTATAGGTAAAAAAAAAAAAAAAAAAAAAAAAATATATAATATATATATATATATATGAAATCATTATTTTATTATGTTTAAAAGAATGTTAGGATTTTGAAGGACAGTTCAGTTCAGCATGCAGAAAATAATTTGATCAGTCTGAATTGATTGATTAATTGGTTGTCCATTCTTTTCTCTTCAGAAACTCTGATGTCCTCCTATATATCAATATAGTCGTTATCTGTCCCAGTATTCTTTGAACCTGTGTTGTGTAGAGCAGCATAAATGTAGTGAAACGCTACACTTGTGAAAACTCATCTAGCAAGTGAGGTCTAGGTGTTATTTCAACTCCAAAACCAAATAACATAAATTTTAATGTAGTTTTATGTGTGCTAATGAATATTAGACAAGAAAATTAGTTGTTTGGGTGAAACACACACCTTTAGCTTTGCTCTTAATGGTGGCCATGATCACGGCTACAATCATGATGAAGAGACCAACAACAATGAAAGAGAAAAAGCTAATGTAGAATGAAGATACTCCTCCATCATGGTGATCCGAACAATGAGGATCTGCAGCAAAATTTGAAATCAAACACAGGCGACATACAATGAAAAATATACAGTTACACTCACAGGTTTGAGACACACAGTATGAGATGCATTTCAAAGAGCCTGGATCTAATATGACAGTATTAGGCATTAAGATAACAGTAGTTCAGTGTTATTTTTGTTGAATCTGTAGTGTATTTATGTTTTACCACATAGACTGTATCATTTAAGTCTCACTGTAATTAGAAATGCTAAAACTAAAAAGTAAATGAGACATGACTTTAATGTACCTGTATATGGTGCTAATAATGTTCATTAATTAAAAAAAAATTAAAATAAATAAATAAATATTCACAATACTGAAAAATATGTATGAAATTAAAAATGAATCATTTAATAATAATAATATAAAATTAATGAACATGAAATAACCAGTCTGTACAAGTACTGCTACTTAAGCATATCTATCATGTCAAAATCCAACATGCCAGTTACAGTATATTTTACCTGATGGGCTGTAGGTGTAGGTCTCACTCTGACGGTTCACAGCAGAATTAATCTGGTGTATGCAGGTGAAGGAAACCGGTGGACTCACTTTCACATCGAACACACACATGTTATTTGAAAAGCACTGTGGGTTCTTCAAGGCGTAGTTGTATTCACTCATCAGTGACAGCTGGAAAGAGCTCTCAGTGAGCCTCCTTCCAAATGAACACATGACAATCACGCGCTCTCCGTCCTCCATCTTCCTGAACACTGTAATACTGGGCACGGGGACATCAGAATGATGTCCATCTGAACAACACAATTATTAATTAGAAACTGTTTTCCAGATAGACAGATGTTTTTATATTGCATATTTATTTATTTAAATAAATAAATATGAGTAAGTTGGAAATGAGATGTACCCTGAATATGCCAAAATGGTGCTGTGATATTTGAAATAATTTTTTAAAAAAGTAGAATTTAAACATAAAATCTGTTTTTGTTTAGAAGTGGTGTTTAAAATCCAGTTTTTAATTTAATTTGCCAAAATTATCAATACAACAGTATGAATCTGACTTACTCTGCTGTGTGTTATACACATTCCTCCTGTAGGGGGTTTGAGCTTCAATAAAACAAATACAGACACACAGTACACTGAACAGCTGAATATATGAGTATGAAATAAACCCATACTAATATACCACTGTATTACTGCCATTATACTGTTACAAGGAAATCTTAAAAGGGACAACAAATTCATTGTGCTAAATCTAATGGCTATACTGTATTATTTATAATTTGTGACATAGTATGTTTAATTAGAACCTTATTTAGGATTTAAGTATATTGCCAGAAAAGTAACTTAACTAATATTGTGAAAAGTAGGGGTTAAAGTGTGAAAAGTAGGGGTTAAAGTGGTAGTGGTAAAGTGGTAGAAAAAAAAAACATTAAGAGCATTATTAGCTTTGAAAGAAGCATTAATATTTATCAATACAGCATTGTAAATCTGCTGACTTGTCACGTAGCAATACGTTTTCCTCCTAGAGGGGGCTCTAGGACTATGATTTACATAGTTTTAACATTTACTTAAACAGTGAAGTTAATTGCAACATTATGCATCAGTGCAACAGTGTAAATCTGCTGACTTACTCTGCGTCTGGTAATACACATTCCTCCTGTAGGGGGTTTGAGCTTAAATAAAACAAAGACACACAAATTTACTGTTAAACTGAATGCCTTCAAGAACATAAAGTTTAACACAGTTTTAACATTTACTAAATTAAACAGCAATGTTCAGTGATAATGTTTAAAACAGTTAAACAAAATTAAAACAGTTATCTTACTTTAATAGCCAACATTATACATCAGTGCAACAGTGCAAATCTGACTTACTCTGTGCCCAGTAATACACATTCCTCCAGTAGGGGGTTTGAGCTTCAGTAAAACAAAGACAGATACACAGTACACTGAAAAGCTGAATATATGAGCATGAAAACAAACCTATACTATTATATCACTGTATTACAGCCATTACACTAAATTCTTTTGTGCTAAATTCATCGTGCTAAATCTAATGCTTGTACTGTATTATTTATAATTTGAGACATAAATCCTAAATAAGGTTCTAATTAAACATATTAAGTATATGGTCACAGAAGTAACTAATAACTAATATTGTAAACAGTAGGGGTTAAAGTGATAGTTTGACATTTCATAAAAATAAAAAAAATAAAATAAATAATAAAAAAAAAACATTTAAGAGCATTATTAGGATTTAAAAAAGCATTAATATGCATCAATACAACATTGTGAGTCTACTGACTTGTCACATATGGTTTTCTCCAAATAGGGGCTTGAGCTTCAAGAACATAAAGAGAGTTTTACAGTTTTAACATTCACTAAATTAAATATTAATGTTAAAAGCTAGTGATGTTTATTTTTTTAAATAAAAAAAAACTTATTTTTATCTTACTTTATTAACTATGAAGGTAAAACAGTAGCAAAACTCGAGAGCTTGCTAATTTGAATGTGAGAACTTGTAAAATTAATATTTGTATTTGTAAGTTGAAATTTATACTCACAGCTCTGATGTGAAAAGCTGATGAAGTCATTTTATTGGTTGATGCCTCACCAATGAACAACGCCAGCCACAATACAAACATTTGTATGCATATTAGGGATGGGCGGATCGATCCTGAAATAGCGATACTTTCGATACTGACGTTGAATCGAAAGGATCGATCCTCACATAAAAATATCGATTGTAAAGTGCATTTTTAACCATTAATTTTATTTATTTTACAAGAAGTTTGGTTCATAAAATAAGCCTCTAAGATGAACAATAGACTATTTACGAAATATTGTGTAGGACAGAACTATTTCTCCTGCTCATCGGAACACACGCAAATGCTGTAAGACAGAACCAATCAATCACAGATAGCGTTCGCTGCTGACACTTCATTCAACTTTGATAATAATCAGAAATGATGTTTCTTTCTCTTCTTCTCATGGCATTGAAATAATAAAGCATTATTTTAAAAAATGTTTCTTGAGAAGCAAAGTATATTAGAATGATTTCTGAAGGATCATGTGACACTCAAGACTGGAGTAATGATGTTAAAATAATTCAGCTTTGATCACAGATGCTTTTTAAATTACATTTTCCAAAATATATTACAATAGAAAGTAGTTATTTTAATTGTTCATTTTCCCAATCTTGCTGTTTTTACTGGTTTTTTTTTTTTGTTTGTTTGTTTTGTTTTGTTTTTTTGTTCAAATAAGTGCAGCCTTTGTTGGCATGGTTAAAGACACATTACAAAGTCGTACTGACCTCAAACTTTTGAACAGTATAGTGTATGTGAAATATTTATTTTAAGTAGGCTAGTTTGTGTAAGTAAATTTATTTAAACTGGTTGTTAAAAGTTAAAAGTAAAAAATTGGTTGTTATATTCTGTAATTGCTGTCTGTAAGAAACAATTTGTGCTAAAGTTAGGCCTTTAGGGGTACAACAGCCTGGCAGCTTTTTACACAAAAAAAGAAAGAAAAAAAGAACACAGTTTGCAACAGTAACCACAGTACTTGTAGTAAAACTGCAGTAACAACACATTTACCATGGTTAACACTCTCTCTTTTGGCTTGCATCCTTTTACCATGGTTAACACAATGTTGTAAAATACAACATTTTATTTCTGACAGTGTTATCAAAAAAAAAAAAAAAACGCTTATGAAACGTTTAAAACACATGACTTTCAAATATAATGTTAAGTAAGTATAATTACTGACTTTATTCTTTAAATAATTTAAAAGATCAGTTTAGTTTAGAGGTATTGATATCGCCAATACTTGGCTTGAAAATATCGGTATCGGATCGAAAATAAAATACGAGGTATCGCCCATTTTATTTTTGATCCGATACCGATATTTTCAAGCCAAGTATTGGCGATATCAATACCGATACCGATACCTCTAAACTGATCTTTTAAATTATTTAAAGAATAAAATCAGTAATTATACTTACTTAACATTATATTTGAAAGTCATGTGTTTTAAACATTTCATAAGCGTTTTTTTTTTTTTTTTTTTGATAACACTGTCAGAAATAAAATTTTACTGGGCAGTAATCTCAAAGGTGCACCTTTCTTTACCCCTAAAAGCCAGGGAGCATACTAGTACCATACAGGTAAACACACATTAAGGGTAGATAAGGTACAAATGTTACATAAGTACTAAAATGTATAATAATAATAATAATAATAATAATATTTCAGGATCGATCCGCCCATCCCTAATATGCATACAAATGTTTGTATTGTGGCTGGCGTTGTTCATTGGTGAGGCATCACAAACAGAGGTATGTGAACGTGGCGTTATGTGTTTACAGGAGAGCGTGCGAGCGCTGAATGGTTAATCACTGAAAAGAATGAAAAAGAAATGCAGTTTACAGACTTTTGCGACGATGCGACACTGATTCTATTGTGCAAGTAAAAATTCCTATGTCAACTGCACAGCTTGCTGATAGTCAGACGCGATGTGGTGATTGGAAGCCATTTGCACACTTTTGAGAGTGAAAGAGAGAGGGCGCGCGATCATTCACCTGCGCTGTTTGTGAAAGTAGGGATCACATAAGGTTTTCAAATTACTTTAGAAGTTATTAAATGAAGAAATATGACTTGTACCTCACCTTTAGCATTATAATTGTTTTACCCGCGCTGAAAAGAGACCTAGATGGTGCCGCTGCATGTCGTACCAAACCTCTCACGGCAGGCCCGTCATCAGCTTTAGATAGGTTTATGAGATCGGCCTTTTAGAGACCGCCGATCAAACATCCCCAAGGGATTATCGGCCGATCGGTAGCCGATCAATCAGAGCACCCCTAATTAGAACCTTATTTAGGATTTAAGTATATGATCAAAAAAGTAACTAATAACTAATATTGTAAAAATAGGAGTTAAAGTAATAGTTTGACATGTCATGTGAAAAAAAATATATATATATATGAGCATTATTAGCATTAAAAAAGCAATAATATGAATCAATACAACATTGTAAATCTATTGATGATTTGTCACATCGTAATAAAGTTTCCTCCAAGAAGGGGCTTGAGCTTCAAGAACAAAAAGAGTTTTACAGTTTTAACATTTACTAACATTTACATTTACTAAATAGTAATGTTAAATGCTAGTAATGTTTATTAATTAAAAAAAAAAAAAAAAATAGCCAACATTATGCATTAGTGCAACAGTGCAAATCTGACTAAAGGTCATTGGACACTGAAGTCAGATATTTTCGTATGCGTTTTTTCGTATTCGTCATTCTAAATATTTGTCACACACAGAAACCTTGCACTGAGTCTGATGCATATTAATTCATCCGTTGCGAAACAATACACAATGGAAACTTAAAGCAGTGAGGATAATTTTGTTGTCCACTCTCTTCTTAAAAGAGAAAAAGAAAAGACATATTGGGTCCATCCAATTATAAGATATAGAGAGGAAGGAGAGAATACTTCTTGTGCGCACCTCCTTAAGGAGCTGCGGGATTATCCCGGGCGATTCAAAGTTTACTTTAGGATGTCAGTAAACTTTGATGCTTTGTTAACGTTACTGGAGCCACATATTATAAAGAAGACAACTAAATTCTGTGAACTTAATGTTCAAGGACCTTTACAGTGCTTTGTGCTGCGAGACGAAGTGAATAAACCTGTCAGAAGCAATTCTGGATTTTGGCATTCGCTTGTACGGTAGCTCTGTTATGTCAAAACACCTCTCAAAATGCTTGCTACGGATGCGAAAAACGCAGAAAATCGAACCTGATCCGAACTTTTTTATGATGGACGAAAGTTTCGTACGCAGTGTGTAAACTCGATTGACAACGTGAGGTCGAAAATTTTTAATGGAAAATTCGGACTCAGTGTGCCATGACCTTTACTCTGCGTCTGGTAATACACTTTCCTCCTGAAGGGGGGTTGAGCTTCAGTAAAACAAAGAGAAGCACATGGTTTTGACCAGGGGACTGTCATATAATATATGAATATACAGGAATAATCTGCACACTTACTAGTGCCCCAGTTACATGGTCTGTTGTACCAGTACCAGCAGAGACTTGAAGATGTTGTTGGTGCTAAATCTTAAAAAAAAACAAAAAACAAAAAAAAACACAAAGTACTTTTACTTTTTTTTGTTTGTTTTCAGATCAGATGATTTTATGAACAAAAGTGTTTAATGAATTCTATCTATCTATCTATCTATCTATCTATCTATCTATCTATCTATCTATCTATCTATCTATCTACACTACCAGTCAAACGTTTTTAAACAATATTTTCCATGTTTTTAGTCTCTTCTGCTCACCTAACCTGCATTTCTTTGATCCAAAGTACAGCAAGACAGTAACATTCTGAAATATTTTTACTATTTAAAATAACTGTTTTGAATATATTTTAAAATGTTCAAATGATTTCACGATCATGAACAAGGTTTCTCATGAACTCTCTGAGCACTATAAATGGATGTCTCAGTAGTTTTTCCCCAAAATTAAATTGCACTTGTAAATGCTTATACACTATTTCTAAAAAGAACAAAGACAGAAAAGTGTATAGATTTAAAGTTAATAGATGATGCACCTGGTGTTGTAGGGGAATTCCAGTACCATCCATCAGACGAATCTGTACAAAAACACAGCAAACAGTATCGAATAATTTCAATATATACAGTACATATAGACACACAGTCTAAGGCAAAGACATGAATTCCACTTACTGCAAGCTGACCAAAGGGCCAATAAAAGGATATAAAGCTGTTTCATGCTGTCATAGATTAGAGACTACAGCTTTCTGAGATACATAAATGACAGCGACTGAATCTTAACACTCAATAGCTTCCTCTTAAGAAAAAAATGCTGATGTTGATGTGAAAAGCAGAAGTAGTTGTCATGACAAACACTGATGCTGGGTTTCCAAAATCAGGCATATTTTAAGCCTGCTGTACCAAATGAAACATTGTTATAAAATTAAAATTCAGCAAAACATTTTTATCGTGTGAAAGAGGAAGTTTCTAACTTTTATTCAGTACACTCTTAAAAAGGTGTTGAAAACAACACAACCTGTCTAGTTTCTTAACACACCTCTGTGTCTAGTTAAAGACAACACATTTTGTGTAACCTTTATCTCCTGCTAGCACAGAAAGTGTGTTGAAAATTTTCTACACACCAATGTTTTATAGTTACATAATTTGTCAAGTATGTTATTTTTGCGTTATTTTTGCGTTATTTTTGAAGACTTTGTATGCAATACAAACTAGGGGCCTGCGATATATATTGTCTGCAACATATATATATATATATATAATATACACTGCTCAAAAAAATAAAGGGAAAACTTAAACAACGCAATGTAACTCCAAGGCAGTCACACTTCTGTGCAATCAAACTACCCACTTAGGAGGAAACACTGATTGACAATCAATTTCACATGCTGTTGTGCAAATGGAATAGACAACAGGTGGAAATTATAGGCAATTAGCAAGACACTCCCAATAAAGGAGTGGTTCTGCAGGTGGTGACCACAGACCACTTCTCAGTTCCTATGCTTTCTGTCTGATGTTTTGGTCACTTTTGAATGCTGGCGGTGCTTTCACTCTGGTGGTAGCATGAGACGGAGTCTACAACCCACACAAGTGGCTAAGGTAGTGCAGCTCATCCAGGATGGCACATCAATGCGAGCTGTGGCAAGAAGGTTTGCTGTGTCTGTCAGCGTAGTGTCCAGAGCATGGAGGCGCTACCAGGAGACAGGCCAGTACATCAGGAGATGTGGAGGAGGCCGTAGGAGGGCAACAACCCAGCAGCAGGACCGCTACCTCCGCCTTTGTGCAAGGAGGAACAGGAGGAGCACTGCCAGAGCCCTGCAAAATGACCTCCAGCAGGCCACAAATGTGCATGTGTCTGCTCAAACGGTCAGAAACAGACTCCATGTGTGGTTGAAAAGACTGAAACTGTTCATATACATCATCCATATAGCCTACATGACAGTAGCTCTCTTTAGGTCAGCGGCAGCACAAACGCAGATTTGAATGTTCAAATCACACTAGTATGATTGTATGTTGCACGGAAGAAAGGTTGAGGAATCAAACAGATGAATCATTGTAATTTAGCAATAGAATCACGTTGGTACTTGAGTCGTGTTTGTGATCTTTAACGATCTGTTAAATTAAAATGCGTTGTCATATTGGTGGTTACACCTCTACTGCAACATATTTAGCTTCTCACAAATATTATACTTTGCCAGAGATAGGAAGTAACTAAGTACAAATACTTAGTTACTTTACTTGAATAGATTTTTCTGGTATCAGTACTTTACTTCACTATTTATTTTTCTGACTACTTTTTACTCTAACTTCTTACATTTTTACACAAATATCTGTACTTTCTCCTTCTTACATTTTCAAACCAGGTTCTTTAGTTTTAATCTGCGTTTGGTGGATCACCATTTGATTACGAATCTCTAAATCATGAATCGGTTAGTTTGTACTGGCAACGTGATTCGGCTCGCGCGCTCTCCGCGTCTCCACCAGACGGGTTCTGTCAGAGTAGCTAATCCATGTGAGAGACTCGAGAATGGAATGGATCTGAGAGGCAAAACTATTGACCAGGATTTCAAGTGCAGGTCAGTTTCATCTGTGAATCGGCTACTGTAGTTTTGTCTTCGTTTTCTTAGTTAAATGCTAGCAACTCTTGGCCATAGCAGCCAGAGGATTAATAATGCTTTAAACTAAACTCAATTACAGTTACTCAAAATACTGTATGCAAAAGGACATCATCAACAAGTTACAGTAGTAATTTAGCAAACAAATGTCATAAGAGATTGTTTCATAATACCTTTAGAGGGAGCTAGAGCAGATAATAACACAACCCTTACGAAAATTAAACCAAAAACCATGTTCTGAATAAGAATTTTTATGTAAAGATATTGTCATAATGTAATTATTAGTGAACTATTTTTGACATTTAGGCAATTTAGAAAATATAGTTTTACGAAATCTATAGTATTTAAGTAATTTTAAAGTTAAAGTAATTTAAGTAATGTTTTTAAAGTCTCTTCTGCACACCTAACCTGCATTTCTTTGATCCAAAGTACAGCAAGACAGTAACATTCTGAAATATTTTTACTATTTTGAATATATTTTAAAATGTTCAAATGATTTCACGATCATGAACAAGGTTTCTCATAAACTCTCTGAGCACTATGAATGGATGTCTCAGTAGGTTTTCCCCAAAATTAAATCGCACTTATACATAAATGCTTATACATTATTTCTAAAAAGAACAAAGACAGAAAAGTGTATAGATTTAAAGTTAATAGATGATGCACCTGGTGTTGTAGGGGAATTCCAGTACCATCCATCAGACGAATCTGTACAAAAACACAGCAAACAGTATCGAATAAATTCAATATATACAGTACATATAGACACAAAATCTTAGGCAAAGACATGAATTCCACTTACTGCAAGCTGACCAAAGGGCCAATAAAAGGATATAAAGCTGTTTCATGCTGTCATAGATCAGAGACTACAGCTTTCTGAGATACATAAATGACAGCGACTGAATCTTAACACTCAATAGCTTCCTCTTAAGAAAAAATGCTGATGTTGATGTGAAAAGCAGTAGTTGTCATGACAAACACTGATGCTGGGTTTCCAAAATCAGGCAGATTTTAAGCCTGCTGTACCAAATGAAGGCAAATGGTATATGCTATAGTAATGCATGATATTAGGCATATTCTATAATGCAAAATATCTATATATTTATATATACATGCACTTTCTGATCCATCAGCACTTAAAGCACATAACCACAGATCACAGCTTTAGAAACTGTGACATTAGTATTCTCACACATACACACACACACATATATATATATATATATCTGTGCATTTCTCAACTGATAATATATTTTATGTTGAGGCCCTTAAACCTCGGTCTGAAAAAAGGTTATCAGAATTTAAACATTGTTATAAAATTAAAATTCAGCAAAACGTTTTTATCGTGGGAAAGAGGAAGTTTCTAACTTTTATTCAGTACACTCTTAAAAAGGTGTTGAAAACAACACAACCTGTCTAGTTTCTTAACACACCTCTGTGTCTAGTTAACCTTTATCTCCTGCTAACACAGAAAGTGTGTTGAAAATTTTCTACACACCAATGTTTTATAGTTACATAATTTGTCAAGTATATTATTTTTGCGTTATTTTTGAAGACTTTGTATGCAATACAAACTAGGGGCCTGCGATATATATTGTCTGCAACATATATATATATATATAATATACACTGCTCAAAAAAATAAAGGGAAACTTAAACAACACAATGTAACTCCAAATCAATCACACTTCTGTGAAATCAAACTACCCACTTAGGAAGCAATCCATGAGGGTGGTATGAGGGCCCGACGTCCACAGGTGGGGGTTATGCTTACAGCCCAACACCATGCAGGACGTTTGGCATTTGCCAGAGAACACCAAGATTGGCAAATTCGCCACTGGCGCCCTGTGCACTTCACAGATGAAAGCAGGTTCACACTGAGCACATGTGACAGACGTGACAGAGTCTGGATACGTCGTGGAGAATGTTCTGCTGCCTGCAACGTCCTCCAGCATGACCGGTTTGGCAGTGGGTCAGTAATGGTGTGGGGTGGCATTTCTTTGGAGGGCCGCACAGCCCTCCATGTGCTCGCCAGAGGTAGCCTGACTGCCATTAGGTACCGAGATGAGATCCTCAGACCCCTTGTGAGACCATATGCCGGTGCGGTTGGCCCTGGGTTCCTCCTAATGCAAGACAATGCTAGACCTCATGTGGCTGGAGTGTGTCAGCAGTTCCTGCAAGATGAAGGCATTGATGCTATGAACTGGCCCACCCGTTCCCCAGACCTGAATCCAACTGAGCACATCTGGGACATCATGTCTCACTCCATCCACCAACACCACGTTGCACCACAGACTGTCCAGGAGTTGGCGGATGCTTTAGTCCAGGTCTGGGAGGAGATCCCTCAGGAGACCATCCGCCACCTCATCAGGAGCATGCCCAGGCGTAGGGAGGTCATACAGGCATGTGGAGGCCACACACACTACTGAGCCTCATTTTGACTTGTTTTAAGGACATTACATCAAAGTTGGATCAGCCTGTAGTGTGTTTTTCCACTTCAATTTTGAGTGTGACTCCAAATCCAGACCTCCATGGGTTAATAAATTTGATTTTCATTGATAATTTTTAAGTCTAGTAAGTTGGGTTAAACTCTAGTGCGCATATGCATTTAGACTGCATGATTCAGTCAGTTCAAGATATGGAGGCAGAAAATGTATATATTTATATCATGTCATGTAGTTAATCACTATCAAATGTGATATTGATTTTATACAACAGTTCAAAAAACAAGAAGTTAATATTAAAGGAACACTCCACTTTTTTTTTTTTTTGAAATAGGCTTATTTTCCAACTCCCCTAGAGTTATACAGATGTGTTTTACCGTTTTTGAATCCATTCAGCCGATCGCCGGGTCTGGCGGTAGCACTTTTAGCATAGCTTAGCATAAATCATTGAATCCTATTAGACCATTAGCATCTTACTATAAAATGACTAAAGAGTTTCGATATTTTTCCTATTTAAAATTTGCCTCTTCTGTAGTTCCATTGTGTACTAAGACTGGCGGAAAATGAAAAGTTGTGATTTTATAGGCTGATATGGCTAGGAACTATATATAACTCTCATTCCGGCGTAATAATCAAGGAATTTTGCTGCCGTACAATGGGTGCAGCAGACGCAATGATATTATGCAGCGCCTGAAAGTGACGGGCACTAAGTTTGTGTAGATGCAGAGTTGCAGCCGGTAGGGCTGTGACGGTCGCAATGACAACCGCACCACCGTGGTGGTCGATTGCCACCGGCAATACTGCACGTGACGTCACACAATCTATAACAAGCATAAAATACAGTTTATTTAACAATTTCTCTGCCGTGGCCGTTTTTAGTGTCCCTGCCGGCAGCAGCAGCGAGCGCAAGTGCCTTCGCAGCTGCTGGAAGAGATCCGCGTTCAAACGCACACAATAGGCTAAAGCTTGGAAAGCTCCGGGAAAACTAATTACCATGAATGTGTCGGGAGGAAATATTAACATTATTAATAAATTATTATTAATAAACTAGTGTTTTCTGAGCCAGTGTCCTAAAGATGACGATCCTGAGACGCCATCTGCTCATTGGACGCGCCTTTAGAGAGAAATGCATCTCTACGGATATTATAATGAAAGACTTTTTGTTTTCGATTTTAATTTTTTACTTTTAAAGTAGTAAAGTAATAATTTAAAGCTTTCTATAGATATATTTATCCTGTAAGGCAAGTATTCGCTGAGTTTCGTTTCATTTTTGTGCAGCTCTCCTGTTCAACACCGAGACATCAGAAAGCGCATCTTGTGTGTTTTCTTTATTTTTACAAATGCACAACATCTTGTTGATAATGTGAGTGCACGCAAATATGAGCAAATATTATGGCGTATTTAAAATTTTTTGCAAGTGATTGTGCTGGCGCCGCATGTCCTGTAAAGCGCATTTAGCTTCCACTCTCCAACAAACGACTGTATGCGCAAAATAGCGTGCATTTCTCTAAGTAAAACGTTTAAAATAACATTGTGATTCGCTTGAAGATTTTATTTTAGGCAAGTCGTGATGATTTGAGAAGGCAAAATTGATCAAACATAGGCTTTGATCAACTCACTGCCTGCCTCTGGCCGCTTGGTCGTTAAAGCAAAAAACTTAATTTAACAAACAAAAAATGTTCCAAACATATTTCTTTTTTGTAGGCTGAAATAAACACTTACGTTTGTTAATCATTTTTGAACCTCATTTTTTATGTTTCAAAAAATAAATAAATAAATTATATATATATATATGTATAATTAAGGTTTTTGCTTTAACGACCAAGCGGCCAGAGGCAGGCAGTGAGTTGATCACGGCCTATGTTTGATCAAATTTGCCTTCTCAAATCATCACGACTTGCCTAAAATAAAATCTTCAAGCATATCACAATGTTATTTTAAACGTTTAACTTTGCACGCTATTTTGCGCATACAATAGTTTGTTGGAGAGTGGAAGCTAAATGCGCTTTGCAGGACATGCGGCGCCAGCACAATCACTTGCAAAAAAATTTAAATACGCCATAATATTTGCTCATAAAGGTAAGCGTAATATATCATCTGGAACTGTAAAGGGTCTAATTTTATTTGCGTGCACTCACATTATCAACAAAATGTTGTGCATTTGTAAAAATAAAGAAAACACACAAGATTTCTGATGTCTCGGTGCTGAACAGCAGCGCTGCACAAAAATGAAACGAAACTCACCTAATACTTGCCTTACAGTCAGGATAAATATAAACAATCCTTTTGAACTAATGAGAAAAGCTCCAACAAATACTTTTTTTTTTTTTATTCTTTTTGGGAGATTCAATTCTACACAGCAGAAAATGGATGCTGGCGACTAAAGGCAAAGTCTTCTTTCCTGTGATTGACCTACCCGACAGGTCCTCTGCATTTGCTGTTCTCTTCATTTATGTGCTTAAGATCAAGTACCAAGTGGAAGCCACTACTTTGTTGTTTATTCAGAGGTAAGTACATCTTGCAATATGCTGTAATATTAAGTAAACATTAAAGGGAAAATGAAAAATGAAAGCCATGTACATTTGGGATGGCATGAGTGTAAGTTATGAGAGAATTTGCATTCTTGAGTAAACAATCCCTTAAAGCAGTGGTTCCCAAACTGGGGGGCGCGGCAAGGCTAGTGTCAATGGCGCCACCAGGGGGTGGCCAGGGGTCCTGGCCACCCCACTGGCCAGTATAAATTTTAGTAGCATCAGTTATGCATCATCCCTAATGCACAGCCAGGCAGGCAAGCCGCTCTAGACCTTCGATCGCACACAGTAGCCAGCCCTCTCCCCCGCCCCGCCCCTCCGTCCATGCCACTGTTGCGCGCTCAGACAGCAACAGCTCAGCGCGTGCCCGTCGGTCAACAATTTCAAAAGAAGTTAAGAAAGAAGACAAAGAAGACTACCGGTAAGTAAATAAGTCAAAAATATTCTTTAGTAAAAGAAGAAGGGGAATTATGTGTCGTGACATGTGCTTTTTAAATTCCAAATGGTTACAGTATACTGTTACAGCAGCTTTTTGATGTGTTTTTGACACGTTTTGACAAGAGTTACCTAGCTAACGTCGTTATAAATAAACGTCGTTGCAATAAATGTACACCTTATGCCAAATATAATTGCAAAATAAAAAGAATTGTTGTGCAACTCAAAATGTTAACTGTACTGTTATTAGTCTATGCACATTATATCATTAGTAACATTAAATATAACACAATAAACCAAAGTATATCAGTAGGAGTTTCCTTAAGTCTTTCTGATAGTTTTCTACAGGCCGGTTTACTACAACAGTAGAATAAAATTCTGAAATTATGGTTTATAGTTTTGGTGTGCCACCCCAAGATTTTAAGTGGCCCCATCTGGCCACCCCTATGAAAAATTTCTGGAGGCGCCACTGGCTAGTGTACAGCCGACTTTTATAGAAATTCGAAAGAGATAAACGGGCGAAAATATCTGCCGCGCAGTCCGGCAGTATTCAGCGTACACCACTCAATGTGTGACTCCCGCTCAATATTCCGCTCTATGAATGTGCGTTACGTTGAGCTGCTCACAGCCCATATGAATGCTCCACTAGTGTACCGCTTATGCTCAACGGAAATACAAAGACCGCTCAAATAACGCGCCGACAGAAAATGTCTATGTATACTTGTTCCTGTTTGCAATAGCGTCGCATAGTGTGTTGTAACATGCTATAGTACTGCTGTACTGGACAGCGCTGGTAAAATGACGCCTCTCGTGACGGTATGCTCTGCTCACATGCTCTGATAATAATAGCTTTGTAGGACTATACATTATTTTGATAATTAGTCAAAAAAAAAAGTTTATCTAATTAGTTGAGTTATATCTGATTCTGTTTCATAGAACTGAATAAAATAATATATTGAGATTTAATATTCATATATTTTCTGTCCAAATTTATAAACGTGGTTATTTTATTGGCTTGTGATTGTTTGTTTTCTACACCTGTAGGCAATGAAATGAAAATAAATTGAAACCAAACCAGTAGGTGGCAGCAAATGGCTGTTTGAATAAGTGAGTTCAACAGATTCGTTCAAACAGCTGATTCATTCAGAAACGAGGCAAGCAACTGCCTTTATGAATGGATTACTGAATCAATGACTCACTTGATTCCTTAAAAAACGTGGATTCATTAAGTAACGAAGTACCGCTGTGTTTCGCAAAGACACAAAACAGTTATGCTGTGGCAACGCAGGCTGCACAAGCAACATCTGGCACAACACAGGTGCATCTCTATTTAAAACGTTAACTTTGCTTTGCTAAAGTCTTGATTGTGTCCTCCTACTCCCAAACTATGCGGCTTCTCTGACTTTCTCATCGACCTGAAACATATCGCCCTCATGCAGATCTCTCCTGTCACCTGATCCTTACTAGAAACTGAGATATTACTTATAGTTAGTAACGTTCATAAAGTAAAATCCAAAATGTATATTAATAAAAAAAAGTCACATAAGATGCAAACAATGTACATAAAATGTAACTAGATGGATGGATAAATAAATACGATGGCTAGAATCGATATTCGTATAACATTATAGCATGAGAATACTCGCCCTCAAAATTGTCGATGTAACTCGAAGCATTTGAAGCCCTTCTCTTTCTTACTGTTAAGCTGATTGCCTCACGATACGATTAACGTCATTCACAGTTATCCGGGGAAGCTCTTGTAAACAGCGAGTGTAGTATGTCATCCTCTCCTGCGGCACAAGCTACTTGTGTGGATGCAGTCAGTTTTAACCGCAAAAGATGAGGTAATATGATGAGATGTCATGACCATTTATAGGACTCTCTGTTTTTTTTTTTTTTTTTTAAATACTAGAAGCAGCATTTCATGTCAGAAATACGTGTTTCATGTTACTTTAAGTTGGGGTAGAATTAAGTGAATGGCAAAACCCCCTCTCCGTACCCCCAGGAGTATGCATACTCCAGTTTTAGAACCACTGTGATATTAGACTGCAAAAGGCAACACATTCTATTATGTGTTCAAATCAGGAAAATAAAAGTAAAGGTTCTCGGACACGGCTTTATCATAATGAATTTCACATTTGCAAATGTAGCTTTATCTATGTCAAAGTTTCAGTTCAGATTGTCTGTATATGAATTTACAGTTTAAATCAGAATGCCAACATGTTCATTTTTATTTTTTTTAACAGTTTTTTTTTTTAATTAGACATTTTAGTACTTTTAACATTTTTTTTTTTTTGGTTTAGTTTTAGATTTTAGTTTCTTATTAACTTCAGTTTTTCATGTTTTTTTTTTTTTTTTTTTTTTTAAATGAACTATTATATTAAATAGATATTTCAAGGTTTGTCCCAATTTCAAATGGCAAAAAAAGTCAACAAATAAATAAATAAAAATTAGACAATGTAGGTCATTGGAGGGTAAATTGTAATATCAGGGCTAGATGTATTAGATGGCACTGTACAAAAAGATGAAAAATATATATTGACCCCTTTCCTTGTAAAAACAAACAAATAAAAAAAACAAAAAAAAACAAACAAAAGTTTTGCAAAGAACAGTGTAAAGACTAAAGGGCAAATCCAGCTTTATGGATGACATTTTGCGTTATAGATGTGACGTATAAATGCTTAGAGAATGTATGTGTTACCAATATACCAAACCATCTGTTTATATTTTAATAAACGCTTGTTGATAGAGTCTAAACATCAGAAAAATATCAGTCTATGCACAAGTTTTCTATGTTAAAAAAGGAAAATAATTTTGATAAAAAAGGACACTGTTTTTGAGAGACTACATACTTTCTGTTAATTAAAATGCACAAACCAGACGCAATAATAACCAACAAATAGACAAGCATTGGCTCTTCACAGAACATATAATTGTTACTTAATTTTTTAATTTTGATGTGTCTATTTATGAGGAATATGTACTGTTATGGATGTGACAAGCCTGCAAATAGCACTTACCAGACTATGGAAAATCATGCACTAAAAATAAAAAAATGCTTTCAAAACTTTGAGACCTCACATGGATATTTGAACTACCAAATGTTGACATCTATGCTATCAGTATAGTAAAAAACCTTTGGTAAAAACTTTATTTTTTCATTGTAAGGTTGACCTTTGCATGGAATTACGGTAAAGCCGTTAGATGCAATTACCAGTAAAGTAGTATTAGCAGTAAGCCATGCATCTGAAAAATCAGGACAAAGAAAAAATTATATTGACTCCTATGCATAGTACATAAACACAAAATATAAGGAAAAAAATGGAATACACTTACTGAAAGCTGAACAAAGGACCAAAAAAAGAATATGAAGCTGGTTCATGCTGTCATCGATTAGCGACTACAGCTATGAGGTACGTGTGGAGATGTGATGTGAACTTTAATAGTCTTAACACTTAACATACTTCCTCTGTGTTAACAAGAACTACAACAACAAAAAAATTGTGTGACAAGTAGAATGTGAAATGCAAAAATGGCTCTAATGACAAACTACCTCTGAATTTTCCAAAATGAGGCTGATTTAAGAGCCTTCCAATATGTAAGGAATAATTGACGACAGACCACTGAATTCTTCGAAAATAATGCACACCCGAGGTGGTGATGTGGCCACAACGCGAAGCATGCAATATAAAAACCTCACACCTTAAGACACTGATCAGATGATATATTTCAAGGCATTTGTCTGGTTTTTGTCCTTAAAACGCTATTGTAAGTAGGATTAAAGTCTGTGAATTACCTCTCTGAGTCTGTGCATCTCTCAAAAGTGATCGGCAGCAGCGTCTTTACTAATGGTAAAACTTTAAGTTCATTTTCTTCAGGAACATCGCTTGTGAGAAATGTTATGTAGTTTTAAAATTAATTGTCAACATTATGCAAACAACATTAGCATGTATGTAAACGTTTGTGTAAACTGTATGTTTGTGTGTCTGTAAGGGAGAGAGAATTAGAGAATTTGACAATGTGCTTTCCGTACATAATAAAACGTAATTTTGTGGCAAAACATGGAAATAATCTGTTGTTTTTATCCTGTTGTTTACTGTATTTACGTATTTGTTTGGCCAGTGTCATTGTGGGTTTTGGTTATTTTGCTGTTTTAGGCTGTAAGGACCTTTGAATTAATGAAATCATGTGACGAAATGTGGTCAAGAGCTGCCTGGAACTATGTTTGTCGTGTGTTTCCCTGAAAATAATTGCACACCTTAGAACTAGGGCTGTATATTGGCAAGAATCTGGTGATGCTATACGTATCACGATACAGGGGTTGCGATGCGACATGTTGCGATACATTGCAATACTGTAAGCAAGGTGATGCATTGGGATATTTCTTATTTTAAGAATAGGATATCATTTTACAGTGCCTCCAGGATTTAGTGATTTTGATTTTTTTTTTATTTACTTTTTTTTTTTTTTTTTTGTGAATTTTGCGATCCAAATGTCTGATTTTTGTGGTGGTAATTTCCAAAAATTTGCACAAAATTTGCTATGTTTTTTTAAAATAATTCTGATAGCACATTTACCAGATTGTATTATGTTAGATTCTAAAATAGAAGTATCTAAGTATAAAATATTTAAAAACATTTAAATACTCCCGCGCAGGTCTCTGAATGAAATCTCATTTTATATGTCTCCCTATCAGACACACTCAATTCATGTTGTGCAGTTTCTACTAACGAGCTGAATTTAGTGTTATAATATAATTTTTTAAATCCATTCAGCCGATTGCCGGGTCTGGCGGTAGCACTTTTAGCATAGCTAAGCATAAATCATTGAATCCGATTAGACCATTAGCATCTCACTATAAAATGACTAAAGAGTTTTGATATTTTTCCTATTTAAAACTTGCCTCTTCTGTAGTTGCATCGTGTACTAAGACTGGCGAAAAATGAAAAGTTGCGATTTTATATGCCGATATGTCTAGGAACTATACTCTCATTCCGGCGTAATAATCAAGGAATTTTGCTGCTGTACCATGGGTGCAGCAGGCGCAATGATATTATGCAGCGCCTGAAAGTGACCGGCACTAAGTTTGTTTAGATGCAGAGTTGCAGCTGGCAGAGTTGACGGCTGCGTAATATCATTGCGCCTGCTGCACCCATGGTACGGCAGCAAGTTTCCTTGCAACAGTTATTCTGCTGTGGCCGTGTTTAGTGTCCCCGCTGGCAGCAGCAGTGAGTGCCTTTGCACCTGCTGGAAGAGATCTGTGTTCAAACGCACACAATAGGCTAAAGCTTGCAAAGCTCCGGGAAAACTAATTACCATGAATGTGTCGGGGGGAAATAAGAAGATACTTGAATTAATTATTAATAAACTAGTGCTTTCTGAGCCGGTGTTGCAAAGATGACGATCCTGACTCGCCATTTGCTTATTGGACGCGTCTTTAGAGAGAAATGCATCTCTACGTTTTTTTTAATGAAAGAGTTTTTGTTTTCGATTTGAATTTTTTATTTTTAAAGCAATGAAGTAATAATTTAAAGCTTTTTATAGATATATTTATCCTGACTGTAAGGCAAGCATTCGCTGAGTTTCGTTTCATTTTTGTGCAGTGCTCCTGTTCAACACAGAGACACCAGAAAAAGCACAACATTTTGTAGATATCGTGAGTGCACACAAATAAAATTAGACCCTTTACAGTTCCGGATGATATATTACGCTTACCTTTATGAGCAAAGATTATGGCGTATTTAAATTTTTTTGCAAGTGATTGCGCTGGCGCCTCCAAGTCCTGCAAAGCGCATTTAGCTTCCGCTCTACAACAAACGATTGTATGCGCATAATAGCATGCATTTATCTAAGTTAAACGTTTAAAATAACATTGTGATATGCTTGAAGATTTTATTTTAGGCAAGTCGTGATGATTTGAAAAAGCAAAATTGATCAAACATAGGCTGTGATCAACTCACTGCCTGCCTCTGACCGCTTGTTCGTTACTTTAAAAAGCAAAAGCCTTAATTTAAAAAACAAAAAATGTTATAAAAAAATTTCCAAATTAACTTTGGAAAACTCGATCGTATGTGGCTTATTATCTAATGCTGTCTCCGGACCAGGGCTTGACATAATCTGGGAGGTTAATGGCTCCGTGTTGGAGCTTTGGTTATGATCAGGCCTTAACTTAACATTCTTAATGGAAAAGTTGTCAATCGTTCTATTCATCTTCTCTCATCATCCGTGGCTACATCCACTCTGTTTATCTGACGGGCCTAGGCTACTCATCTCTCTCTGTCTGACTGCAGCACATTCATTTTTAAACGTACACACACGTACAGGAGTATCTGGACCACGGCCAGTGACGATATGGGCCTGTGTGTCTGTTGAACCACAGTCGCGGAGAACCAAATTGGTCGCACTCTAGAGCCCTGCAGTGGACCAACACCATATGTCACGGCACCCCAAATCATTACTGACTTCAGAAACTTCACACTGGACTTCAAGCAGCTTGGATTCTGTGCCTCTCCAGTCTTCCTCCAGACTCAGGGACCATGATTTCAACATGAAATGCAAAATTTACTTTTATCTGAAAAGAGGACTTTGGACCACTGAGCAACAGTGCAGTTCTTTTTCTCCTTAGCCCAGGTAAGATGCTTCTGATGTTGTTTCTGTTTCAGAAGTGGCTTGGTAGCCCTTTTCCTGAAGACGTCTGAGCGTGGTGACTCTTGATGCGTAAACTCCAGCTTCAGTCTACTCCTTGTGAAGCTCTACAAAGTGTTTGAATCAGCTTTGCTTGACAGTTTTCCCATCCCTTGTGCACCTTTTCCTACCCAATTTCTTCCTTCCAGTCAACTTTGCATTTAATATGCTTTGATACAGCACTATGTAAACAGCCACCCCTTTCAGTAATGACCTTCTGTGACTTACTCTCTTTGTGGAGGGTGTCAATGATTGTCTTCTGGACCATTGCTCAGTCAGCAGTCTTCCCCATTAGTGTGGTTTCAACGACCAAGAGATAACTGGAATTTACACTGTAGGGATGGACATTTAATGAAACTCAAATGTAAATATTCTAATATTTTGAGATACTGGATTTTTGACTTTTATGAATTGTAAGCTCTAATCATCCAAAATTAAAGGGGTCATTGGATGCTAAGTTGACTTTTTTGTTGTTTGAACATTAATGTGTGTGGGCAGTGTATGTACAAATCTACCCTATAAGGATAAAAATCCATGCAGTGGTTTTTAATTAATCTGTAAAAATAATATTCCCATTTTCAAATCGAGCCATTCTCAGATGCCTGTCGTTGTGGCGTCACACCGATAGTTGATAGTTGATTGACATGAGCGTTTTACCTCAGATGAGTTGTAAAAGTCCACCCTCTTTGTTTCGATGCCGGAGCAGGGATGTAAGTTAGACAAGTATATCTCCGATTGAGTGATTGAGGTGTTGTGTTGCTGGATGTAATAATGAACATAGTGGTCGTCATTTACTCCCGACATCTGAGCATCTGAAGATGGCAGTAGATTACGTTTGTTTGTGAATGGAATGCGCCTCCTGATCTACATATATCCATCTGTGTTCGCGCAAATCATTCATGATCCAGCTTCTCTTACAGCAGAAGTGAGTATAAGGGTTTTTTTTATGAATCTTTGCGATCGCCTTTCCTAATAATGTGCTAGTTAGCAAGTTTAGCGACTAAATGTGGCTAAGGTAAACCGGCTTGTCTCTCCACAGAGAGAAGAGAGGGGCGGGGCGAGCAGAGCTCATTTGCATTTAAAACAGCCTTGACCAGAATGAGATGATTTTTGCAGAGCTGATTTTGGCAAGGATCTCATACTCTTTGTGCCCTGTGTGTCTCAAAACCTGTAAGTGTAACTGTATATTTTTTCCATACATGTACAGGTGCATCTCAAAAAATAAGAATATCATGAAAAAGTTTTTTTTTTTTATTGTAACTTATTTTAAAAAAATAGCTTTCATATATTCTAGACTTATTATATGTAAAGTAAAACATTTCAAAAGTTTTTTGTTTTAAAGGGGTCATCAGATGCCCATTTTCCACAAGTTGATATGATTATTTAGGGTCTTAATGAAAAGTCTATAATATACTAATAGTTCAGTGTTATTTTTGTTGAATCTGTAGTGTATTTATGTTTTACCACATAGACTGTATCATTTAAGTCTCACTGTAATTAGAAATGCTAATAACTAAAAAGTAAATGAGACATGACTTTGATGTACCTGTATATGGTGCTAATAATGTTCATTAATTTAAATAAATAAATAAATGAATATTCACAATATTGAAAGATATGCATGAAATTAATTAATAAATCATTTAATAATAATAACAAATAAATGAACATGAAATAATGAGCCTGTATAAGTACTGCTACTTAAGCAATTACAAGGAAACATCATTAAATACTTAACAGGACAAGAAAAAAAAAAAAAATCTGTATTTTAAAGTGTTTATATTTATATTGACATTTATGTGTCAAAATCTAACATGCCAGTTATAGTATATTTTACCTGATGGGCTGTAGGTGTAGGTCTCACTCTGACTGTTCACAACAGTTCGCGCTCTCTGTCCTCCATCTTCCTGAACACTGTAATACTGGGCACGGGGACATCAGAATGATGTCCATCTGAACAACACAATTATTAATTACAAACTGTTTTTCAAATAGACAGATGTTTTTATATTGCTGTTTATTTATTTATTTGTTCAAATGTTGATGAATAAGTAGAAAATGAGACGTACCCTGAATGCACCAAAATGGTGCTGTGATATTTGAAAGAATAATAAAAAAGCGGAAATTAAACACAAAATCTATTTTTGTTTTAAAACTGGTGTTTAAAAGTAGGGCTGTCGTGGTGATGGAATTTCCTTTGCGGTAATTTTGAGTGGCTCAATAGCGCGATATGTATGGAGGACGAGAAGTGACTTAAGTGTAAATAAATAAATAAATGCATAAATAAATAATTGTAGAGGTACTATAAATACTACATAATATTACATACATTTATACATTTATACTAAACTTGTCTTGCGCTCCCTGAACTGTGTATTCTGGCTCAAGACAGTTAGGGTATGTCAAAAAACTCAGATCGTATTTTCTCCCTCAACTTCAAAATCGTCCTATATCGCTCTTTTACCTTTTTTGTTAAGGGTGTTTGATCTTCTTTGCATGTTCACTTTGCAAAGACTGGGTTGGAACTTCTACAGCGATGTAGGATGATTTTGAAATGATTTTTAAAGTTGAGGGAGAAAATACGATCTGAGTTTTTCCACATGCCCTAACTGTCTTGAGCCAGAATACACAGAGTTCAGGGAGAGTAAGACAAGACGAGCGTTTGAGATTAAAACGTATTTAAATTGTATTTTTTAAAATGAAAACGACTGATCATTTCGCTAGATAAGACCCTTCTTCCTCAGCTGGGATCGTATACAAACGCATTTGGGATCATTTGAAGCCGCATTTAAACTGCATTTTGGAAGTTCAAACTCGGGGCACCATAGCAGTCCATTATATGGAGAAAAATCCATATATGAAATGTTTTCCTCAAAAAAACCAAACAAACAATTTCTTTACGACTGAAGAAGAGACATTATATGTAAATTGTTGTTCTGGAAGACTTCACCTTTAATGGGAAGTCGTTACAAAATCTAATGCCTATATATACACTGTATTATTTATAATTTGAAACCTAGTATGTTTAATTAAAACTTATTTACAGATTTAAGTGTATTGTCAGAAATGTCACTTAACTAATATTGTAAAAAGCAGGGGTTAAAGTGATAGTTTGACATTTCATAAAAAAAAAAAAACATTAAGAGCATTATTAGCCTTAAAAAAAACATTGTAAATCTACTGACTTGTCGCATATATTGATTGGCTTTTATGTCTTTATTGGAAAGAGCAGACAGGAAAGCACTGGATGGAGAGAGGGGGGCGGGATTGGCAAAGTACCTTGGGACGGGAATTGAATTCGGGTCGCTGCAAGCACAGTTGTGCTGTATGTCGGTGCACTAACCACGAGGCTATTGAGTGCTGACGTAGACATACAAATTTAGTCATATTAAAAATATTTTATGACATGACATCTATATGCAACTTGACTTAAAAGAAATAGGGCTGGTTTCACAGACAGGGCTTAGACTAGGCCAGGATTAGGCCATAGTTCAGTTAGGACATTAAAGTAATTTTCATAATGCATTCCTTAGAAAAACCTTTACTGGTGTGCATCTTGAGACGAGACATGGGCATTGACATATTTCACGATCAATCAGTACAATTTATTTATTTATTTTTTCTTTTTTTCAGTTGAAACAGCTCAGACTTACATTTTTTGGTCTGGAAAACTAGGGGATAATGTGTAGTTAATAGATTACACTAACATTAGGCTGCTTTTAGCCTTACCCTGGAGTTGGTTTACTCTCCGGCTATGAAAACAAAGTAAATAACTAAATAAATTAGCATGATGATATTGTGTATCGGCGATCTCACAGGTTGACGATATGACTATGGAGCATATCACCCAACACTAATTAGGCATGAATTTAAGCTTTTGGCAGCCATTATAATAATCTTAATGACTGTCCAAATTTCTTATGTTAGGTGGACTTTTGGTCATACCTTGATATTCACGAGAACACAAATTCTTTTTGGTCCCATTAATCAGCCAGTGACTCCAAACACCTGTTCCTATATATAGCATCACATTTGGCTTATTATGATTTCCATAGTTCAGGTGCCAAACCAAACCAAACAAGCTTTTATCTTTACATTCCCAGGTTTGCATTGGGATGAACGTATTGCAGGGCAGAAGGGTAATTTTGACCCTGTCGTCGATCTTCTCTGACCCCAAGCAGAGATTAAAAGAGACGCTGATGATTTGTGAAGAGGAAATCCATCTAAAAATGCTGAGCCTTAGATGATACATTACATGGTGCAGCCTGTACCACAGTAGCACTCACTGCATACACACATTTGTTCTGGTCCTTGTTGTAGATAAGGAAGGAGCTGGTGTCTGAATCTATGGAAAATTATATTAGACACTGTAAACGGCAACACATTCCATTATGTGTACAAACCAGGAAAATGTTTGCGTTACTAAATGTAAAGGTTTCCTGAGTAGACACTTCTTCATAATGCATTTTACATACGCATATGTAGCTTTATACATGTAAATGTTTCTGTTCCTGGATCTGTTAGTGTAATGGTTTCAGTTATAAAATAAATTTTAATAAATATCTGAGTTATTTTTTCAAATAAGTAACATAAGTTACTTTGTTTTTCCCATTTATTGACTGACACCTCCTCTGTCCCCGTGTTGAGAGAAATTGGGAATGAGGTGCAGACCAGAGGCAATTCCTTTAGCCTGAGGTTTATTAATTTCATTTTTGGTGTAAAAATATCCTTTACAGTAGCCAAAAATATAACTTTTGGGTTTTCTGTTATGAAAATAAATAAGCAAGCTCAGCCAAGGTGACAAAAAGTAATGCAAAAGTAATGTAATGCATTACTTTACACAAAAACTAAGTAATGCAATTAGTTACTTTTTGTGGAGTAATGCAATATTGTAATGCAGTATTTTAAAAAATTAACTTTCCTCAACACTGGTCACGTGGTTTTTGTCTTTGTGACATGCAGCTCCAGATCATCAGCTCTGATAACACAACTACAAGTTCACAGCTGAAACATTTTTAGACACTGTGACATTTGTCTGTCTATCACATATATATAGCATGCAAGTTTAATCTTAAAGCAGTATCTCTGTTGTAAATGTATCAGCTTTCAGAAGTTCTGGAGCATATTATTTTAAGAGCATAAAGCAATAAATGAATTGTAAGAATTTTCATATTCCCCTTCCCCTTTTTAGCTGCTGCAACTGCATGAACTATATCTGATCTGTGAGACAGACAGCAACTCTAAACTCAAAAAAACAAAACAAAACAAAATACAAAAAACCCCCAAAAACACAGCTGCCCCTACTGGATAAAGATTAAAGCCATAGCAGGAAAAAATAAATAAATTAATAAAAACATTTGTTTTGTTACGAAAGAACATGCATGTATGATAGCTGCTGTCTACACCCAGGGTCTTTGACTGTAGAAAATTAAGTAAAAGTACATCCTTCTGGGAAATAATATTAATATTAATATTAATATTAATAATACATTGTGTAAAAAGCAAAATGTAAATATGTAAAGACATACAGAAGAAGAAAAATATGTATTAATGTAAAATGCATGGGATGCATAAAATGAATTGATTCACTTTGCTCACAATTTCATCAAAATTACAAAGACATTACCTGATTTCAAGAATAAACCAGAAAAGTACCAAGTTTTTTTTTTTTTTCTTTTACATTGTGACTAAAATATGATGTAGATTAAATGTAAAAATGTATGTAAATCATTATTTTACTATGTTAGGATTTTGAAGGAGTATTACAGTTCAGCATGCAAAAATTATTTGATCAGTCTGAATTGATTGATTGGTTGTCCGTTCTTTTCCCTTCAGAAACTCTGACGTCCTCCTATATGTCAATATAGTCATTATCTGTCCCAGTTTTCTTTGAACCTGTTGAAACAAATGCATTCTGTTGAGTGCACGAAGTGCTGACTGTGTTGTGTAGAGCAGCATAAATGTAATGAAACACTACACTTGTGAAAACTCATCTAGGAAGTGAGGTCTTACTTCAACTCCAAAACCAAATAACATAAATGTTTATGTAGTTTTATGTGTGCTAATGAATATTAGACATGAAAATGAGTTGATTGGGTGAAACACACACCTTTAGCTTTGCTCTTAATGGTGGCCATAATCACAGCTACAATCATGATGAAGAGACCAACAACAATGAAAGAGAAAAAGCTAATGTAGAATGAAGATACTCCTTCATCATGGTGATCCAAGCAATGAGGATCTGCAGCAAAATCTGAAATCAAACACAGGTGACATACATGTATTGAAAAATATACAGTTACACTCACATTAATGAACATGAAATAACGAGTCTGTACAAGTACTGCTACTTAAACTATGTCAAAATCCAACATGCCAGTACAGTATATTTTACCTGATGGGCTGTAGGTGTAGGTCTCACTCTGACGGTTCACAACAGAATTAATCTGGTGTATGCAGGTGAAGGAAACCGGTGGACTCACTTTCACATCGAACACACACACGTTATTTGAAAAGCACTGTGGGTTCTTCAAGGCGTAGTTGTATTCACTCATCAGTGACAGCTGGAAAGAGCTCTCAGTGAGCCTCCTTCCAAATGAACACATGACAATCACGCGCTCTCCGTCCTCCATCTTCCTGAACACTGTAATACTGGGCACGGGGACATCAGAATGATGTCCATCTGAACAACACAATTATTAATTACAAACTGTTTTTCAAATAGACAGATGTTTTTATATTGCATATTTATTTATTTAAATGTTGATGAGTAAAAGTAGGAAATGAGACGTACCCTGAATACGCCAAAATGGTGCTGTGATATTTGAAAGAATAAAAAAAAAAAAAAAAAAAAAAAGGAATTTAAACATAAAATCTGTTTTTGTTTAGAAGTGGTGTTTAAAATCCAGTTGTTAATTTAATTTGCCAAAAGTATCAATACAACAGTATGAATCTGACTTACTCTGCTGTGTGTAATACACATTCCTCCTGTAGGGGGTTTGAGCTTCAATAAAACAAAGACAGACACACAGTACACTGAACAGCTGTGTATATGAGCATGAAATAAACCCATACTAATATACCACTGTATTACTGCCATTATACTGTTGCAAGGAAATCTTAAAAGGGACAACAAATTCATTATGCTAAATCTAATGGCTATACTGTATTATTTATAATTTGTGACATAGTATGTTTAATTAGAACCTTATTTAGGATTTAAGTATATTGCCAGAAAAGTAACTTAACTAATATTGTGAAAAGTAGGGGTTAAAGTGGTAGTGGTAAAGTGGTAGAAAAAAAACATTAAGAGCATTATTAGCCTTAAAAAAAAAAAAAAAAAAAAACATTAATATTCATCAGTACAACATTGTAAATCTACTGACTTGTCGCATAGTAATATGGTTTCCTCCAAGAGGGGGCTTGAGCTTTAAAAACATAAAGTTTAACACAGTTTTAACATTTACTAAATTAAATAGTAATGTTAAATGATAGTGATGTTTATTAATTGCAAAAAAAAAAAAAGTTATTTTATTAGACAACATTACGCATCAGTGCAACAGTGCAAATCTGACCTACTCTGTGGCCGGTAATACACATTCCTCCTGTAGGGGGTTTGAGCTTCAGTAAAACAAAGACAGACACACAGTACACTGAACAGCTGAACATATGAGAATGAAATAACAAACGCATACTATTATGCCACTGTATTACTTCCATTACACTATTACAAGGAAACCTCAACTGGAACAACAGATTAATTGTGCTAAATCTAATGCCTGTATTGTATTATTTATAATTTGAGACATGTTTAATTAGAACCTTATTTAGGATTTAAGTATATGGTTTAAAAGTAACTGATAACTAATATTGTAAAACGTAGGGGTTAAAGTGATAGTTTGACATTTCATAAGGAAAAAAAAAAATGTAAGAGCATTATTAGGATTAAAAAAGCATTAATATGCATCATTACAACATTGTAAATCTACTGACTTGCCGCATAGTAATACGGTTTCCTCCAAGAGGGGGCTTGAGCTTCAAGAACATAAAGAAAGTTTTACACAGTTTTAACATTTACTAAATAAATAGTAATGTTAAATGACAGTAATGTTTATTAATTGCAAATAAAAAAAATATATATATATCAGTTACCTTACTTTAATAACCAAATTTACGCATTAGTGCAACAGTGCAAATCTGACTTACTCTGTGTCCGGTAATACACATTCCTCCTGTAGGGGGTTTGAGCTTCAATAAAACAAAGACAGACAAATGAATTGTGCTACATCTAATGATCTTATTTAGGATTTAAGTATATGGTCACAAAAGTAACTAATAACTAATTGTAAAAAGTAGGGGTTAAAGTGATAGTTTGACATTTTATAGGAAAAAAAAAAAAGAAAAACATTTAAGAGCATCATAAGCATTAAAAAAACATTAATGTGCATCAATACAACATTGTGAATCTACTGACTTGTCGCATAGTAATACGGTTTCCTCCAATAGGGGGCTTGAGCTTCAAGAACATGAAGAGTTTTACACAGTTATAACATTTACTAAATTAAATAGTAATGTGAAATGACAGTAATGTTTATTATTTTAAATAAAAATAAAAAAATATGAGGTATCTTACTTTATTAGCCAACATTATGCATTATACAACCACAAATCTGTGACTTACTCTGCATCTGGTAATACACATTCCTCCTGTAGGGTGTTTGAGCTTCAGTTAAACAAAGACAGACACACAGTACACTGAACAGCTGAATATATGAGAATGAAATAACAAATCCATACTATTATGCCACTGTATTACTTCCATTACACTATTACAAGGAAACCTCAACTGGAGCAACAGATTCAATGTGCTAAACCTAATTCCTGTACTGTATTATTTATAATTTGAGACATGTTTAATTAGAACCTTATTTAGGATTTAAGTATATAATCCAAAAGTAACTAACTAATACTGTAAAAAGTAGGGGTTAAAGTGATAGTTTGACATTTCATAAGGAAAAAAAAAATTAAGAGCATTATTAGGATTAAAAAAGCATTAATATGCATCATTACAACATTGTAAATCTACTGACTTGCCGCATAGTAATACGGTTTCCTCCAAGAGGGGGCTTGAGCTTCAGGAACATAAAGAAAGTTTAAACAGTTTTAACATTTACTAAATTAAATAGTAATGTTAAATGACAGTAATGTTTATTAATTGCAAATAAAAAAAAAAATATATATATATATATCAGTTATCTTACTTTAATAACCAAATTTACGCATTAGTGCAACAGTGCAAATCTGACTTACTCTGTGTCTGGTAATACACATTCCTCCTGTGGGGTGTTTGAGCTTCAATAAAACAAAGACAGACACACAGTACACTGAACAGCTGAATATATAAGAATGAAATAACAAATCCATACTATTATGCCACTGTATACTTCCATTACACTATTACAAGGAAACCTCAACTGGAACAACAGATTCATTGTGCTAAACCTAATTCCTGTACTGTATTATTTATAATTTGAGACATGTTTAATTAGAACCTGATTTAGGTTTTAAGTATATGGTCCAAAAGTAACTAATAACTAATATTGTAAAAAGTAGGGTTTAAAGTGATAGTTTGACATTTCATAAGAAAAAAAAAAAAATTAAGAGCATTATTAGGATTAAAAAAGCATTAATATGCATCATTACAACATTGTAAATCTACTGACTTGCCGCATAGTAATACGGTTTCCTCCAAGAGGGGGCTTGAGCTTCAAGAACATAAAGAGAGTTTTGCATTTTTAACATTTACTAAATTAAATAGTAATGTTAAATGACAGTAATGTTTATTAATTGCAAATAAAAATAAAAAAGATATCAGTTATCTTACTTCAATAGCCAAATTTATGCATTAGTGCAACAGTGCAAATCTGACTTACTCTGTGTCCGGTAATACACATTCCTCCTGTAGGGGGTTTGAGCTTCAATAAAACAAAGACAGACACACAGTACACTGAAAAGCTGAATATATGAGTGTGAAATAAACTCATACTAATATACCACTGTATTACTGCCATTACACTATTACAAAGAAACTTTAAATGGGAAAACTGTATTCACTTAATATATTGTGCTAAAACTAATGCCTATACTGTATTATATGTAATTTGAGACACAATATGTTTAATTAGAATCTTATTTAGCATATTAGTGTGTTACAAACATTATGAGCATTAAAAAAGCATTAATATGCATCAATACAACATTGTAAATCTACTGACTTGTTGCATAGTAATATGGTTTCCTCCAATAGGGGGCTGGAGCTTCAAGAACATAAAGAGAGTTTTACACAGTTGTAACATTTACAAAATTAAATAGTAATGTTAAATGACAGTAATGTTTATTTTTTTCAAATAAAAATAAAAAGTATGAGGTATCTTACTTTATTAGCCAACATTATGCATTTTACGGCTACAAATCTTTTGACTTACTCTGCGTTTGGTAATACACATTCCTCCTGTAGGGGGTTTGAACTTCAATAAAACAAAGACAAACAAATTTACTGTGTTAAACTGAATGCCTGTATATACTGTATTATTTATAATTTGTGACATAGTATGTTTATTTAGAACCTTATTTACAGATTTAAGTATATTGTCAGAAAAGTAACTTGACTAATATTGTAAATAGTAGGGGTTGAAGTGCTAGCTTGACATTTCATAAGAAAAAACATTTAAAAGCATTATTAGCCTAAAAAACCATTCATATTTATCAATACAACATTGTAAATCTACTGACTTGTCGCGTAGTAATATGGTTTCCTCCAAGAGGGGGCTTGAGCTTCAAGAACATAAAGTTTAACACAGTTTTAACATTGACTAAATTAAATAGTAATGTTAAGTGATAGTAATGTTAATTAATTAAAACAAAACAAACAAACAAAAAAACAGTTATCTTACTTTAATAGCCAACATTATACATCAGTGCAACAGTGCAAATCTGACTTACTCTGTGTCCAGTAATACACATTCCTCCTGTAGGGGGTTTGAGCTTCAGTAAAACAAAGACAGACACACAGTACACTGAACAGCTGAATATATAAGAATGAAATAACAAACGCATACTATTATGCCACTGTATTACTTCCATTACACTATTACAAGGAAACATCAAATGGAACAACAGATTAATTGTGCTAAATCTAATTCCTGTACTGTATTATTTATAATTTGAGACATGTTTAATTAGAACCTTATTTAGGATTTAAGTATATGGTCCAAAAGTAACTAACTAATACTGTAAAAAGTAGGGGTTAAAGTGATAGTTTGACATTTCATAAGGAAAAAAAAATTAAGAGCATTATTAGGATTAAAAAAGCATTAATATGCATCATTACAACATTGTAAATCTACTGACTTGCCGCATAGTAATACGGTTTCCTCCAAGAGGGGGCTTGAGCTTCAAGAACATAAGAAAATTTTAAACAGTTTTAACATTTACTAAATTAAATAGTAATGTTAAATGACAGTAATGTTAATTAATTGCAAAAAAAAAATCAGTTATCTTACTTTATTAGCCGAATTTACGCATTAGTGCAACAGTGCAAATCTGACTTACTCTGTGTCCGGTAATACACATTCCTCCTGTAGGGGGTTTGAGCTTCAATAAAACAAAGACAGACACACAGTACACTGAAAAGCTGAATACATGAGCGTGAAATAAACTTATACTAATATACCACTGTATTACTGCCATTACACTATTACAAAGAAACTTTAAATGGGAAAACTGTATTCACTTAATATATTGTGCTAAAACTAATGCCTATACTGTATTATATATAATTTGAGACACAATATGTTTAATTAGAATCTTATTTAGGATATAAGTGTGTTACAAACATTATGAGCATTAAAAAAGCATTAATATGCATCAATTCAACATTGTGAATCTACTGACTTGTCGCATAGTAATATGGTTTCCTCCAAGAGGGGGCTTGAGCTTTAAGAACATAAAGAGAGTTTTACACAGTTGTAACATTTACAAAATTAAATAGTAATGTTAAATGACAGTAATGTTTATTATTTTAAATAAAACAAGAGGTATAAAAAGAGGTATCTTACTTTATTAGCCAACATTATGCATTATATAACTACAAATCTGCTGACTTACTCTGTGTCCGGTAATACACATTCCTCCTGTAGGGGGTTTGAGCTTCAATAAAACAAAGACAGACACACAGTACACTGAACAGCTGAATATATGAGCATGAAATAAACCCATACTATTATGCCACTGTATTACTTCCATTACACTATTACAAGGAAACCTCAACTGGAACAACAGATTAATTGTGCTAAATCTAATGCCTGTATTGTATTATTTATAATTTGAGACATGTTTAATTAGAACCTTATTTAGGATTTAAGTATATGGTCCAAAACTAGCTAATGACTAATATTGTAAAAAGTAGGGGTTAAAGTGATAGTTTGACATTTCATAAGGAAAAAAAAAAATGTAAGAGCATTATTAGGATTAAAAAAGCATTAATATGCATCATTACAACATTGTAAATCTACTGACTTGTCACATAGTAATATGGTTTCCTCCAAGAGGGGGCTTGAGCTTCAAGAACATAAAGAGAGTTTTACATTTTTAACATTTACTAAATTAAATAGTAATCTTAAATGCTAGTAATGTTTATTAATTAAAATGAAAATACAAAAAACAAAAAAAAAAGTCAGTTATCTTTCTTTATCAGCTAACATCATGCAACAGTGCAAATCTGCTGACTTACTCTGTGTCCGGTAATACACATTCCTCTTGCAGGGGGTTTGGGCTTCAGTAAAACAAAGACAGACAAATTAATTGTGCTAGATCTAATGATCTTATTTAGGATTTAAGTATATGGTCACGAAAGTAACTAATAACTAATTGTAAAAAGTAGGGGTTGAAGTGATAGTTTTACATTTTATAAGAAAAAAAAAAACATTTAGGAGCATCATAAGCATTAAAAAAAGGGAGCTTCAATAAAACAAAGAGAAGCACAGTACACTGCATATATGAGAATGAAATAAACCCATACTGTTATACCACTGTATTTCTACCATTACACTGATACAAGGAAACCTCAAATGGGACAATTTCAATTAATTATGCTAAATCTTATGCCTATACTGTATTATATATAATTTGAGACATAATACGTTTAATTAGAATCTTATATAGGATATAAGTGTATTGTCAGAAAATTAATATTGTAAGAAGTAAGGGTTAAAGTGGTAGTTTGGCTTTTTTAAAAGAAAAAAACATTACAAGCATTATGAGCATTAAAAAAAACATTAATATGCGTCAATACAAGATTGTAAATCTACTGACTTGTCACATCATAATACAGTTTCCTCCAGGAGGGGGCTTGAGCTTTAAGAACATGAAGAGAGTTTTACACAGTTTTAACATTCACTAAATTAAATAGTAATGTTAAATGCTTGTGATGTTTGTTCATTTAAAACAAACAAACAAACAAACAAACAAACAAACAAACAAACACAACAACAACAAAAAGTTATCTTACTTTATTAGCCAACATTATGGATCAGTGCAACAGTGCAAATCTGCTGACTTACTCTGCGTCTGGTAATACACATTCCTCCTGTAGGGTGATGGAGCTTCAGTAAAACAAAGACAGACAAATTCACTGTGCTAAATCTAATGTCAATATATAGTGTATTATTTATAATTTGAGACCTAGTAATTAGAACCTTATTTAGGATTTAAGTATATGGTCACAAATGTAACTAATTTTGTAAAAAGTAGGGGTTAAAGTCATAGTTTGACAGTTCATAAGAGAAAAACACATTTAAGAGCATTATTAGGATTTAGAAAAACATTAATATGCATCAATACAACATTGTAAATCTACTGACTTGTCGCATAGTAATATGGTTTCCTCCAAGAGGGGGCTTGAGCTTCAAGAACATAAAGTTTAACACAGTTTTAACATTTTTTGTTAAGTGATAGTAATGTTAATTAATTAAAAAACAAACAAACAAACAAACAAACAAAAAAAAACCCCAGTTATCTTACTTTAATAGTCAACATTACGCATCAGTGCAACAGTGCAAATCTGACTTACTCTGTCTCCAGTAATACACATTCCTCCAGTAGGGGGTTTGAGCTTCAGTAAAACAAAGACAGACACACAGTACACTGAACAGCTGAATATATGAGCATGAAATAAACCCATACTATTATGCCACTGTATTACTGCCATTACACTATTACAAGGAAACCTCAACTGGAACAACAGATTAATTGTGCTAAATCTAATTCCTGTGCTGTATTATTTATAATTTGAGACATGTTTAATTAGAACCTTATTTAGGATTTAAGTATATGGTCCAAAACTAGCTAATGACTAATATTGTAAAAAGTAGGGGTTAAAGTGATAGTTTGACATTTCATAAGGAAAAAAAAAATGTAAGAGCATTATTAGGATTAAAAAAGCATTAATATGCATCATTACAACATTGTAAATCTACTGACTTGTCACATAGTAATATGGTTTCCTCCAAGAGGGGGCTTGAGCTTCAAGAACATAAAGAGAGTTTTACACATTTTTAACATTTACTAAATTAAATAGTAATCTTAAATGCTAGTAATGTTTATTAATTAAAATGAAAATACAAAAAACAAAAAAAAAAGTCAGTTATCTTACTTTATCAGCTAACATCATGCAACAGTGCAAATCTGCTGACTTACTCTGTGTCCGGTAATACACATTCCTCTTGTAGGGGGTTTGGGCTTCAGTAAAACAAAGACAGACAAATTAATTGTGCTAGATCTAATGATCTTATTTAGGATTTAAGTATATAGTCACGAAAGTAACTAATAACTAATTGTAAAAAGTAGGGGTTGAAGTGATAGTTTTACATTTTATAAGAAAAAAAAAAACATTTAGGAGCATCATAAGCATTAAAAAAAGGGAGCTTCAATAAAACAAAGAGAAGCACAGTACACTGCATATATGAGAATGAAATAAACCCATACTGTTATACCACTGTATTGCTACCATTACACTGATACAAGAAAACCTCAAATGGGACCATTTAAATTAATTATGCTAAATCTAATGCCTATACTGTATTATATATAACTTGAGACATAATATGTTTAATTAGAATCTTATATAGGATATAAGTGTATTGTCAGAAAATTAACATTGTAAGAAGTAAGGGTTAAAGTGAAATACAAGATTGTAAATCTACTGACTTGTCACATCATAATACAGTTTCCTCCAAGAGGGGGCTTGAGCTTTAAGAACATAAAGAGAGTTTTACACAGTTTTAACATTCACTAAATTAAATAGTAATGTTAAATGCTTGTGATGTTTGTTCATTTAAAACAAACAAACAAACAAACAAACAAACAAACAAACACAACAACAACAAAAAGTTATCTTACTTTATTAGCCAACATTATGGATCAGTGCAACAGTGCAAATCTGCTGACTTACTCTGCGTCTGGTAATACACATTCCTCCTGTAGGGTGATGGAGCTTCAGTAAAACAAAGACAGACAAATTCACTGTGCTAAATCTAATGTCAATATATAGTGTATTATTTATAATTTGAGACCTAGTAATTAGAACCTTATTTAGGATTTAAGTATATGGTCACAAATGTAACTAATTTTGTAAAAAGTAGGGGTTAAAGTCATAGTTTGACAGTTCATAAGAGAAAAACACATTTAAGAGCATTATTAGGATTTAGAAAAACATTAATATGCATCAATACAACATTGTAAATCTACTGACTTGTCGCATAGTAATATGGTTTCCTCCAAGAGGGGGCTTGAGCTTCAAGAACAAAGTTTAACACAGTTTTAACATTTTTTGTTAAGTGATAGTAATGTTAATTAATTAAAAAACAAACAAACAAACAAACAAACAAAAAAAACCCCAGTTATCTTACTTTAATAGTCAACATTACGCATCAGTGCAACAGTGCAAATCTGACTTACTCTGTCTCCAGTAATACACATTCCTCCAGTAGGGGGTTTGAGCTTCAATAAAACAAAGACAGACACACAGTACACTGAACAGCTGAATATATGAGCATGAAATAAACCCATACTATTATGCCACTGTATTACTGCCATTACACTATTACAAGGAAACCTCAACTGGAACAACAGATTAATTGTGCTAAATCTAATTCCTGTGCTGTATTATTTATAATTTGAGACATGTTTAATTAGAACCTTATTTAGGATTTAAGTATATGGTCCAAAACTAGCTAATGACTAATATTGTAAAAAGTAGGGGTTAAAGTGATAGTTTGACATTTCATAAGGAAAAAAAAAAATGTAAGAGCATTATTAGGATTAAAAAAGCATTAATATGCATCATTACAACATTGTAAATCTACTGACTTGTCACATAGTAATATGGTTTCCTCCAAGAGGGGGCTTGAGCTTCAAGAACATAAAGAGAGTTTTACATTTTTAACATTTACTAAATTAAATAGTAATCTTAAATGCTAGTAATGTTTATTAATTAAAATGAAAATACAAAAAACAAAAAAAAAAGTCAGTTATCTTTCTTTATCAGCTAACATCATGCAACAGTGCAAATCTGCTGACTTACTCTGTGTCCGGTAATACACATTCCTCTTGTAGGGGGTTTGGGCTTCAGTAAAACAAAGACAGACAAATTAATTGTGCTAGATCTAATGATCTTATTTAGGATTTAAGTATATGGTCACGAAAGTAACTAATAACTAATTGTAAAAAGTAGGGGTTGAAGTGATAGTTTTACATTTTATAAGAAAAAAAAAAACATTTAGGAGCATCATAAGCATTAAAAAAAGGGAGCTTCAATAAAACAAAGAGAAGCACAGTACACTGCATATATGAGAATGAAATAAACCCATACTGTTATACCACTGTATTTCTACCATTACACTGATACAAGGAAACCTCAAATGGGACAATTTCAATTAATTATGCTAAATCTTATGCCTATACTGTATTATATATAATTTGAGACATAATACGTTTAATTAGAATCTTATATAGGATATAAGTGTATTGTCAGAAAATTAATATTGTAAGAAGTAAGGGTTAAAGTGGTAGTTTGGCTTTTTTAAAAGAAAAAAACATTACAAGCATTATGAGCATTAAAAAAAACATTAATATGCGTCAATACAAGATTGTAAATCTACTGACTTGTCACATCATAATACAGTTTCCTCCAGGAGGGGGCTTGAGCTTTAAGAACATGAAGAGAGTTTTACACAGTTTTAACATTCACCAAATTAAATAGTAATGTTAATACTTGTGATGTTTGTTAATTTAAAACAAACAAACAAAACAACAACAACAACAATAACAATGACAAAAAGTTATCTTACTTTATTAGCCAACATTATGCATCAGTGCAACAGTGCAAATCTGCTGACTTACTCTGCGTGTGGTAATACACATTCCTCCAGTAGGGTGATGGAGCTTCAATAAAACAGACAAATTCACTGTGCTAAATCTAATGTCAATATATAGTGTATTATTTATAATTTGAGACCTAGTAATTAGAACCTTATTTAGGATTTAAGTATATGGTCACAAATGTAACTAATTTTGTAAAAAGTAGGGGTTAAAGTGATAGTTTGACATTTCATAAGGGAAAAAAACATTTAATTATTAGGATTGTAAAAAAGCATTAATATGCATCAATACAACATTGTGAATCTACTGACTTGTCGCATAGTAATATGGTTTCCTCCAAGAGGGGGCTTGAGCTTTAAGAACATAAAGAGAGTTTTACACAGTTGTAACATTTACAAAATTAAATAGTAATGTTAAATGACAGTAATGTTTATTATTTTAAATAAAACAAGAGGTATAAAAAGAGGTATCTTACTTTATTAGCCAACATTATGCATTATATAACTATAAATCTGTTGACTTACTCTGTGTCCGGTAATACACATTCCTCCTGTAGGGGTTTTGAGCTTCAATAAAACAAAGACAGACACACAGTACACTGAACAGCTGAATATATGAGCATGAAATAAACCCATACTGTTATACCACTGTATTGCTACCATTACACTGATACAAGAAAACCTCAAATGGGACCATTTAAATTAATTATGCTAAATCTAATGCCTATACTGTATTATATATAACTTGAGACATAATATGTTTAATTAGAATCTTATATAGGATATAAGTGTATTGTCAGAAAATTAACATTGTAAGAAGTAAGGGTTAAAGTGAAATACAAGATTGTAAATCTACTGACTTGTCACATCATAATACAGTTTCCTCCAAGAGGGGGCTTGAGCTTTAAGAACATAAAGAGAGTTTTACAGTTTTAACATTCACTAAATTAAATAGTAATGTTAAATGCTTGTGATGTTTGTTCATTTAAAACAAACAAACAAACAAACAAACAAACAAACACAACAACAACAAAAAGTTATCTTACTTTATTAGCCAACATTATGGATCAGTGCAACAGTGCAAATCTGCTGACTTACTCTGCGTCTGGTAATACACATTCCTCCTGTAGGGTGATGGAGCTTCAGTAAAACAAAGACAGACAAATTCACTGTGCTAAATCTAATGTCAATATATAGTGTATTATTTATAATTTGAGACCTAGTAATTAGAACCTTATTTAGGATTTAAGTATATGGTCACATAACACAGTTTTAACATTACTAAATTAAATAGTAATGTTAAGTGATAGTAATGTTAATTAATTTCAAATTAAAAAAAAAAAAAAAAAAAAAAGAAAAGAACAGTTATCTTACTTTAATAGCCAACATTATACATCAGTGCAACAGTGCAAATCTGACTTACTCTGTGTCCAGTAATACACATTCCTCCAGTAGGGGGTTTGAGCTTCAATAAAACAAGACAGACACACAGTACACTGAACAGCTGAATATATGAGCATGAAATAAACCCATACTATTATATCACTGTATTACTGCCATTACACTATTACAAGGAAACCTCAAATGGGACAGCAAATTCATTGTGCTAAATCTAATGCCTGTACTGTATTATTTATAATTTGAGACATAAATCCTAAATAAGGTTGTAATTAAACATATTAAGTATATGGTCACAAAAGTAACTAATAACTAATATTGTAAAAAGTAGGGGTTAAAGTGATAGTTTGACATTTCATAAGGAAAAAAAAATTAAGAGCATTATTAGGATTTAAAAAAGCATTAATATGCATCAATACAACATTGTGAATCTACTGACTTGTTGCATATGGTTTCCTCCAATAGGGGGCTTGAGCTTCAAGAACATAAAAAGTTTTACAGTTTTAACATTCACTAAATTAAATAATAATTTTAAAAGCTAGTGATGTTTATTAATTAAAAAAAAAAATAAATAAATAAACTTATTTTTATCTTACTTTATTAACCAACATTATGCATCAGTGCAACCGTGCAAATCTGACTTACTCTGGGTCTGGTAATACACATTCCTCCTGTAGGGGGTTTGAGCTTCAATAAAACAAGACAGACACACAGTACACTGAACAGCTGAATATATGAGAATGAAATAACAAACCTATACTATTATACTACTGTATTACTGCCATTATACCATTACAAGGAAACATCAAATGGGACAACAAATCTAATTTCTATATTTACACTGTATTGCTTATAATTTGAGACATAATGTGCTTAATTAGAACCTTATTTAGGATTTAAGTATATGATCAAAAAAGTAACTAGTAACTAAAATTGTAAAATTATAGGGGTTAAAGTAATAGTTTGACATGTCATGTGAAAAAAAAAAAACATTACGAGCATTATTAAGAGAGTTTTACAGTTTTAACATTTACTAACATTTACATTTACTAAATAGTAATGTTAAATGCTAGTAATGTTTATTAATTTAAAAAAAAATAATAATAATAGCCAACATTATGCATTAGTGCAAATCTGACTAAAGGTCATTGCACACTGAAGTCCGAAATTTTTGTATGCGTTTTCGTATTCGTATTCGTCATTCTAAAAATTTGTCACACACAGAATCCTTGAACAGTGAGTCTGATGCGTATTAATTCATCCGTTGTGGAAAAATTCGTGAAACACACAATGGAATTTTCAAGCAGTGAGGATAATTTTGTTGTCCACTCTCTTCTTAAAAGAGAAAAAGAAAAGACATATTGGGTCCATCCAATTATAAGATATAGAGAGGAAGGAGAGAATATTTCTTGTGTGCACCTCCTTAAGGAGGTGCGGGATTATCCCGGGCGATTCAAAGTTTACTTTAGGATGTCAGTAAACGTTGATGCTTTGCTAACGTTACTGGGGCCACGTATTATAAAGAAGACAACTAAATTCTGTGAACTTAATGTTCAAGGACCTTTACAGTGCTTTGTGCTGCAAAACGAAGTGGATGAACTTGTCTGACGCAATTCTGGATTTTGGTGTTCGCTTGTACGGTAGCTCTGATATGTCAAAACACCTCTCAAAATGCCTGCTACGGATGTGAAAACGCAGAAAATCGAACCTGATCCGAACTTTTTTTATAATGGACGAAAGTTTCGGACGCAGTGTGTAAACTCGATTGACACAACGTGAGGTCGTATTTATTATTTAATGTGCAAAAATTTTGGATGGAAATTTCGGACTCAGTGTGCCATGACCTTTACTCTGCGTCTGGTAATACACTTTTCTCCTGAAGGGAGGTTGAGCTTCAGTAAAACAAAGAGAAGCACATTGTTTTGACCAGGGGACTGTCATATAATATATGAATATACAGTAATAATCTGCACACTTACTAGTGGCCCAGTTACATGGTCTGTTGTACCAGTACCAGCAGAGACTTGAAGATGTTGTTGGTGCTAAATATATATACATAAAAAAAAAAAAACACACACAAAGTACTTTTACTTTTTTTTTTCAGATCAGATGATTTTATGATCAGAAAGTGCTTCATGAATTCTATTTATCTATCCATCTATCTATTTATCTATCTACACTACCAGTCAAACGTTTTTAAACAATATTTTTAATGTTTTTAAAGAAGTCTCTTCTGCTCACCTAACCTGCATTTATTTGATCCAAACCACAGCAAAACAGTAACATTCTGAAATATTATTACTATTTAAAATAACTGTTTTGAATATATTTTAAAATGTTCAAATTATTTCACGATCACGAACAAGGTTTCTCATGAACTCTCTGAGCACTATAAACGGATGTGTCAGTAGGATTTCCCCAAAATTAAATCGCACTTGTAAATGCTTATAGATTATTTCTAAAAAGAACACAGACAGAAAAGTGTATAGATTTAAAGTTAATAGATGATGCACCTGGTGTTGTAGGGTAATTCCAGTACCATCCATCAGACGAATCTGTACAAAAACACAGCAAACATTATCGAAAAAATTCAGTGTATATATACAGTACATATAGACACACAATCTTAGGCAAAGACATGAATTCCACTTACTGCAAGCTGACCAAAGGGTCAATAAAAGGATATAAAGCTGGTTCATGCTGTCATAGATCAGAGACTGCAGCTTTCTAAGATACATAAACGACAGCGACTAAGTCTTAACACTCAATAGCTTCCTCTTAAGAAAAAAATGCTGATGTTGATGTGAAAAGCAGAAGTAGTTGTCATGACAAAAATTCCTAAACATTGATGCTGGGTTCCCAAAATCAGGCAGATTTTAGGAGATATTAAGCCTACTGTACCAAATGAAGGCAAATGGTATTTGCTATAGTAATGCATAATATTAGGCATATTCTATAATGCAAAATATCTATCTATATATATATATATATATAGTTCTTCACTGTATTTTACAGTTTATGAATATTTATACCTGCACTTTCCGATCCATCAGCACTTAAACCACATAACCACAGATCACAGCTTTAGAAACTGTGACATTAGTATAATTCTCACACATACACACACACACATATCTGTGCATTTCTCAACTGATAATATAATATAATAATATTACATGTTAAGATTTAAAAAAAAAAAATTAAATGATTACATTTAATGGATCATTAAAAGGTTCTCAGAATTCAAACATTGTTATAAAATTGACATTTAGCAAAACATTTTTATCGTGTGAAAGAGGAAGTTTCTAACTTTCATTCAGTACACTCTTCAAAAGGTGTTGAAAACAACAGAACCTGTCTAGTTTCTTAACACACCTCTTTGTCTAGTTAAAGACAACACATTTTGTGTTACCTTTATCTCCTGTTAACACAGAAAGTGTGTTGAAAATTTTCTACACACTAATGTTTTATAGTTACACAATTTGTTAAGTATGTTATTTTTGTGTTATTTTTGAACAGACTTTGTTATACAAACTAGGGGCCTGCGATATATATATATTGTCTGCAATATCATACTTTTTGTTTTAACGATGTGCGATTTGACATTATCAAGTATATCGCGAAATGCAAACAAAACACACCCAGAGCATACATTTACGTGATGAAGTCTAGTAAATTAGGTTAAACTCTAGTGCGCATACGCATTTAGACTGCATGATTCAGTCAGTTCAAGATATGGAGGCAGAAAATGTATATATTTATATCATTTCATTTAGTTAATCAATATCACATGAAAAGCAACTTTTTTTTTCTCTCCAAAAGTCATCGTAATTACAAATGTGATACTGATTTTATACAACAGTTAAAAAAACAAGAAGGTAATATTAAGAGACTTGCATTTTAAACACCATATTTCCTGTTTTTGCTCTGTTTTGCAAACAAAAAACATTCCAAACAGCCACAGCACTCTTTTGTGTCTCTGACCAACATAACGGTGTTTCATTCCTGAATGAATCAACTATTTAAATGATTCAGTTCAATCGCAGTGGCTCACTTAACAGTGATTTGCTGCCATCTTTCACATTAAAGTATCTTTTGATTTTTTTTAGTTATTTTTATAAGCTATTATGCCTTTTTTGTTGACATAGGACAGTAGACAGACAACAGGAAAGCACTGGGAGGAGAGAGACGAGCAGGATCGGCAAAGGACGGGAATTGAACTTGGGTCGCCGTGAGCGCAGTTGCGCTATGCTGTATGTCAATGCACTAATCACGAAGGCTATTGGCGCCGACATCTTTTGGTTTTTAAATCATTTCAAATATCAGTATTCGACATTTTAAGCAAAGATGAATTTTTGCATGGGTGAATTTTTTGATACTGATTTAATTAGCTTGGTAACAGCCCAAATGTTATATTATTCTAATTGACTGGTTAAATACCAGCACAATAGCACACTCAACAAAATATTGTCGAATAATTGTTGTCGATAAAATCCCAGAAAATATTAAGATATAATTTTTTGTCAATATCGCACACCCCTAATAAAAACACAGCAAACTCACATTTATATAGTATTTATTAACCTGCTACATTTATTTAAATATTAAAAACAACAACAACAACAACAACAACAAAAAAAAAAAAGAGTAAGCAGTATAGTAATTTAAACATTTGCATTGTTCCTTGAATGAAAAGTTTCTTAAGAGGTAATGGTTAATCAAGTTTGTACTTTGAATTTGAAAAAAATGTGGTATTTGACAACATCTTAAACATTAATCATTTTATTTACATATTTTCAAAATGATGAAGGTCAGTGAGATAAAGTCTCTCGTTTATCTCCTGTCACGTCAATAACTTTCATTCAAAGCTGCAAGAACCAAATAAAGATTTAGCTAAAAGGCCAAGAAAAACATAAGCGTCAGAGATAATTTCCTAATGTTAAACATTTACAGCGTGTCAATGATTAATTAAAAGCAATTCCATTCACAATAAATATAACAAAAGAAACCATAAAGCATGCTAAAAGAAGCTCCTACTGCCGTAATCGTGCAGCGTTGGTGCGGCTCACACTGCCACTCGCGTATGTGTCAAATGTCCCTCAACAGTCTACAAACAATCACAAAAGACATTTTAAAAGTATCAAACATTTTTCATACCTTTCGAAGATATGCCCTGATAATGAAAACTTGAAGTGCGAGGAAACTTGCTTGTGAGAAGAATAACGGCTCAAGAAGTGACGCAAGCAGCAATGTGATTGGCTGATAATTACTGTGTTGGATGTTTTTCATTTTTTTCCTTTTTGTTTTTAACACAAAATAACACTAAGCATCCTTTTTGAGAGTGTAACAAAAATAGGCTGTTCTGCTCTTATGAGTATGAAAGCTGTCTGTGTGTGTGCAGATGGAGAAAAATTAGCTCAAAATCACATTGCTGTTGGCATGTTATTTAAGGAGATTTTTAGGATTTCCTTCCATACTGTAGCAGATACGCTACAGGTGAAAGCCACATTAAAACATTTGTACATACATTTCATGATAAATTCAACAGCTACAGTTCCCTACTCTGACAAGTCATGAAGTTAATTATAATGAAAACATTTATATACATTTATTCATTTAGCAGATGTTTTTTTTTTTACAGAATGCAAACTACAGAATGAGAAGAGAAAAAATGAATAGATGTGTTATATTTTTAAAAGATGTAACATTACTGTAATAAAAGTGTCAAATTAAAAGTGATTATTATTTATATTCATGGTTGGATATTTATGTATTTGTTTTTTTTAATGGTTCTTTTGCCTTCTCTTCTTGTTTTTATTTTCTTTCTTCACAAAGCCGCAAGGTTCTTTATGCATTCTCCTGTATGCTGGTGAATATCATGGTAGGCTCTGTGTTACCTGAAACATACAGTACACAGGGTTAGTCTGTCAGTATGTGAACTGTCAGTTTTCAGACCAGCTATGAGAATTTTATTTATTTTTTTTTCAGTAGTGTTGCATGGAAAAAAAGTGAATTGGATGGGCTTTCTGTGTCAGACCTTTAGTTCTGCTCCTGATGTTGGTCACGATCACTGCTGCAGTCATGATGAAGAGACCAACAGCAATGAAGGAGGAAAAGCAGATGTAGAGTGTAGATACTCCCTCCTCATGATCAAAGACTACAAAGCAAAAACACAACATTGTTTACAGGATCAACGTGGTTAGAACTGGCATTTCCCAGATGAATTACTACCTTTTTTATATATCTTTGCGGAACATAAAGACATGAAATTAGGAAAACGAGCGAATGGTTTAATAATTTGATATAAACAGCTAAAATTACTTTATGTGAAGTTTAACAAATGCTAACATCATACAGGGAAATTCATAATAGACATTAGATACGAATTTAACATTTTGGGACCCATTAGTATACGGTCTTATAGGAATAGTCCACTGACTTGCTCACCAATGGATCCTCTGCAGTGAATGGGTGCCATCAGAATGAGAGTCCAAACAGCTGATAAAAGCATTACAATAATCCAAGTAATCCACACCTCACCAGTCCATCAGTTAACATCTTGTGAAGTGAAAAGCTGCATATTAAATTTAAAGTTTTTCTCATTTTAAGCTATTGTTTAGAAGCAAAAACAGCCCTAAACAGAATATATATATATATATATATATATATATATATATATATATATATATATATTAGGGGTGTAATGTTAAACAAATATGACGGTTCGGTACGTACCTCGGTTTAAACGGCACGGTTCGGTAAGATTTCGGTACAGCAGTTTATTTTTTAAACAAACAGTGGTTTACTGCACAAGTTGCTCTTTCTTTAAATACATTCAGTTATAATTAACATTTTCTTAGTGATAAAAATCTACTTCATTTTATGCTTTAAACCAGTGGTTCTCAACTTTTTTTTCCACTGGGCCGCACTGTGGTCCAAGTGCAAGTCTCGCGGTCTGCATATCATTTGCATATTACGTCACCAATACAAACCAACCACATTTTTATAATATTATAAATATTATGATATTTAAACGATTCCCCCAGAATAAATTATTCACAGGTTTAAGAAATTTCTGATCGTAAAAAACCCTTTTCAAGGTATTGTTTTCGTTTTAATGTACTGACTCAAATTAGTAATCAATAATAATAATAACATTATTATAAATACAATTATATATAATAAATTATAAATATAAATTATACCAGCCCGCGTGATTCCCTGACATGCTTTTGCGTATGAACAGACAGCATTTGGGGTGGAGGAGTGGACGGATCAGGCGCAATCATCAAACATATTTCAAAGGAAGCTGGCGCCACGGTCCTGACTGGGTGTTTTAGTATGGGTATTTTACCGAACTAATGACTGCTGATGATGACTATTTGAACTGAATTGTGCCAAAGCGCGCACTCTTATATGTTCGTTGAATGTAGCATACGTGAATACATAGGTCTGCTCGTGTCTGAAAATACTATATGAAAAACAAATTATTATTACATATAAAAACATTTTATATTTTTTTAGTACATTTTTAAATTAATGTAAAAACAAAAATGAATTGTAATACTATAAGTTATTATAGTTATATTATATTATAGTTATCGCAAGAGAACCACTGCTTTAAGCTATTGGGAGCCCTTTTACATTATAAGGTTACAATCAACACTTAAAAATGTATGCAAACCTGTGAATTGCACATAATGCAGTTTTTAAATGAACTTATAAATTATAAAAATTCTGTATGTTCAAATATATTCAATTGCACAGTGGCTGTCATAACATGTTTCATAACAGATTAATTTAACCCTTGTGCATCAATAAAAAAAGTTATACACATAGGTCCTTAGTGGACAAAAATGTCCATGTCAAAAAACTGTCATAAAAATGTGAAGCTGTGGAGCACGGACTTAAGTTTGGTCACATTTTAAAGAAAACCATGCTTATTTCCATGCTGTATTGTTGACGTCTTTCTGCGGTTGAAACACTATATACATATATACAGTCCACGGTTCAATACGTACCTTGGTTTTTAACCACGGTTTGGTTCTGATATCTTGCCACTTCAGTGTGGGTTTTTTTGCAACAAATTAACAAAATACTCCCGTAAACCCTTGTACACTGGAAAAAGTGTGGTTTAGTACATGTCTGCTTCATTTTTCTTTTGAGAGAGGTATTATTTTTTCGATTTTTATGTAAAATAGGATGGGTTTTATTCATACTGGACGCCAGAGGGCGCCCTCGTGTAGAAAATCCACATATGCGTCAAAGAACTATCACTGATGACATTCCGTTCCAGCTTCTCTAATATGGATAAAGGCATCGCTATTGCTGTAACTGAATAAAAACAAGATATAACGTTAAACGTTTTGAATATTTAAATGTAAGGACAATAAACACTCGTCTGCAATAATATATGGTTTATCTGTGTTCTTCAAACCATCGTGTATTTTAATAAGCCATCGCTAATCGAAATACATAGAATGTGAGTATAAAATATATTGGCTGCCTCATTCTGTGATAAGAATCCACATCAGCTCACATAAGGAAGTTATTTTACTTGACTGATGTTGTGAATTAAAAACAAGTTATAATGTTTTTTATACATTGTTACTTTTGTTGGACAACAGGTTTAGAAAGGCTTATCATTGCATGTCATTAGAATGGAAGATGCTCTGCGCGTGTTGCTTTTTCAGATATAAACAGGGAAGCGTTTCCTCATTTCAGCACGTGAAATTGCGGGCACACATAAAGCAAATTCCGAGAGAAATAAAACAAGTTATTTGAATGCAAGACCGAAAAAACGCAATTCACAAGCACGTACTGAACCGTTGATGTCGTACCAAACAGTTCGATATTATATTGAGAACTGTGACATCCCTAAAATATATATATATATATATATATATATATATATATATACACACTATATTGCCAAAAGCATTCGCTCACCTGCCTTGACTCGCATATGAATTTAAGTGACGTCCCATTCCTAATCCATAGGGTTCAATATGACGTCAGTCCACCCTTTGCAGCTATAACAGCTTCAACTCTTCTGGGAAGGCTGTCCACAAGGTTTAGGAGTGTGTTTATGGGAATTTTTGACCATTTTTCCAGAAGGGCATTTGTGAGGTCACACACTGATGGTGGACGAGAAGGCCTGGCTCTCAGTCTCCGCTCTAATTCATCCCAAAGGTGTTCTATTGGGTTGAGGTCAGGACTGTGCAGGCCAGTCAAGTTTATCCACACCAGACTCTGTCATCCATGTCTTTATGGACCTTGTTTTGTGCAGGAAGGGGCCAGCTCCAAACTGTTCCCACAAAGTTGGGAGCATGGAATTGTCCAAAATGTCTTGGTATGCTGAAGCATTCAGAGTTCCTTTCACTGGAACTAAGGGGCCAAGCCCAGCTCCTGAAAAACAACCTCACACCATAATCCCCCCTCCACCAAAATTTACACTTGGCACAATGCAGTCAGACAAGTACCGTTCTCCTGGCAACCGCCAAACCCAGACCCGTCCATCAGATTGCCAGATGGAGAAGCGCGATTCGTCACTCCAGAGAACGTGTCTCCACTGCTCTAGAGTCCAGTGGTGGCATGCTTTACACCACTGCATCCAACGCTTTGCATTGCACTTGGTGATGTAGGGCTTGGATGCAGCTGCTCGGCCATGGAAACCCATTCCATGAAGCTCTCTGCGCACTGTTCTTGAGCTAATCTGAAGGCCACATGAAGTTTGGAGGTCTGTAGCGATTGACTCTGCAGAAAGTTGGCGACCTCTTCACACTATGTGGCTCAGCATCCACTGACCCCGCTCTGTCAGTTTACGAGGCCTACCACTTCGTGGCTGAGTTGCTGTCGTTCCCAAACGCTTCCACGTTCTTATAATACAGCTGACAGTTGACTGTGGAATATTTAAGAGCGAGGAAATTTCACGACTGGACTTGTTGCACAGGTGGCATCCTATCACAGTTCCAAGCTGGAATTCACTGAGCTCCTGAGATCGACCCATTTTTTCACAAATGTTTGTAAAAACAGCCTGCATGCCTAGGTGCTTGATTTTATACACCTGTGGCCATGGAAGTGATTGGAACACCTGATTCTGATTATTTGGATGGGTGAGCGAATACTTTTGGCAATATAGTGTGTGTGTGTATATATATATATATGTGTGTGTGTGTGTGTGTGTATGTGTGTGTATATGTGTGTTATGGAATCGAGAAGTGATTCAGTATTGATTCTGAGACTTTGTATGTATAATAAAACAAAAAAGAAGACTTTAATATGTAAGTTTTGTATCATAGTTTTGTATATCAAGTGATTTGATGGATTATCGACCCAAACGAGAGATCAAGTGACGAAAGGGGGTGAGACGAAACAACTTTGCAAAAAAAAAAAAAAAAACTTTTTGGCACAGTTGTTTAAAAACTGTAACAATGTATCTTACAAGATAACACAATGTAACCTTGCTCTCACTTGAAATGTGCCCACACATTAAGTCCTTGAATTTGAAATTAACCAAGGTGTGGAAACCTTGCTTAGATTATTGTGATGTTTTTTTTTTTTAATCAGCTGTTTGGACTCCCATTCACTGCAGAGGATCCATTGAAAAGCAAGTGATGTAATGCTAAATTTCTCCAAATCTGTTCTGATGAACAAACAAACTCATCTATATCGTTTTTAGCAAATGTTTATTTTAAAATTCAACTTTAATAGTTGTCTAAATGCCCTGTTAGGTAAACTTTTAGTCATACCTTGATATCCACAAGAACATAAATTTTCTTTAGTCTTATTAATCAGCCACTGACTCCAAGGACCTGTTCCTTTATACAGCATCAAATTTGCACCACGATGTCCATAGTTCAGGTGCAGTGGATGTCCCTTCAAACCAAACAAGGTCCCATTCTTACACTCCCAGTTTTGCACTGGACTGCTATCATTGCAGGGCAGAAGGATAATTTTGACCATGTTGTCGATCTTCTCTGACCCCAAGCAGAGATTAAAAGAGACGCTGATGATTTGTGAAGAAGAAATCCATCTGAAATGCTGAGCCTTAGATGATCTATCACATGCTGCAGCCTGTACCAAAGTAGCATTCACTGCATACACACATTTGTTGTGGTCCTCATTGTAGATGAGGAAGGACCTGGCATCTGAATCTATGGAAAATGATATTAGGGTAATTCCTTGTCAAATCAACCAGAGGTCCCTGGCTCAAATTTTTGATTTTGCTAATATTTTTTTCTGAAGAAAGATTGCCATGTGTAGTGATGAAAGCAAAAATATTAAATGTCATTGATAAATATTTACTGAGTAATCCACTATTTTGTAGAGGGAGGTCAAAATGGCAATTTTCACCTTAGATTCAGAGTCAAGTTACAGGGGGGTAAAAACGGCTTCAGAAACATGGAAGCATCATTATCTTATTTTTACACAGAGATTGGTAGTTCTATTAGTAAAATCTGTTGTCTTTGTTGCATCATGTGCCAGTGGTGACCATTCAAAAATGGGGAAATGGCATTTCTTAGGTTTTCTCCAAAGTTTGTATGTCTGTAACTCAAGAAGTATTGAAGATATATTAATGCCCTGGGTCTTAAACTTTCCATGCCTTATGAGATTTGGTTTCAGAGATATTGAAATTTCAATATTGCTCTAGGAGTAAGTTGTTAAAATGGACACATTTTCAGTGGTCAAAAACCAAATGTGGGTCAGTTTAAAAAAATATGATACTTCTTTTCTTTTAAAGAGGGATGTCTGAAGAACAAATAATGTTGAAGCTAGAGATGTTTCTTTCTGTCAAGACAACTGCATTGAACATACCTGTCTGAGTGCCATAAACATTCTTTTTCCAAAGTTCACGTGCCTATAACTCAAGAAGTATTAAAAATATTGCAGTATAATTTTAGATTCTAGTTGTTAATAAACTTTTCTTTTAGAATCTTAATTTTCAAGGCCCTATATCATTCAGTCCCAGAGATATGGGGATCTCAATGAGGCTCCATGTCCAGATTGTTGAATGTTACCCATTTTCAGTGTTCGAAAGCCAAATGTTGGTAATTTTGTTTACAGCTGATACTTTATATAAAGAACAATGTACGAAGAAGAAATATTGGAAATCTGAATCCTAGGAAAATGGAATCCTGGGTAATCTTATTTTACATTTCACACTGTTTATACTTTACCTAGAGTTAACAATTAATCCTGGTCATTCATAATCTGATGTGTCACACTGTACAATCTTAATGCCTGGGTTACTGTTATTATTTGCATGGAAAACTATAATGACTATATAAACACAAGACTACATTTGGTTTTTGACCATTGAAAATGGGTAGGATACTGAATTTGGAGCTGCATTAAGATCTCAATTTCTCTGGGATTAAACCATACAGGGCCTTAAAAATAAAGTTTTCCAAAAGAAAGGTTTTTAAGAACCAGAATCTTAAATCATATTAAGATAACGTTAATACTTCTCGAGTTACAGGCATACAAATTTTGGAAAAAGAATATTTCTGAGACTCAAACAGGTATGTTTCTATGCAATTGTTTTGATAGAGCGAAACAAGATACAATTCTAATTTCAACATTTCTTTTTCAGACATTGTTCTTTAAATAAAATAAGTTTCAGTTTTTACAAAAAACTACAAAAAACACCAAGAAAGGAAAATAATTCCACAAGCATTAAGCTCGCTAGGTGGGTGCGTTGGGTGCGTGTGTGCAAGTTTTCGTGCAGTGTGGGTGTGTGTGTTACATCGGCTGTGTGAAGCAGGCAGCGTCTGGGCTGGGCTTCGACTAATATATTTTTATGTAACTGACTTAGTTATGACCAGTCTAAAAGAACAATTAACTAGTCTAAGTATTTTATGGAACCGACACTGAAATGTAACATTTTGTCTTGTTTATTCTTGTTTTATCGTAAAAATGACTGATCATAGAGAACCAGGTTTGTCAGTCAAGGTGTGTTTCAAATTTAAATTGCGCTTTTTCTTTTTAATATTGATTATAGTCCTTAAAGGCAATAGGGTCTGGCTGCACACATGCACCTGCACTCTCAGACGCCTGCACTTCCGCAACTGACGTCATTTGCAGTCTATTGCAGTTTCTTGTTAAGCGTTTTCCTCCTGTAGACAACCATTGACACTTATTATGGCTTAATTTATTAAAATGCAATTAAAAGATCAAATTCGATAGTTTATTAATATAATGTATATGTAGGCTGTATAGTGTTTTCCTTCGCAAAACGTGGCGTAATGTGGCATAACGGATAAAGATGATAAAGACTAAACTCAATATGCTCCTTTATCTTCTTAGTCCATTTTGCCACATTAAGCGTTTGCTGGGCAAGTATAAAAGTGAAAGTTTGCGCATTGTGTTCATGGCCATATGCTTCCCTTAAAGCACATTCAATTAACAAACTATATTACAAATTTGATCGTTTAATGGCACTTAATGTATCTTAATACATTAAGCCATATCAAGTGTTAATGGTTTTCTATGGGAGGAAATTGTTATTTAGTTTCTTTTGTTTTCACCACATGGCTACTGCTGTAAAATGTTGAGAGATTCAATTTAAAAAATAATAAATAAATAAAATAAAGTAAAAATAAAATAGATTGCAAGTGACGTCACCTCCGGAAGTGCAGTTGTCTGAAAGTGCAGGCCTTAGAGTGCAGGTCTGAGAGTGCAGGTGCATGTCTGCAGCCAGACCCTTCTCAACAAAGGGTAAATTATTGTACCATTCACTAGTTGAATGAGACAAATCTGTAGAAAAGGTAGCAAAAATTATATTGATTCTTTCAAAAATTATATTCTATCCTTGCACTAAAATATTTAGAAAAACACTACAAGCAGAAAAGTGTATAAAGTTATTAGATGATGCTCCTGTCTTATTGTATTGTGGGTCAAATACATCAGATGAATCTGCACAAAAACAGCGCAAAAACTTTTTGACTCCTATCCTTACATATAGTAGACAAATGTGAAATCTGATGCAGAGAAATCGAATCCACTTACTGAAAGCTGACCAAAGGACCAATAAAGAGATATAAACCTGGTTCATGCTGTCATAGATTAGAGACTACAGCTTTCTGAGATGCATGCAGGCAGAGTCTGACATAGAGACTTCCTCTGTGTTAACATGAAAAATGCAGAGTAGATATGACTAAGCGGAAATGGCGCTCATGACGAACGCTAACTTTATACTGCTGGATTTGCAAAATGAGGCTTATTTTAACAGCTATTATACCTATTTTTTCACCAGTTAAGGCTGATATAATGCCTGTTTCCAATATGTAAATAAATAAATTACAATAGATGCACCTAAGAATTAATAAAGCTCCTCATTTACTCATTTTATTGATGCTGTGTTGTTTCTTTTTATCAGGACAGATCATCAGGTCTGAGTCTGACTACAAAAACTCAAGCTTACGGTTGCCACATTTGTCTGTTTACCACATATGGTTAAAACTTGCACTTGGTTAAAAACATACCATAGCATTTTTATAATTTGTGTTGTTTTGAATGAAGGATACTGTCACATAACAGTTAATTATTTGTTTTCTCAGAATTGCAAAAAATATTATGAGAATTATGAGATTTAAATGTAGCATAACATTAAACTTAGAATTGGGAGATATAAACTTGGAATTGCAAAAAAGATGCTATATTTCACAAATAATTACACAGTAAATCCTACACGATTTTTTTTTTCAATGTATATGACATTTTATTTGTTTGTTCCAGATCAGATCATCCTGTATGTCTGTTTTCCGTCTTGAGTAGTCTTCTATATTATTCCGACATCCACATAGTCATCGTTGGAATCTGTCATGAAAGAACATAGAAATACATGCATGAGTTGTTTTTAAAAGCATTTACATTCATAGAGTAAATCAGTGTTAAAACAAATTAATCTGCTATTTTGAGTTTGTAGTTTGATTAGTTTAAGTTTGATCTGACTGTATTCATTTCATAATATCCAATGTTGCTATAAATGAATGAATAATTGAAAAAAAATACACACCTTGTGCGTTGCTCCTAATGGTGGTCACGATCACCGCAGCAGTCATTATAATGACACCAACAACAACGATGGAGAAAAAGCCAGTGTAGAATGAAGATACTCCATCATTATGATCTAGGACTGCATGGAAAGGATAATAAATACAAAAGATGTTTGTTTATTTGTGTACATAAAATATCTGCCATTGATTCTACATACAGAATATTATCAAAAGAGAACATTTTCAGAGAAATGCAACTACAGATATATCAGTGTTTTAGCAGACTGACCGTAGGTCTCACTCTGTAGATAACTCTCATTTCTAAAGGTAATGATCTCATGTATACATGTCAGAGAAACAGGAGGCCTCACAGTGATGTTAAACACACACACTTCATGTGTAATGCATGCTGCGTTTTTCAGGGTGTAGTTCTGTTCACAGTCTACTGACAGCTGGAAAGAACTCTCAGTATGCCTTCTTCCAAACGAACACATGACAATCACATGCTCTCTGTCCTCTATCTGCTGGTACACTGTGATGATGGGCACTGGAGCATCTGAAACACACTGACGTGATAAATAATTCAACAGCTTATAGACTTATAAAACCTATAAAACGGGCAGTTGTAAGTGTTTAGAAATAAGACATAATATTTTGTGAAAGGAAATAATATTTTGAAAAGAAAAAAAAAAAAAAAAAAGATTTTTACCTAGATATTGCTTGTAAATTTCACCCAAATATTAAAAAGAAACTAATTTTGAAATTTTGAAGTAGAAAAACTGAAATATTGAACTGAAAAACTAGCATGAATGTTTATTATTTACAACTTTTGAAAAATAATTTCTTATATAATTAAAGACATGCTTTGGGTGATCCAGTATATTGCTGATATTAGAAAAGCACAATAAAATAGCATAATAAAGATGTTTGTACAACACAATTTTGATTAATGGTGCTACAGCAAAAAAAAAAAAAAAAAAAAAAAGGTAAAAATCACTGTTTTAAACATGCAAATAATCCAAATCTAACCTCTGTTTATGGTGTTACTGGAAAATGGTCTGAAATGTTTGTTTACTTATCGTTTCCAGTCATATTGTGTCCTCCAATATGGATTTTTAACTCGATACAAATTTACCATGAATTTACTTGACCTTATTGCATACATTTTGTATTAAGCCATTGTGATTAAAACAAGACAAAGTAAACATTAGACAGAAAAACAGATTACCTGTCATTGAAGTGTATGAGACAGGTGAATCTATACAAAAAGAAGGCAGAAAAACAGCATTAAAAATGTAGACACAAAATTTGCAGAAAATCTGTAATAAAGGAATCTAATGTACTTACTAATGAGTGACCAAAGGGCCAGTAGAAGCGCATAAAGCTGCCTCATGTTATCACAGATTTTAGGACTGAAGCTCTTCATGCAGTGACTGTGTCTAATTTCACACCTGTCTGCTTTGATTTAAAAAAAGATTTCTGTTTTTCTTTCTCTGGAAATGCAACTCAATATCATCTGCACATTCATGAGGAACTGAAGCACACATAACCACAGACTTTACATTGTCTTTAAACAAGATAAACATGACACCATATGTCACATCTCTATGCGTATTTGCCAACTAATATGTTATTTAGTTTAAGGCTTTCACAGCTCTGTGAAGGAAATTCTAAATGATCATGATTCTCAGAGATAAAATGTGACTTTTTAGAATAAAAGCTGGAGGTAATATTACAATTCATTTGATGTTAATAATATTTTGATTATTATTAAAATCGTATTGCATTAATGAACCATTAAGAGAGCTTGCAGAAATGATTTCAGCCTGGTTATAAAATTTTAATTCAGCAAACCATAAGTTTTTCACCTGGAAAAGAGGAAGTGTCTATGTAACTTAGTTTTGTTACAAAAAAGAGCTGTTCTACTGTCTAAATTTGAATATGAAACCTGTTTGTGTGTGTGTGAAAATGTCCTGATAATTTACTTCTTTTTTTTTTCTTTAGTTGCAAATAAATTACATTTTTGAGGGAAACATTTCAGGATTTTTCTCCATACAGTGGACTTCAATGATGGCTAATGGTTGAAGGTCCAAATTGCAGTTTACAATGCAGCTTCAATGGGCTCTACATGATCCCAGCCGAGGAATAAGGGTCTTATCTAGCAAAACAATGACTTTTTTTTTTTTTTTTTTTAATAGCTGATTGTTTTGCTAGATAAGACGCATATTCCTCAGCTGGGATCGTGTAGAGCCCTTTGAAGCTGCACTGAAACTGCAGTTTGGACCTTCAACCTGTTGAAAAAAGTCCATTATATGGAGAAAAATCCTGGCATGTTTTCCTCAAAAACTATCATTTCTTTTCAACTGAAGAAAGAAAACATGAACATCTTGGATGACATGGGAGTGAGTAAATTATCAGGACATTTATATTCTGGAAGTGAACTTCTCAGTCCTTAAGCGCAACTCTTTCTGCCCCCTACTGGATGAAGTCACAAACTACAGCTGTAAGAAAACTGCAGAAAAACATTTAATACTAGATGAAATCACAAACTAAGAATTGTAAAAAATCTGTAAGAAGTTGTAGGAATTTAGCAGACGTTATTCACGCTAACTACAAAATGAGGAAGAGGAAAAAAGAAAACAAACAGACGAAGTGAAGTGTGACAAACCTGAATACATACATACAAAAAAATTCAGAAAATTCATATTCATAAATGTATTTTTTGAAATTATGTAACAGTTTAATGTAATAAAAGTGTAATATTGATTTAAACTACAAAATAGATGTTTTTTTTTTTTTTTTTTTTTTAAATAAATATTTCAATTAATGGTTGTTTTGCCTTCTGTTCTTGCCCCGGAATCTCATTGTTCATTCTCATATTGTTTGCTGGTGAATGTGATGGCATAGCACCTGCATTACCTGGCTGAAACATATGCAGGGTTAGTCTTTGTGAAATGTCAGTTATCATTGCTGGATCTAGAACTGCTTTGAAATTCATTATGGATGGTTAGTGCTACCGACTGTAGAGACTGTAGAGTAATTATATGATGAACAACAACTATAAACTATAGATAAAAAAGTTTGTCAAGAAAAACTAAGTTGGCTTGAGAAAGCTGGACCAGAAAGTTTGAAAAAGTTTGAAGAGTTTGAAAGAAGTTTGAAGTTTGAACATTTTAAAAAGTTTAAAGAGTTAAGAAGTTTTAAGAAAAAAGTTTGATGGTTTTCAATCTGAAATAGTTTAAAGTAGTTTTAAAAGGTTAAAGTTTGAATGTTTTGAAGGCAATACAGTCTCATATAGATAGAACAAAACCTGACAGACAGACAGATAGATAGATAGATGGATAGATAGACAGATAGATAAATAGATAGATGATTAGCAAATTGTTAGCATGTTTCTGACATGATTAGCAAGTTGTTAGCATGTTGCTTGCATGTTTCTAACATGATTAGCAAGTTGCTAGGATTTTGCTAGCAAGTTACTAGCCTGTTTCTAACATGATTAACAAGTTTGCTAACATGTAAGCTAACATGTTTGTAGCATGACTAGCAAGTTGTCAGCATGTTATTAGCATGATTAGCAAGTTATTAGCATGTTGCTAGCATGATTAGCAAGTTACTAGCATGTTACTAGCATGATTAGCAAGTTACTAGCATGTTGCTAGTCTGTTTTTAACATGATTAGCATGTTATTAGAATGATTAGCACGTTACTAGTATGATTATCAAGTTACTAGCATGTTTCTAGCATGATTAGGAAGTTACTAGCATGTTGCTAGCATGTTTCTAACATGATTAACAAGTTACTAGAATGTTGCTAGCATGTTTCTAGCATGATTAGCATGTTACTAGCATGTTGTTAACATGATTAGCAAGTTACTAGCATGTTGCTAGCATGTTTCTAGCATGGTTATCATGTTTCTAGCATGATTAACATGTTTCTAGCATGTTGCTAGCATGTTTTTAGCATGATTAACAAGTTACTAGCATGTTTCTAGCATGATTAGCAAGTTGCTAGCATGTTGTTAACATGATTAGCAAGTTTCTAGCAAATTTCTAGCATGATTAGCAGGTTGCTAGCCTGTTTCTAGCATGATTAGCAGGTTGCTAGCATGTTTCTAGCATGATTAGCAAGGTGCTTGCATGTTCCTAGCATGATTAGCATGTTATTAGCATGATTAGCAAGTTAGTTTGAATGGGTTTAAATGGATTAGAAATACAGTACATAGAAGGGAAGTTTGATTGAGTCTCAAGGGATTCTAGGAGTTTTGACAGTTGGAGTTTGAATAGTGTTGGCTCATTTGAACATTCCGTCAATGTAAGTCTATGGGATTTTTCCCAGTTTTAATCATCATTTTTAGGAAAATCGTAAGTCTGATCAGTTAGAAAAGATATAGCACACCCGGTCAGATCAGTCTGAAGATCTGGGCTGAGTTTGGAGTTTGTACAGTTAAAGCTCTAGGAGGAGTTAGAGTCAGGAATTTTAGTCTCAGAAGAATATTAATAACTGTAAGTTTAAGTCAGATTTCAGTAAGTTGGCTTTCTCAAGCCAACTTAAAGAGGAAAAGCGGATATAGAATAACGACAGTCCTTACTCATGATGATCCAAGACTGCAAAAACACAGGCAACATGTACTTGACTGTGCAAAAATAATACACAGATCACACACAGACAGACACTCACAGGCAACATGCACAATCATTGCCAATAGTATGTGCACTAGAGGTCGACCGATTTTGGATTTTAATGATACTGATAACTAGGTTGGACCACACTGGCCGATACCGATTAATCGACCGATAGTTTTTAAAATGGATACTGAACGGAAAATAAATAGTGCTCTACTATTTTAAAAAAAAAAAAAGTAGCCTACTGAACCATACTTTGTAAAAAAATGAATAAAATATTAATATTAATTATATATTGATCATTACAGTTGGTTTATTGTTCATTAATATTAACAAAAGCAACTAAAATTTTTAAAATATATCAGTAAATTCTAAAATTAACACACTCTAACAAGGAACAATACTTCTATTCTACAGCTTTTATCAATCTTAATTGTACAAATAGACTCTTATTGTAAAGTGTTACCATTACATCAACAATCAAGCTAAAGATGGCCATCTCTAAATATCTACACAAAGGCCACAGTATTGAAATTGCATACATATGGCTATTGTGTACTTTCACAATTTAACTGCTTCTATTCTAGAACATTTGTGGTTATCTAATCAAAATAAAAAAAAATAATATTAGTCACACAATGGGCAAAAGTGCAGCACCGCGTCTAGAAGAACTCACAGCTATATGGTCTCACACACAATGGACACGTCGCGTTCAATTCAAGCGGCGGTCTACGAGACTTTATTTGAAAAAGTATATTGCTGTCCTTTCTCCACTAATGCAGCATCTGGTCAACAAATCCATCCCTCAGTAATGGCATGAAAACATGCACTACAATATACTGTACACACCGTTCAGCATCACAACTAGCTTTTTGTGCAGCTAAAAATAGCTGGAAGTGGATGAGACCGGAAGCCAGACACAAAAAATGTACAAATGGCTGCACCCACTCTTATGGGAAAAATAAGGTGGATAGGCACTGCTGTATAATGACGACCTTCTCAGCCGCTCCAGCAACGGACTCAACCCGGAAAAAAACAATCAGCATGGATTTTTGCCGTTAACCGATAGTTCCACCAATCAACTATCAGTGCCGATTAATTGGCATAACCGATACATCGGTCGACCTCTAATGTGCACATCACCATCAGGTTTTTTCTGTTCCCCAACTGCTGGTAAACCATAATGCTGAACTCTGGGACATATGAAAATACACCAATGTGCTATCCAAACTCAATTTAAACCCTGTTATAAATAGTATTAATAGTCCTAAATTGTTTTAAGGCAGTCTATAGTATCACTAAATCAAATATACTTTTTCTGGGTTCCTGAGCTGGAATACTTTTTTTTTTTAATTTTTAATTTTAATTTATTTTTTTATTGCTTGCTTTGTACTTTTTTGTATGGATGATACTTGAATTAATACATAGATTTTAATAAACACTTACAATTCACATGCTCTATGCACATAATCAATATGATCTTAATACAAGGAGTATAACATACCTTACATTAAGATCTCAATGTAAGAAACACTTTTGGAATATAATACACCATACTACATCTACTGCCCCTTGCTGTATGTAGTCAAGAATCAAAGCTACAGCATTCAATGAAGCTTTTTATTTTTATATTCATTTATTTAGCAAACATTTTATCCATACCTATAAATGAAGAATGTTACAGCATAAGCCATGCATTCTAAGAAGGAATGCAACTTGAAAGTTGCTGCAATATAGTTTTAAAACTGATGGTGAAGTTTGACAGAGCAAAAGTGAAACAGTAGAGACTTTTCATTAGGTTAAGGTAGTTGAGAGTATAATAATGGAAAGGAATGGTTGTGGATCAAATGCTTATTTACAAGTTACATGAAAACCATACGACAACACAACAGTACAGGCTACATTCATAATAATCATCATGTACAGTAAAATGTAAAGGAAAGCTCTATAATATAATATTCCAAATAAAACAAAAAATACAAAAGATTAATTGAATGATTCATATATTTTATCACAATAAAAATTTATTTTTTTCTTCAAGTTTGGTCTTCTCTCTTTAGAAAACGATGATCTATGCATCCACATAGTCATTGCTGGTAACCTTGATGGGGTCTGTTAACACAAGTGTATATAGAGTTCAGCGTCAGTTTCTGTGTGCTGTTAAACCACTAAAACTAATGCCTGATTCAAATCTAATCCTGAACCCAAACTCATCAGAATAATGACAAACATTGTCATTAGTAACATGGAAACGCACTAAGAACTGGGTGCTGATAGCCTTGTGGGCAGCACGCAGACAAATATCACTATTGCGCCATGAGTGTCCCAAGATTGAGTCCTGGCTTGTGGACCTTTCTTGATCCTGCCCTATCCCTCTCTCTTACACTTTGCTTCCCATCATTATTCGCTGTCCTTTAAAAATAAAGACAAAAATGCCAAAACTAAATCCTTAAAAAAAATGCACCAAGAACTGATGTGAGATTTTAATGTAGAAGCACACACATGCAGGAAACTATATTAAACCCTGTAGGCTTGATATGGCATGCCATGAGGAAGGGAAACTTGCATTTACAGCTCAGAAAACCAAAGCCTTTGAGCTTCTTGTAAGGCATCTTTAGCATGCAGAGTAGAGGATGACTGAGCCAGTAATAAAATCTGACTGTGGTCATCAGGCCTTTCATAATCTTCATTGCTGCTATGAATGTGTAACTGGTCAAACACACACCTTTAGTTTTGCTCCTGATGTTGGTCACGATCACTGCTGCAGTCATGATGAAGAGACCAACAGAAATGAAGGAAGAAAAGCAGATGTAGGATAAAGAGACCCCTTCCTCATGATGATCCAAGACTGAAGGAAATACAAACACAAAGACGGGAACAAAGATGTATGAGCTGAATATATAGAACCATGTGTGTGTACATCTTCATCAGAATGAACTTGTCATACACAGACACTCTGGAGATCAGCTGAACTTTTAGCATAGATTTAAATGGCTAATTATGAAGTATTAATTTGGCATTATGTGCAAAACATTGTTATTTAAAAAGGAAATGAATTACAAAGGCAGTGTAACTGTAACGTTGAGTGAGAGGTGAGGGGCGAGCGGATCCAATTGCAAGCTTTTATTAACAGGACGAGACAGAGACATAGTCCAACAGGCAGGGTCAAAACAGTAGGCAAGGCAGGACGTGGGGAGAGTCCGTGAAGTAGGCGTGGGTCAATCAGCGGCGAACATAATCCATAAGGGCAAGGCGAGGGAATAGTCCATAAAACGAGCGAGAGTCAGAAGGCAGGCGGCAAGACAGACGAGACGAAATGGCCAGGCGAGAGAACTAAACACAGGGAACTCGGAACTAGGGAAACTAGGGAACGCGATACAGCAATGAAAAAACCACAATGATAACAACAATACTCCGTGAACACAGAGGGAAAGACCGGGGCTTTTATAGCGCGCCTGATTGGCTACAGGAGTCAACGCAAACAGCGCGATGGGTGATGGGAGTAGTAGTCCGGGGTGCAATGCAACAGTCTGTGAGATATGAAAGAGCGTGAGCGACATCTGGTGGTGAGCGGACCGCAGGTCACCGACCAGATTCATGAGAGTAATACAGATGGTCAGGTATTAAAACTTATAAAGATTATACCACAGGATAAAAACAAGAGATTATTTCCATGTTTTGGCTACAAAATTACATTTCAATATGTATGGCTCATACGCTATAGAGACAACGACACCCATCATAATTCGAAAACCACTCCCCCGGGGGAGGGGAAACAATTCACCGCTCTCTATTGACTTTGTATTGCAGGAAGCTGCCTCCTTGTCATTTCTGACTTATAAAAAAAAAACAGAACAATGTCTAAAAGGTGCTATGTGACAGGTCGACAGCCAGAACTACGTTTTTATAAGCTGTCCACTCAAAAAAAAAAGGATTATTTCACCACCCTATGTAACCCTGAGAGGACGAGATATTTTAAAAGGGTCATCGGATGCCCATTTTCCACAAGTTGATATGATTCTTTAGAGTCTTAATGAAAAATCTATAATATACTTTGGTTAAAAATTCTCAATGGTACTGTAAAACAACACCCTTTTTACCTTGCCAAAATGAGCTCTGCAAAAATCATCTCATTCTGGTCGAGGCTGCTTTAAATGCAGATGAGCTCTGCTCACCCCTCTCTTCTCTCTGTGGAATGACGTGTTTACTTTAGCTGCATTTAGCCGCATTTAGCCGCTAAACTTGCTAACTAGCACATTATTAGGAAAGACGATGGCAAAGATTCATTAAAAAAAAAACAAAACAAAAACAAACAAACAAACAAACAAAAAAAACCTGTGAAGCTGGATCACGAATAATTCGCGCGAACATAGACGGATATATGTAGATCGGGAGGCGCATTCCCTTCACAAACAAACACAATCCACTGCATCTCCAGCAGCTCAGATGTCGGGAGTAAATGACGACCATACATTCATTATTAAATCCAGCAACACAACACCTCAATCGCTCAATCTGAGATATTCTCGTCTAACTTACATCCCTGCTCCGGCATTGAAACAAAGAGGGCGGACTGTTACAGCTGGTTTGTGGTAAGGCGCTCATGTCAATCAACTATCGTGGGAGCGGCCTCTGTCGGTGTGACGCCACAACGACAGGCATCTGAGAATGGCTCGATTTGAAAAAGGGAATATTATTTTTACAGATTAATTATATCATTATAGGGTAGATTTGTACATACACTACCAACACACATTAATGTTGAAATAACATGAAAAAGTGAACTTAGCTTCCGATGACCCCTTTAAGACACTCAATTTTATTGATCCCATGTTATTGGTCTATTTTTTTTATAGCTTGTTTACTGTACACCTTGCAGCAGCTTTTAGTCATTGTTCTGTTTTTTTGTTATAAGTCAGCAATGACAAAGGAGGCAGCTTCCCTCAATACAAAGTCAATGGAGATCATTGGATTGTTCCCCTCCGGTCTCCATTTGTCCCACTCTCTCTCCCTTACAGACGCACCAGGGCTCGACATTAATGCTTGTTACAAGTGGATTTTGTGAAGGGTACTTAAGTCAGTTAATATTTCAGAAAGTGAAATCACCACTTCGGGTGTGCATTATTTTCTAAGAATTCAATGGCCCTTCGTCAATTATTCATTAATGTATCTTGTTTAGTGAATTGTGCGTGTTGTAACAGAAAATATCGCAGCAACTAGGCAGGGATGTACAATTCAAATGAATGTCCTTGCAGAGATGTTTGTTTACCTGACCCTCCGTATTTGTAGGTCTGGCTGCACAGATTCCTGACATCTCCTTCATAAAAAACTTCAGTCTCACAGGTGAAGGAAGCAGGTGGATTCACTGTGACCAGAAACACACATGCTTCTATATATGAACAGTCTTTTTCCAGGGTGTAGTTTTGTTCACCTTCCACAGACAATGTGAAAGACAAGAAAGGCCACCACCATTGGTACAATGGCACGCCAATCTCGCACGTTACTATCACACACTCTCTGTCCTCGATTTGTCGGTACACTGTGATGTTGACCACTGGAATATCAGAAACACAACACATAAACATGCTGATAAAACAATACAAATTTTGGCAGTTGAAATAAAATTAAAGGGGTCATCCGATGCCCATTTTCCAAGATGATATGATTCCTGGTTGAGGTTGCTTTAAATGTTAATGAGCTCTGCTCACCCCGCTCCTCTCTTCTCGCTGTAAAGTGACGAGCCTGTTTACTTTAGCAGCGTTTAGCCGCTAAACTTGCTAACTAGCACGTTATTAGGAAAGGCGATCGCAAAGATTCATAAAAAAAACCCTTATACTCACTTCTGCTGTAGGTGAAGCTGGATCATGAATGATTCGCGCGAACATAGACGGATATATGTAGATCGGGAGGTGCATTCCATTCACAAACAAGCGTGATCCACTGCATCTTCAGCGGCTCAGATGTTGGGAGTAAATGACAACCACTGCGTTCATTATATATATATATATTTATTATTACATCCAGCAACACAAAACCTCAGTCGCTCAATTGGAGATATTATTGTTTAACTTGCATCCCTGCTCCAGCATCGAAACAATGAAGGTTATTGGACTGTTACAGCTGATTTAAGGCGGGTCTGAGGTAAGACGCTGATGTCAATCAACTATCGTGGGAGTGGCCATGGAAAAGGGGATATTATTTTTACAGATTAATTAAAAACCACTGCATGGATTTTTATCATTATAGGGTAGATGTGTACGTACACTGCCAACACACATTAATGTCCAAACAACACGTAAAAGTGAACTTTGCATCCGATGACCCCTTTAATTAATAATCAATAACTGTGTGTCAGTAGGAGGTCAGACAGGCAATGACGGTATGAGGAAAGCAACATTAATGTTCTATTTATTAAACAAAAACAAAAAAATAATTTACAAATATTGTTTAATGCAGTGTATATGTGTTCATTCTGAAATTATATGGTGAATATGATTACAGCTGCCCCTAAACATATTGATACACAAATACTTCTACAATTTTGCTTCATTAACACTGAGCTCAGAACCAAGCTAAGAACTTTAAGAACACTGGCAGTAAAATGTAAAGATTAAAGTCAGAAGAAGATCCACCTGCTGTTAAAGGAAAAACTATTGTACCGCTGACCTCTGAATGAGTACAAAAATACATGTAGCAAAAATTACATTGATTTTGAATATTTTGAAATGAAAACGGACAGAAAAGTGTACAAATTAAAGTCATAGATGATGGCACCTGGCATTGGAGTAGTAGTAGTAGCAGCAGTATGCCATGCATCAGGAGAATCTGTACAAAAACACAGCAAAATTATATTAACTTGTATATTTACATTTTTAAATTGTAAACAAAAACTGATAGAAATGTGTATAGATTATTGTCATTAGATGACACACCTGTCACTAAAGCAGTATTACTAAGCAATGCATCAGGAGAATCTGTACAAAAACAAAGTGAAATTATATAAACTCCTATCCATGTATTTTAAAATATTTTGAATAAGAACAATGACAGAAAAGTGACTGAAGTTATTCGATGATGTACCTGTCGTTGTATTGTAATTCGAGTACCATGCATCAGACGCATCTGTAAAGAACAGATTAGAAACAGATTATACTGACACCAAATCTTATGAAAATAAATGGAATCCACTTACTGAAAGCTGACCAAAGGGCCAATAAAAGCACATAAAGCTGGTTCATGCTGTCACAAATGGCAGCAACACTTAACACTTAGGAGACTTCCTCTGTTAACAAGAAAAATGCAGAGTAGGTGTGGCAAAGTGACTCTCAAACACTAAGTTTATACTTTCTAAATACTGCTGCTGGGTTACTAAAATCTACCTGATTAAGCCTACTGTTTACCAGATAAAAGCTGATATAATGCCTGGTTCCAGTATTGTGGATAAATAATAAATTAGGGAGAGTAACACTTTCTGGTTTTCTCAGTTTGTGTACTTCCAATTGGGTTTCAGGCAACTTTTTTCCCCACATTAATTTTTTTTTTTTTTTTTTTTTTTTTTTTTTTCAGTTTTGGGGCAGTAAGAGTGATTTCAATTTCTTAAAATAATTTTTAACTTTCAGGCTCTTCCTCTCAGTCTTATTTCACCTATTTCTCATAAATTCTCAATAAAATTCATAAGTTACAGTATATGTTAATTTGATTACTATCTTTATAAAATAACAGACATGAAATAATGCAACTGGGATTTAAACCTGACTAGTGTCTTCTGCTAGTTAGCTAAGCATTAGATGCTACATAACAGATCAAAAACAATAGCAGATTTGGCTCATTTTACATAAACACTACAAATTGAGGTTAGCTTCAATAAGAAATGTACTTTTGCTATGGTTAAATAGATGTTCAGTGATATCGTCCAAAGATTTTAAAATTTTGATTATTTTTTTTATATGGTGTTTATACGGCAACTAGTAAATACACACAAGTTTCGTCCTACTAGCCTGTGTGGAGGGGAACATAGCTCTTCACTTTCACACAGTCTATATACCTGCAAGTTTTTGTATTTGTGGTTATCTGGACATACAGCTGCAGATCATCAGCTCTGACCACACAACCACAAGCTAACAGTTGAGACAATATTAGACACGGTGACAGTTGTCTGTGTATCACGTATAGCACAGAAGTTCTGTCAGAAAAAAAAAAAAAAAAAAGATGTATTTTGAGAAGTATTGTATAGATGACACACACATTGACCTTAGAGCCTGTGTTTACTTGCCTCACAAATATTAAAGCATGGATGCATTTTTGAGGATTTTAAAAGAGTGATCCATGCTTATATTTCCAGTCGACTTTTTTACTGTTGCTCACTATGAGGATTAGCTGTTCTTTTCTAGCCTGCCTTCAGATGTCCCTACATTACGCATTTTTAAATCTGAGCTGTTTGATCTGACCTCCAATCTGTGATGTGATGTTTTATTCAGGGTTTCCACGGATCCTAGAAATCTTTGAAAGTTTGTGAATCTGAACATTTTTTTTTCAAGGCCCTGGAAAGTTTTTGAAAATATACATAGATACAGGTTCATGAAAGTGCTTGAATTTATTTTGTGTAAGAAGTTTTCTGGAAAAAATTCCATATTCCCTCTGATCCACTAATATATTATTATATATATTGCAATCATTCTCATATTGCATATAATTTTTGAGCATCAGGGAGCTGCTATCATATGCGGAGTATTAAATCTCTTTTGAATGAGTTCGCTTTCAATTTCGCGATCACACGCGCTCTGTATAAAGGGAGCACGTCTTACAAGATCAGATATGAGCACATTACATCAAATCTTCTAGCATGATTTGTCTTGACCAAGCGGCAACCTCCCGGTCTCCCTCTTGAAGCCAACACGGAAGTAACAAAAACTGCAATTCATCGACTGGCCGCTAGAGGCTGGCTGCAAAAGGGAGTCAATCTCATAGACCTCCCATGTTAAAATGCCCAACTTTACAGCAGAAAAAAAATGTTTACAGCCTGGTACAAAAAGTGATTTTGGTATATATAGGTAATTGTGCAAAGTTTTTCAAAAATTTTCAAATGTGAAACTGAGAAAAATGGCTTTAAAGATTTTTATTTTTCCAGAAAAATTAATTATAGGTAGGACACTGGAAATCTGGCAATTAGATGTTTTAATGAAAATGATCTCAAACTTGATTTTTGCCACTATTTTGAAGTTACTGTACTCCTTTGCATTGTCTGCAAAAAGTGGGATGTCACGCCAAGGTAAAAGGCAGTAACCACCACATTATATACAATATTTGGGTGCTGATCACCATTTACAGAATCATTATAGTAACATCTGTATAAAATCTAGTGAGCATTCATTACCTCATAGGCTATAATGTGATTTTAATTTTTTTCTGACCGTAACAACCAGACTAAAAGTTAAACGTGAGTGAATACAGTTTTGCAGCCAATTTATTTGCAATGTTCACTAACATTAAAGGATGCAAGACATACTTAGCATATTGTTTTGATCGAATTAAATTAAAATAGCCTAATCTATAAGAACGACGGTGGATTGATGAACACCAGCAAGTAGGAATAATGCTCAGAATGATTGTGAATTAAACATCTCCGAAGACGTTCATTGCCATGGATTTTATCGAGTTACAAGAAAAGGTAGAAAAGGGATTTAATTGCGAACTGTTACTGATTTTATGTGTAATACATGCTACGCTGTCACAGCAGTCATGTCAATCAACTATCGTGGGAGTGGCCATGGAAAAGGGGATATTATTTTTACAGATTAATTAAAAACCACTGCATGGATTTTTATCATTATAGGGTAGATGTGTACGTACACTGCCAACACACATTAATGTCCAAACAACACGTAAAAGTGAACTTTGCATCCGATGACCCCTTTAATTAATAATCAATAACTGTGTGTCAGTAGGAGGTCAGACAGGCAATGACGGTATGAGGAAAGCAACATTAATGTTCTATTTATTAAACAAAAACAAAAAAATAATTTACAAATATTGTTTAATGCAGTGTATATGTGTTCATTCTGAAATTATATGGTGAATATGATTACAGCTGCCCCTAAACATATTGATACACAAATACTTCTACAATTTTGCTTCATTAACACTGAGCTCAGAACCAAGCTAAGAACTTTAAGAACACTGGCAGTAAAATGTAAAGAATAAAGTCAGAAGAAGATCCACCTGCTGTTAAAGGGAAAACTATTGTACCGCTGACCTCTGAATGAGTACAAAAATACATGTAGCAAAAATTACATTGATTTTGAATATTTTGAAATGAAAACGGACAGAAAAGTGTACAAATTAAAGTCATAGATGATGGCACCTGGCATTGGAGTAGTAGTAGTAGCAGCAGTATGCCATGCATCAGGAGAATCTGTACAAAAACACAGCAAAATTATATTAACTTGTATATTTACATTTTTAAATTGTAAACAAAAACTGATAGAAATGTGTATAGATTATTGTCATTAGATGACACACCTGTCACTAAAGCAGTATTACTAAGCAATGCATCAGGAGAATCTGTACAAAAACAAAGTGAAATTATATAAACTCCTATCCATGTATTTTAAAATATTTTGAATAAGAACAATGACAGAAAAGTGACTGAAGTTATTCGATGATGTACCTGTCGTTGTATTGTAATTCGAGTACCATGCATCAGACGCATCTGTAAAGAACAGATTAGAAACAGATTATACTGACACCAAATCTTATGAAAATAAATGGAATCCACTTACTGAAAGCTGACCAAAGGGCCAATAAAAGCACATAAAGCTGGTTCATGCTGTCACAAATGGCAGCAACACTTAACACTTAGGAGACTTCCTCTGTTAACAAGAAAAATGCAGAGTAGGTGTGGCAAAGTGACTCTCAAACACTAAGTTTATACTTTCTAAATACTGCTGCTGGGTTACTAAAATCTACCTGATTAAGCCTACTGTTTACCAGATAAAAGCTGATATAATGCCTGGTTCCAGTATTGTGGATAAATAATAAATTAGGGAGAGTAACACTTTCTGGTTTTCTCAGTTTGTGTACTTCCAATTGGGTTTCAGGCAACTTTTTTCCCCACATTAATTTTTTTTTTTTTTTTTTTTTTTTCAGTTTTGGGGCAGTAAGAGTGATTTCAATTTCTTAAAATAATTTTTAACTTTCAGGCTCTTCCTCTCAGTCTTATTTCACCTATTTCTCATAAATTCTCAATAAAATTCATAAGTTACAGTATATGTTAATTTGATTACTATCTTTATAAAATAACAGACATGAAATAATGCAACTGGGATTTAAACCTGACTAGTGTCTTCTGCTAGTTAGCTAAGCATTAGATGCTACATAACAGATCAAAAACAATAGCAGATTTGGCTCATTTTACATAAACACTACAAATTGAGGTTAGCTTCAATAAGAAATGTACTTTTGCTATGGTTAAATAGATGTTCAGTGATATCGTCCAAAGATTTTAAAATTTTGACAATTTTTTTTTATATAGTGTTTATACAGCAACTAGTAAATACACACAAGTTTCGTCCTACTAGCCTGTGTGGAGGGGAACATAGCTCTTCACTTTCACACAGCAGTCCTCACACGTGTAGAAGTGGGCAGCCCCAGACTGACAGCTGGCACAGTTATGTTTGCATCAATATGCTCTAATAACACGTATTATCTTTTGTTCGTAGGCTTGCACAGAAGGGACAGGAGACGTGGATACACTGTTTTTCTGATTCTTCTTTAATAGGCACACTGAACAATAATAACATACAGCACGGGAGTGCCCTCTAGTGGCCGTCAGTTATTGTAACACTAACTCAAATACATTACATCTCCTCTCTTCTTAAATCAGTTACCTCCATGTTCTTTTCTTTTCTTTTAACATCAGTTCCACCTAGGAAATAACAATTAGGTGTTAACCATGAGTAACACACCCACAACAATATCGAACTGGTTCATCTGACAACCCAACTACTAACTTTGAAAGTATTCACACATCTAACACATTTTACTGTGTATGTAACAGTCAAACACTTTACAGATCACGTCTGTTAGGTGGTTTACGATTTCTCATAGGAAATCTTCTCACATTTGGGGAAGGAGCAGTAGCTGGGGCAACAAGCTTAGTTACATGTTGGTCATGAACATTGGGTACAGTGTCATTAGATGTTAAAGACAGTCCTTGTCCCTTATCATAGTGTTTGTGGCACACAGTTTTCAACGGGTCGTGTTTCCGTGGTATTTGTGATTTCAGGATGACAGTCTAACATTTGATCGGCATGTCCCCTCCAGTTTTGTGCACGGTCCACCTGAATCGTATATGATACTGGTCCTGACTGAGAAGAGACAGTACCAATTTTCCACCCCCCCCCCCCGTCGATAATCCCTAACCAGCACTGAATCACCAACAAAAAAGTCTCTGTCTTTTGCATGGAGGGCACGATTAGAACATTCAACTTTTTGTGCTTGCTCCACAGTCAGTTTCACACTGGGTTTCAGTAGGTCCAGCCGTGTCCTCAATCTGCGACGCAAAAACAACATAGCAGGTGTTTCTTTTGTTGTGCTATGCGGTGTATTCCTGTAGTGAAGCAAGAAAGAGTCTAATCTCTGTTGCAATGGTGTTGGTTCTTTGGATGCTTTCAGTGAATGTTTAAAAGTCTGTACAAAACGCTCAGCCAGACCGTTGGTGGCTGGGTGGAATGGTGCAGAGCGCACGCTTTACACCATTTGTTTTCAGAAGACATCCAAACTCCTCTTAAGTAAATTGCGGGCTATTGTCGCTCACTAGAGTTTCCAGTATACCATAGCGACTAAAAAGACTGCGCAAAACCTGAATTGTTTTGGATGACATTGTAGAATCCATCACCTGAACTTCTGGCCATTTTGAGTGTGCATCGACAATGACTAAAAACATTCGTCCTTCAAATGGTCCAGCGTAATCGATGTGAATTCGCTGCCAAGGAGCTTCTGGCCATGACCAGGGGTGTAAAGGTGAGGGAGCTAGAGACTTTTGATTTTGTTGACAGGACATGCAGGTTTTAGATTTTTCTTCAATTTGTGAGTTAATGTTTGGCCACCAGATGTAGCTACGTGCTAGGGCCTTCATTTTTACTACATCTGGGTGTCCGGTGTTAGAACTCGCTGCCTCAGATTCGGTGGATCAATAACTCGCTGTCCCCACACCAGACAGTCCTGCATCAGTGAGAGTTCCTCCTTCCTTGTGAGGTAAGGTTTTAGTACATTTTCTGAATCTTTGGTAGATGGAAATAATCCTGTGGCTACCATCTCCTTTACTTGACAGAGAATCGGATCCGCTCTGGTTTCTTTCTTGATGTCACTGTTACAGACTGGAAGTGCTTCCATTTTTTTAATAAGGTAAACTTCCACTGCATCTTTTCTGTCTCTGTGCTGAACAGGCAGTGGCAATCGAGATAGACCGTCAGCGTTTCCATGGTTGTCAGCACTTCTATACTGGATTGTGTAGTTATGCGCAGCCAGCAGAAGGGCCCACCTCTGAAGTCTTGCAGCAGCCATGGAGGGAATTGCTTTACTAGGATGGAGTATGGTGGTAAGTGGACGATGATCTGTTATTAATGTAAAGTGACGTCCATACAGATAAGTGTGAAACTTCCTCACTCCAAAAATTATTCCTAGTGATTCACGCTCCAGTTGTGCATAGTTTTGCTCAGATTTACTCAGAGTTCGGGACGCGAAACCTATAGGTCTTTCCTGCCCATCTGGCATCATGTGTGATAATACCACTCCCACCCGGTAGGGTGAAGCATCACACGCCAAACGAACTGGGAGTCTTGGATCATAATGTGTGAGTACCTTAGGTGTTTATAGCTGTGTTTTGACCTCCTGAAATGCTTTCTCACACTCTGGAGACCACTTCCATTTTGCCTCTTTATGTAGCATTGCATTCAGGGGGTGAAGAACTGTGGCCAGATTAGGCACGAATCTTGCATAATAATTCACCAGCCCTAGAAAGGATTGGAGTTGGTTAACATTAATTGGACAGGTTAGACAAATGATGGGCATCGTCTTTTCCTGTGACTAGGATGTCGTCCAAAAAACAATGGACAAATGGTAGCCCTTGCAGCACTTGTTCCATGACTCGTTGAAATATCGATAGAGCAGACGTGATGCCAAAGGATAATCTATTGTATACAAACATCCCTTTGTGAGTCGTGATGGTCAGGTATTTGCCTGAATCTTCATGCACAGGAATCTGCAGGTAGGCATGTGAAAGATCAAGCTTGCTAAATCTTTGTCCCCAAGCCAGTGAAGCAAACAGATCTTCTATGCGGGGTAATGGATAATGTTCAGCACACAAAGCTGGGTTTACCATTACTTTAAAGTTCCCACAGATCCTAACGTTGCCGCCCTTTTTTATTACAGGCACAATCGGGGTTGCCTATTCACTAAATCGCAGAGGAGAAATGATTCCTTGTTTTAGAAGATGATCAATTTCTTCCTCCACCTTGGGTCTGATGGCATACGGTACCACTCGTGCTTGGAAAAATCTCGGTTGAGTTCCTGGTTTCAAAGTTAAGGTAGCTGCGTATCCATTAAATGTCCCTAGATCTTCACTGAATACTTTAGCATAGCTTTTTAGAAGACTGCCCAACGTCCCTTCATTAGTATGGTGTACTGCTCTTACAGTTTTGGTCTCACGCCAGTCTAGACGAATTCTGTGAAGCCACTCTTGTCCCAGCAGAGGAACTACCTTTACTACTACTACTACTACTAACAACATACAAGGGTAAGCGTGCACTTTGTCTGTTTAGCTTGACACGTACCTTGATGACCCCTTCTGGCAGAATTACTTCGCCTGTATACGTCTTGAGAACAACGTTTGTATGGCGTAGTCGAACATGACTCAGTTTATCTCTGTACATTTCACTTGAGATAATGGAAACTGCCGCGCCCGTGTCGACTTCCATCTCCATTGGCAATCCCTCAATTTTTGGTTGTACTTTTTATACAGATAACACTGAATCTGTTTCACTTTTCATTCTGTTCAACTGTGGAGGGTTGTGCAGTGTTGCTGTTACTTTGTGTAGTGTCAGTTCAGCATCCGTGTCCGAATTTGTTTCTTCATCACTCTTTTCCATATTGGTGTCCACTCTGTAGATTGGTCTCTTCTTTGCCAGTCCTTTTCTTTTTATGCTTTTTCCATTTCTTGAAGGTCTAGGTATTTTCTCCTCTGTCTTTTTACATTTACACATCCGTGCAATGTGGCCCTTCTTCCCACAATTGTGACACAGTTGGTCTTTATAAAAACACTCATTTTGGATATGGTTGGACTTCCCACATCTGTAACATTTCTCTTTGGGCAATTCCGACGACAGAGACATGGCATTCACTTTCAATGAGTTGCTCAGGTGCTGTGATTCTCTAGATACAGCCTCCATCGACATTGCTATATCCACAGCCTTTTGATACGTGAGTGCCGATTCAGTCAGTAGTTTCCTTTGTATTGACTCGCTACTCAGGCCACACACTAATCTATCTGTTAGTGCGTCATTTAAATTGTCACCGAACTCACAGTGCTCCGCCAACTTCTTTAACACTGCCACATATTGTGCGACACTTTCCCCCTCTGCTTGATTCCGTTTGTGAAATTTTAACCTCTCAGCAATCACAATGGCCCTGGGGGTAAAATGTGCTTGTAGTGTGTCCACAATCTCATCATATGTCATAGTCCCGGGCTTAATTGGTGCAATAAGTCCGTAAATGGATGCCCCCATTACACTGAGAAAAACTGACACCCTTTTCTCTGCACTAATGCCATTCACCTCCACAAAGTGTTCAAACGGTTCCAAATACGTGGTCCATTGCTCTCTGGTCTCGTCGAACGCCTCGACGTGTCCGATGATCGTAGCCATCCTTTCCTCTTGATCGACAACTTGTCGCCAATTTGTGTTTTGTTTGCATCAATATGCTCAAATAACACGTATTATCTTTTGTTCGTTTCAAGGCATGCACAGAAGGGACAGGAGACGTGGATACAATGTTTTTCTGATTCTCCTTTACTAGGCGCACTGAACAATAATAACATACAGCACGGGAGTGCTCAAATACATTACAGGCACTGAGTGAATAATCTGCATTATAAAAAGAAAAAAAACTTTAAAGATTATTTACGATTAATTATTGCTGCCAAGTTATCTAATTGTTGCTTGCTTACAGTGCTTATGGAGCAGTTTGTTAGATCGTGATCTATCTAATTTGTTTGTCTAATGAAGTGCAGCACTGCTGTCACTACTGTCGAGTTAGGTGGGCGTGGTTTCAGCAACTAGGCACATCAGCTTCACCCACGTCCCGCCTTTTTGCCCATTTTCAATTATCCGGGAGTGATGCACGTTGACGCTGCAAAGATGGCAGCAGTGGGCCCCACCCACTTTAGGCTTGAAAAATGCTCTTCAGAAGCCTACGAGTGACGTCACGGACACTACGTCCATGTTTTTACAGTCTATGGTCTTGACCCAAAATGTTAGATGTTAAATGTTAGAAATATTGCATAAATTACATTTGACTGAAATGCTCGTATTGAAACATTTTGCATTCCACCTGTGATAAAATTGTGCAAGATGTTAAGTTTTGTGGCTGTGGTGCCACTGGTAGGAAGCCTTTTTTACCTTGTGTGCACGAGGGTGACTGTAAAATATATATTTTAGGTATGGAAATGAAATATTTTGAGTTTTGATATGGGATATGGTCATTGCACTACTTTGGGGGCTTTTTAACCCCCCTTCAACCTCCAAAATGGTTTTTTGCAAAGTTGAGTGAATTAACATTATCCAGTGAATTATTCTTCACTCTTTAACCTATTAAACAACCTATAAACCTAAAACTTTATTTTTAAAATGTACTTGATATGACTCCTGTTCTTCATTTATTTTCACCATTTGAAATTCTACATTTATTTTGCTTATTAGTGTTGCAGCTGATGCTTCTTATAAATAAAATGTTTTTATTGTTGTAATATGAAGATGAAATTTAACAAAAAAAACTGTTAATTTTCAACTCTTTTTTTAAGTTGACTAAAAGGAGGAAAAAAACAAAGTGAAGTATGGATTTACTTCACACAGTCATTTATTTACTTTATAACAATAAATAAATATCGGTTCTGCATGTCGGTTATCAGTCATACATGCAAATAATTGGTATCAGTTATAAAAAATCTATATTGGTCAATCACTAGTAATAAATGTATTGTTATGTTTGTATTTTTGTTGTTGTATTGGGTTTCAGTGTGCAAGGTTTATGTGCATGCTCCAAGTCTTCTTCTCCTCTATTTTTAGTGCATCTCTGTGGCAGAATAACAGTGTGACATACTGGTCTGGTATATACTACATCGTTTTCAGTCGGTTTGAGTGGTTTCATGTGTACGCAGATTTCTTGAAACGACACCATGTTTACAGATTTTTTTTTTTTTTTTTAAATGAGGGGGAAAAAAAGATCAGATGGGGATAGCTCTGGCTTTGTGTGGACGGGCCCTGAATGAACTCTGTTGGAGCCATTATATTGAGTTGTTATTTAGATTTTTGGCATTAGAGGGCGTATGATTTTTTTTCAGTGTATTTAAGTAAGGTATTGATTAGTTACAGGTGTGCAATGGAAGGTAATACAAACCTTTTAAACATGGCGTCCTGTGTCGAGCAACTTGTGACAGTTTGTCTTGAATTTAAATACTTTGTTTGCATGAAGAAAGACTAGGTTAAGTTTGTTCATTTTTTGTTGTTGTTTGGACAATAAATGGACAATAAATGGATTGGCATATCTGATTTTATCCCCAAGGTATGGACAATATATTAATTTTTATTCACGGCAGAAGCATGCGTCAAAGCAGACTCTTAAGCCATCTGCGTCCCTACATTTTAAAGCATTTTTATCAACAAAAAAATTAATGCATTTGTCCTTTCTTGCTTCCTTATTGCAGTTCACTCTACTATGGGATCAATCGCTAGTCCATGGAGCATTTGCAGTTGGTCCAAAATGCAGCCAGGCTTTTGGCAAAATAAAAATTCCAAAATTTTTACAGGCAGTGGCTGCCTGTAAAAATGTTAAAATACTCATTTTGGTTTATAAATCATCACATCTTGCACCAGTGTATCTCACAAAGTTGTTGCATCCAAACAAATCAGTGAGGCTGCTTAGATCCGGATATTTAAGACCGTTATCAATCCCTAGGTCCAGAATGAAGCACTGTGGTGATCAAGCTTTTGCTATTGCTGGCCCAACACTTTGGAAGAACCTTCCTATAGCTATCCGAACAGCATCTTCATAATACAACTGCACCTTAAAATAAAAGTCAGTGACAGGAGCAGAGCTGTAGACATGTAGGATTGCAGTGTGCGTGAACTGCGAATCAGTCAAATTTGTAGCTAAAAGTAGCTAAAATTACACAGACTCCTGTCCACTCCATACATATAGTAGATAAACACAAAATCTAAGGCAAACAAATAGAATCCACTTACTGAAAGCTGACCAAAGGGCCAATAAAAGGATATAAAGCTGGTTCATGCTGTCCAGAGACTACAGCTTTCTGAGATGCATGGGCAGCAATGACTGAGTCTTAACACTTAATAGACTTCCTTTGTGTTAACCAGAAATTGCAAAGTAGGTGTGAAAATCATAAGTGACTTGTTACATTTTGCTGTATTTGGCTGAGCAGTGGTTTGGGTGGCTCGCCATATGTATTAGTTCCCCTTCAGGAACTCGAGCTGCGTCTACAAACGCTTTGGGGACGCTCTCAGCGTTAGCGTGCTGTGAATCACATGTGTAATCAGTCCAATAGAGAGGCGAGACGTCATAGGCGGGTGACGTCACGGACCAGGAAGCTTAAAAGCACGTGCACCTGGCATTCTGGCATTCAGCTTCATTCATTCAGCGAAGCGCTCTGTGTGTGTCATTCTGTTTTTGTGCTGGTTTGCACAGCTTTTATTTGAGAGTGTCACTATGTCCTACAAGCATTCTTAAAAATATAAGCAGCGACATTTTAGAAAGTGGGTGTGTCCCTCTCTGTCCGCGCTATTTCGGGTGGGGATACACACAGTCTATTTGTTGTCTGTTTGGGAGCGAAGCATGGGAGTCAGTTCTCGAGGGAGCTGACTGCCCGCGTTTGCGTTCTCTGCGGCTCAGCTCCCGCTTCTGCCGAGGCAGGGCGGTGGCTGTGATCATGGGGGATCGCACATAGATCTGCGGACGGGTTAGAGACGGGTCCGCCCTCTCTGTGCCTATCTCGCTAGATCTAGCGCTCTCTCTCTGGGTTGGAAGCCTGCGCTGCGGTCCTTCCCCCTCTGAGTGAGAGCTCACGGCGAAGCGGGCTGCCCGCATTTTCGCTGCGTACGCTGCGCACGCTTCGCTTCCGGAGAGCTCTCTTCGGGGAGGGAGCTCTCGTGAGTCCCCGCGGCTCAGTTCCCGCTTTTGCCGAGGCAGAGCGGCCGTGGGGATCGCAGCATGGATCTGGCGAACGGGTTAGAGACGGGTCCGCCCTCTCTCTGTCTTTCTCCCTAGATCTAGCGCTCTCTCTCGGGGCTCGGAAGCCCGCGCTGTGGTTCTTCCCCCTTCTGAGTGAGAGCTCGCGCTGCTGCGGCTATCTTTCTCCGAGGAGATTGATGCTGTCGGCATATGAGCAGACTGCATATTGGATCGCTCGTTTCTACCTGCCCTCGCTTTTTGGAAAACGGGGGGCGGGGATTCTCGCGATGTATGTGTGGTTTGTTTGGGAGCTGAGCATGCACAGTCCGCCCTTGAGGGGGCAGGCTGTGTCCATTCATAATGTGTTCTTTCTTATGTCAAAAAAGAAACGAAGAACAAATGTGCATCTTGAACAAATGTGCATCCTTTTCTCCCATTGTCATTTAATTCTGAGGAATTAACTTTATTTACTGCACTCTCACCCCGTACTTTCACTAAGTGTGTGGATGTTGCTGTGGCTCATCTGTAACTCCAGTGCATCTGCATACTGAACCTTATTGACATTTTGTCAGTATTAGCTCATTCTGAGCAGTGGCGGCTCGGCATCGAGATGTCGTCCTCGCCCATATGAAAGAACTGGGGTTATGACTGAACGCCAAGAAAAGTGTGCTTTCTCCATTACAGAGAACCACTTATCTAGGCGTTGGGATCGACCACGATGCAGGCACGTCTTTCTCCTGCTCGGATTGAGTCATCCTCGCGGTAGTCAAGAGAGTGGAAGTAGGCTGGTCACTCACTGTGAAGCAGTTTCAACAACTGCTGGGTCTGATGGCAGCTGCGTCCAACGTGATACCTTTTGCTCTGCTGTACATGAGACCCCTACAGTGGTGGCTCAAGACCAAGGGGTTCTCCTTGAGGGGAAACCTGCTTTGCATGATCAAGGTCACGCATGTGCCTTGGACATGTAGAGGAGACCTTGGTTCTTGTCTCAGGGCCCGGTGTTGGGAGCTCCTTGTCGCCACGTAATGCTAGCGACGGACGCGTCCCTCACCGGTTGGGGAGTGGTCATGAATGGCCACCCCGCCCGCGGTCTGTGGAGCGGTCACCATCCAGCTTCGCACATCAGCTGCCTGGAGATGCTGGCCATGTTTCAGGTACTGAAACACTTTCACCCGGACCTATGAGGCATCACGTATAAGGAGAATCCTGACTCCTATGGTCCAGGACTTCTGAGGGCAGGCCCTTCTGGGGCAGAGTGGGGCCCACCGCATTCCACGGTGCCCGTCTCTCCTCGGGAGATCAGCCTGCCAACCCTGCCGGTGCTTCAGGGCGCAGCGGTCTCCAGTGAGCCCACACCTCAGTCTCTTCCGCCTGGCAACATAGCGAAGCTGGGGAGCTTGCCACCCCTGTGGGGGTCTCTAGAACAGTTAGTTCGGTCAGTTTCTGCCGGCGGCCCGTTACAGGGCACCGAGCTAGCGGTTCACACAAATCTAGAGGCTGGTCTCGAGAGACTGGTTCCCTTAGTAGATTATTTGGTAGCGTGGAAGCTACTGCCAAATGTATCTGCATGGGTCCTGCGTACTGTAGAGCGAGGTTATCGCATCTAATTCGGTGCTTCGCCGCCTCCTTTCAACGGGGTCTGTCCCACTTTGGTGAACCCCGAGCTGGTAATGGAACAGGAAGTAGAAACTCTGTTGAGGAAGGAGGCCATCGAGGTGGTCCCTCCTCAAGGCAGGGAGTCCGGGTTCTACAGCCGGTACTTCATTGTTCCGAAGACGGATGGGGGCCTGCGTCTCATTTTAGATCTGAGGCTTCTGAATTGTTCAGTAATGAGATTAAAGTTCAAGATGCTGACGGTCAGTCAAGTGGTGTCACAAATCAGGTCCGAGGACTGGTTTGTGATGATAGATCTAAAAGACACGTACTTCCACGTCTCCATTCTTCCTCAACACAGGAAGTTCCTGAGGTTTGCTTTCAGTGGCAAAGCATACCAATATCGGGTTCTTCCGTTCGGCCTAGCACTCTCCCCCCGCACTTTCACAAAGTGTGTGGATGCTTCTCTGGCTCCTCTGCGACTCCGGGGCATCCGCATACTCAATTACATCGACGATTGGCTGATTCTGGCTCAATCGGAGCACATGGCGGTTCAACATCGAGATGTTGTTCTCGCTCATATGAAAGAGCTGGGGTTGAGACTGAACGCCAAGAAGAGTGTGCTGTCTCCATTACAGAGAACCACTTATCTAGGCGTGGTGTGGGATTCAACCATGATGCAGGCACGTTTGTCACCTGCTCGGATCGACTCGATCCTCACTGCAGTCACGAGAGTGAAAGAAGGCCGGTCACTCACGGTAAAGCAGTTCCAGCGACTGCTGGGTCTGATGGCAGCTGCGTCCAACGTGGTACCTTTTGGCCTGCTGTACATGAGACCCCTACAGTGGTGGCTCAGGACCAAGGGGTTCTCCCCGAGGGGAAACCCGTTCCGCATGATCAAGGTCACGCGGCGATGCCTACGTGCCTTAGATATGCGGAAGAAACCTTGGTTCCTGTCCCAGGGCCCGGTGTTAGGAGCTCCTTATCGCTGCGTAACGCTAGCGACGGACGCGTCTCGCACCGGTTGGGGTGCGGTCATGTACGGTATTGTTTGCCTGATGAAAAAAGTATTTAAAACGGGTTCACATTTTAGAAAATGTAGTTAATATTTGCGTCATTATTGATTTATCAATAGATCTTCTAGATCTTAACCCGTGTAAGGGTCCGAAGCGTCTTCCTAGTTTCTTCCAAAGTTCTTCATAGCTTCTCCTATAGTTCTGTCTGTAAGACAGAAGAAATACTTGATGGGTGGAAAATCCCTATATCCAAAGTACACGTGATTTTGAGGGACAATGCCAGCAATATGAAGAAAGCGATGGATTTGGGAGTCCCTAGTTTGGGCTGTGTCGCCCACTCACTACAGCTAGTTGTTAACGAGGGACTTTTGTCCCAGCGGAGCGTGAACGACGCAATTGCAAGTGGCAGAAAAATTGTGGGGCACTTCAAACATTCCCCATTAACATACTCGCGGTTGGAGGACATTCAGTGCAAATTTCAAATGCCCCTGAAACGTCTTCAGCAAGACGTCAAAACCAGATGGAACAGTACATACTATATGATTCAGAGCATCCTTGAACAGAAGCGAAACTTATGCGCATATGCTGCCGACCATGAGCTACCTGGAACGCTGACTGCAAACCAGTGGGCATCACTGGAAAAAACATTGAACGTACTGTCACCATTTGAAGTACTGACGCGAACCATAAGTTCATCCAGTTCAACCACAGCGGATGTCATTCCAACAGTTTCAGTTCTGAAACATTTGCTGTCTCAGGAGAGAGACACAGACACAGGGATTAAAACAATGAAAAGTACACTACTACAAGAAGTCAACACGAGATTTGGTTACATCGAAGATGAACTGCTTTACTCCGTTGCCACTTTGCTTGACCCACGGTACAAAGACAGGTGGGCTAAAAGTCTATGCACACACTTTTGACAATATTCTTGTTTTATTGTATAAAATTATTATTATTATTATTACTACTATTAGGCTATTATTATTATTATTATTATTATTTAAAAATATATTTTTACGTTTATATAAGTTTAGTTTAATTCATTTTAAAGTTTTAGTCATTAACTCTTGTCATGCTAAAATAACGGTTGGAAATGCTTTCCATATTGTGCAGATTTTCATTCGTTTTAAAATAATGTGAAGCCATCCGATGCGTTACGGATTTGTGACTACAATGAATTGTTTTTCATTTCGATTCGTTCTGAAAAAAAAAAAAAGTTCATACTTAAGATTTTTTTTAAGCGATTGGATGACAGATAACGACCTCTTAAAATTGTATTATATGATCAAATTTGGCCTTTATATAAAATTATTTATTTTAGTTTGTAATTTCTATTCGTTATGTCTGACCAATATATGAAAAGCTGTTGAGCATTATTTATTCTGAAAAATAGATAATTATTTTGTTAACTTTCCTTTCCCTTTCATTGGTTATTGACCAATTAAATGTACGATAAAAAAATACGGGATTTGTGATTAAATAAACGATGTGATTAAATGCTTAATAAATGGATTTGTAAAACATTTCAGTAACAGTTGCATTTTCATCGTAAAACAAAATAAATACATTCATTTTTAATTGCAAGTAACAAACCGCTGCTTCAACCAAATCATCCAACCGCCACCCACCCGCACCTATTATGTTCTGTGATATAAATATCTGCACCCGACCCGATCATCACATTAATTATTCTAATTATTTTTTAAGCATTATGTCAGTGGATCGATCGTTTTTATAGCAGATTCAGTGTTGTTAGACTGTTAGATCTGCGCATCTCATATAAAAAAATAATCGCAGGCTGATTTTTAATGAACATTTATTTATGAAACAAAAGTTTCATGACTTTCTGTCCTTGCTAAACAGAAACACACAAACTATGTGTTCAACAAAATATTCAGCCTGAGTAAGAGCACATTTAAAACATGCTCATTTTTAAAGAATGTACTTATCTCTAATGGGTATGATAGATAGGTTATCTTATTTTTATTATAAGATACAACTGGCAACTTCGACATAAAATTACCATGTAACGTTTGTATAAAATAGACTATTTATTCTGCATGTTTTGTTTTAGATGCTTTTCAAATGCAGATGCTGCCAGGCATGCAAAAAATGCCTTAATACAAGAGATCGCGAAGATGGAAGATGCACTGAAGGGGAGGCCAACTACTGAAGCCATTGCATTTGGAAGCAAAGAGGAAGTTCTTAAGGTGAATGCATACCTTGACTCGAGGGGTCAAACAACTAAAAGTCAAGTCCAGAATCTCGGTGTGATTCTGGAGTCAGACCTTAGTTTCAGTAGTCATGTCAAAGCACTAACTAAATCAGCATACTATCATCTCAAAAACATTGCAAGAATTAGATGTTTTGTTTCCAGTCAAGACTTGGAGAAACTTGTTCATGCCTTTATCACCAGCAGGGTGGATTATTGTAATGGTCTCCTCACTGGCCTTCCCAAGAAGACCATTAGACAGCTGCAGCTCATCCAGAACGCTGCTGCCAGGATTCTGACTAGAACCAGAAAATCTGAGCATATCACACCAGTCCTCAGGTCTCTACACTGGCTTCCAGTTATATTTAGAATTGATTTTAAAGTACTTTTACTCATTTATAAATCACTCAATGGCCTAGGACCTAAATACATTGCAGATTTGCTCACTGAATATAAACCTAACCGACCACTCAGATCATTAGGATCGAGTCAGTTAGAAATACCAAGGGTTCACACAAAACAAGAGGAATCCGCTTTTAGCCATTATGCTGCCCGCAGTTGGAATCAGCTTCCAGAAGAGATCAAATGTGCTAAAACATTAGCTACATTTAAATCTAGACTCAAAACTCATTTGTTTAGCTGTGCATTTACTGAATGAGCACTGTGCTATGTCCGAACTGATTGCACTATGTAGAATTCTTTTCTATTTTTAACTGTCTTGAATTTATTTTAAATCATTTTAAAAGTTTTACATTTTTTTGTTTTATTGTTGTGATTATTTTTTTTATGATTATTCTACTTCCTTTTTTGTGATTATTGTTTTTATTATTGTCTTTATGATTATTCTACTTCCTTTTATGTAAAGCACTTTGAATTACCTTTGTGTATGAAATGTGTTATATGAATAAACTTGCCTTGCCTTACCTTACTGCACCATTCAGTTTTCTTTATAAAGTTGTCTGCCATACTGTAGATTGGATATCATGTATCTCTTTTTTATCCAACAATGTGCAGTCAGATTTGGTATTTATTTCTTTACCTAAAACAAATAAATCTTAATGACCAAGTGAATTGTATACATTCTTTAGTTTTGAAGGAAAAATACCCCCACTGATATCGGCCTGGTATCGGTATCGGCCGATACTCAGAATTTTTGGTATCGGATTGGATCGGTTTTGAAAAAATGGTATCGTTGCATCCCTAGTTAAAACCACAAATACAGCACCTCAATACCATGGTAAAATGTAATATGGTTCTAGGTATTTGTATGAAAAACAGTAGTCTAAACACTATAGCTTAATCACAAAAAATACTGTAATTATATTCCATTACTCGTCCTCCAATACATTTCATACATGTCTACATTAATAATATAAAAAATTCGACACACATACCCATATTTCTGACACAATAGCACTGTGCAGTTAGTGCTACTACAGTAAATCTATGGTAAATGATGGCGATTTGTAGATTTAAAAGCCTTCTGACTGTATTGTTGCGCAGTGTTTCTCCTGTTTGTCAGCGCTGTTTCATCTGGCTTTAAACAGTCATTTGTGCTCTTCACTGTATTCAAGTGCTTCACACTGCATCGCACAGCACTGTTTAGTGGTCGCGCGACTGAGATTCACCAGTGAGTGAACTCATCTGCTCTAGTAAGTTCGCGCCCTACCATCGTTTTAACTTTGATCTGAGCGGATAAACGATCCGAGTGGCGCGCTTTGACTAGCGCTCTTTTGTTCCGCCTTTGCCGCATAAGATTATATCGAACATTTATCGAACTCTTGTTATCGTTTATTGAGAAAATTCATATCGTGCAATAATTATCGTTATCGATTTATCGCCCAGCCCTACTGTTAGGTTAGGTTTAGTTTAGTACAATAACTTGGATTGTACTTGCGGAGTTACTTATAGTCAACAGAATGTCTAAAATGGACCATCAAAATACAGTGTTACCAAGCGTTTTGCCCTTGTTAAAAGCTTAGAAAGACTGGTAATGAGGTGTGTGTTCATTCATGTGCAGAGTTCATTGTAATATAAAGAATATATATATATTTAATAACAATATCAACCCCCCCCCCCCCCCCACACACACACAATATAGTTATTTTTGTTATTTTTATTGTATTTTTGTTAATAAAAAGAAGAACAAAGACCCAAATCACACAAATGCATGCACATAATTGTTAGTAATTTCTTATTTAAAAGACCATTTGAAATAGACCGTACTATAGCACAGCTACTGCACCATACTGAAGTTAATCAGAAATCAAAGCTGCAGCAGTAAGTGAAGCATATTTTTGTATTCATCCATTAAAAAAAATGTAGATTTTAGTGTAGTGAGGAATGAGCATAAGCAAAATCACACACAACATAAAAAATAACGAAAAAATAACTTTATTCAACAATTCTTCTACTGTGTCACCCTAGCACCATTTTGTAGAGTATGAAGACGCGCGCTTTCCTTTGCATGTAAACAACGCATGTGCATGGTGTTGTTGATGTATACGGGTGCGTCTTAATCAGCATTTGGATGCATCCATATTCTTATCAGCGCCATGTTTTCTTCTACTGGATTCCATCCAGGAGGACTGAATATGTCACACTGTTCAAACTGCATTATTGCAGTTAGAACATTAGATCATATGAGGTCAAAAGACCATTCCACACAACAAATATTTGTTGACTTATTTAATGTCAACTGATTGTTTCAGCCCTATTGCAGACTTGGATGTTTGGGATGGGCAATATGACCAAAATCACAACATAGTTTTTTTTAAATTGTATTTTTATTTTTAAAAATAAGAACAAAGAAGCAAATCATATTAATGCACGCAAGTATTCCCTACACAGCTTTTGCCCCTTACTGTATGTAGACAGAATATAAAAGCTGCAGCAGTAAGTGAAGCAGTTATGTTATATAACCTAAAAAAAAACCCTTTTTTTATCAAGACATACTTACAAATGAGGAAGGTTACACCATAAGCAAAATCACATAAAACTAAAAAAAAAACTAAAAAAAAACAAATTAGATCTTTTTTTTTTGTTAAATTGTACTTGTAATAATATATTTTATATATATTATTACATACTAGTTTATATTTTTATACGTTTGTTTTTCTTTAGGCCTGTTCTGTTCTCTTCTGAAAGTGATTTTTTTTTTTTTATGCTTCCACGTAGTCATTGTCGGTAACTGCTGTGGAGTTGGTGTCTGTTAACAAAATTATACAAAGAGTTCATAGTGTTAGTTTCTGTGTGCTGTTAAACTACTGATGCTCAAGCCTGACCCAAATCTAATCCTGACCAAACCTCATCAGATTATCATCACATCAAGCACATACATGATTAGAATAAGTTGTCTTCATTAGCACTGCATGTCAAAATGCATCTTACACCAGTAACTACTACTGTGAAATTTTAAAGTAGACTCATGCACATACTCAGGAAACTATATATATATACTAAGTGCGTACTGTGTGATGTGCCAAGACAGTCATCAGCAATAAGATTGAGGAACAGAAACTCGGTTCAAACTAAATTCACTGACTTCAGTCTACAGCTCTGAAAACCAGAGCCTGCATGTTTGTCTTTGAGCTACTTGTAAGAGATCTTTTGCAGCCAGAGTAAAGGATGACTGAGCCAGTAATGAAATGAAATGCATAAAGAAGCATTTTCGGCATATGCATTTTCAGTTTTAGGTTTTGATCAGACCTTTCATAATAGTGTTGTCACAATACCAAAATTTTGACTTCGATACGATACCTGACAAAAATATCACGATACTACTACTGAACCGATACTATGAAAAAACATAGAACAACAGGAAAAGTAATTGAATTGAATTAAATAGATGATCAAAATGGAGATCATAGTTATTTTATCTATTAAAACAAAGTATTTCATCCCTCCTTTAAAAAAATAATAATTATAAAATAATAATAATCACATGCAAGTGCCACTACACACGATTATGGTGAACAACTACCGAGCCTACAGGTATGTAGAGATCTTTGCTATATTGGTAAGTTAGCTTAAATGATAAAGCCAAATCTTTTTTCATGATATAGATATATTTTATTTCACAACAACAATTTACATCATGACATAGTCATTTTTTGTTATTTTATCTTTGTTATTAATAATAAATACCTAGATGCAAGCAACAAACTAAAGGACAACAATAAAACAAAGACCAAAAAATAAGTAAAAAGGGCCCTATTAAATCAGTCAAATTCCATTTTAATTTTTCTAGACTCTATTTTTGTTACGGTCACCAGCTGGAGTGCCCATGAACTCCACTAGAGGGCACTCCAGCCCAGACTCTGTGTTCACTCAACCCACCATGCTTTACTCTTGTTTGTATGTGTCATGTTCTCATTGGTTCCCCTGTTCTATGTGTCCCCTTCCCATTGGTTGGTTTTTGTCATGTGTTCCCTCATGTTTAGTATTTAAGGCTCCCACTCACCCCTCTGTGTGCTGATCGTTGTTTAGCCTGTTATTTCCTTTGTGTTTCCTTGTTTATTTCCCAAGCCTTGCCTTTGTGTGTTTTTGACCCTGGACTGTCTCTGTGTTTCTTGAACCTTGCTACCTGCCCTGACCATTTCACTTGATTATTGGATTACCGTGTTTGGATTACCTTTGATGCTCCTGTTTGCCGTCTCTGACCTTGCCTGTTTGACTACGTTTATCAATAAAGCTGGCACTTGGATCCACTTCTCACCGTCCCCGTTACAATTTTAATGGTTACATAAAAAATATTTATCAAAAAGCATGTCTAATTAATTGAAATTATGAAACTTGCAGAATTTAACAGCAATTTATTAAAAGTCAAAACAACAACAACAACAACATGGTTTTAAGGCCCTATGAAATCCATTTTATCATTTTTCTCAAATTCAGTTTTGTTTGTGAATCTCTGTTTTCCATTAATTTCCTAGATTCTATTTTAATCTTTCATTACATTGTAATAATTAAAAGCATGTCTAATTAATTTATAAAGGATAATTAGATTTGATAAAGAATTCATTTATTATAGGCTATTTATTTATTTATTTATTTATTTATTTATTTCAGAAATGCTGTGTTGTGCATTTACAATTTTCTGATAAAATTCTGATAAATACTTTTTTCTGGTAAATATTCCTTAAACATTGTTTTAATAATATTTTTATTATTAGCAGTAGTACTATCTTTACATTAAATAATATATTAATACATTTCTGACTGTCAAGTTAAACCGAACTTTTATTTTGACGGGTTGCTGTGAAGACCTTTAGGGTCTTCATTTTAGACGATAGAAAGAAACGGTAAAATGCTCATGAAGTGACTCTCAGAACAGTTCTAGAGATTATGTTCAAGTTTTCATGTACCCATTCACTAACACAGACACGCAGAAATACAGCTCTAATTAAAATGCATTCTTAAAGTACCGGTACTAGTAAAATGAGGAATCGTACCTTTTTTATAAGTAGGGCATCGCAATACTTTTCAAATCTCGGTATATCGGTTTTGGAGGAAAGCATTTCAGGATTTTTCTTCATATAATGGACTTCAATTGTGCCCCCGATTTTGAACTTCTAAAATGTAGTTTAAATGCAGCTTTAAAGGGCTCTAAATGATCCCAGCCGAGGAAGAAGGGTCTTATCTAGCGAAACGATCTGTAATTTTTTTCGGAAAGTAAAAATGTGTATACTTTTTAAGCACAAAAGCTTGTGTAGCACAGGCTCTGTCATGCGCGTTCACGACGCTACGTACTATTGCATCATGTCGAAAGGTCACACCGAACATAGGTGGCGTGGGCGCATCAGGTGCAATCATGAAACATATTTCAAAGGAAGCCGGCGCCACGGTCCTGACTACGTCATCACTGTCTTTACTGGGTTTTAGCGATTATTTGCATTTATTCACATATGACTGGATGTGGTGGACTGTTATGATTTTGGCTAATGCAGGGCACTACTGAATCAAAAAAATTATGACAATAACATTAGTCGATATCGATAATTGGCATATTATTGGTCTATTGAGGGAAAATTGTAATTATTGTTGAATCGCCCAGCCCTAATTTCAAGGATCTTGTAATATAAAGGTAGAAAATCAAGTTGAATCATCCTCAAGTCAGGCACATCTGAGTCAGCAGCCCAAGCCTTATCAGTTTCTGTCGCTTCATCCTGTCCAACAAAGGCAAAATAAAACTTCTCATATAAAAATGTCAAATTATTTTTGTATAGCAGATCTAAGGGCTAAGAGAAGATATATATTTTATACAGAATCAGTAGCTAAAATATACAATATTTATTAAAACATTATATTAAAAAAAAAAAAGAAAAACTTACTGTGGGACTGTAAAATGCTTCTGAAGATGGTTGATAGGTCTCGCTCATTGATTTCTGCCATGGATCTAGATAAAGCAAATGACAGTTATAATATATAGACAACTGAAATTTTAATGCAAATGATTTCCTATCACTGTAAAAAATGCTGGGTAAAATATGGACAAACCCAGCAACTGTTTAGGTTTAGGAAAGTTTAGGTTCCCAGTTTGATGGCTTAAAGTTTGACAAGCAGATAAAAACCAAAAAAGGTTGCGGGTTTGAGTCCCAGGTCTGGCAGGGATTGAAGGTGGGGAGAGTGAATAACCAGCGCTCTCTCCACCCTCAATACCACGACTGAGGTGAGTCCCTTGAGCAAGGCACAGATCCCCCAATGATCCCCGGGCGCCGCAGCGATAGCAATATGGCTGCCTGCTGCTCCAGGTGCGTGTTTGTTCACTACTCACTACTGTGTGTGTGCACTTGGATGGGTTAAATGCAGAGCACGAATTCCGAGTATGGGTCTCCATACTCGGCCACACGTCACGTCCTTTCCTTTTTTTCCTTTCTTAAATGGAGTGGTTACGTTTTTTTCCATCTTCATCGCCTGGCCAAAGTTAAAGCATTATAACAAGTTAAAGCAAAAAGTAATTAATGCATTTTTCATTTCTTGTTTAGACTACTGTGATAATTATCACGATAAAATGTTCCATATTAGTCCATGTCAATAATTATCACAATAATCGTCAAATCTTATTTTTTTCTTAAAACGTCTTAACAGCACATAGCACTGGTGTTACAGAGGTTGAAAGTTTTGTAGCACTGGCCAAACAGTTGTAGCACAAGTTAAGGGTGGGCGATATGGCAAAAATATCATATCAATTTTTTTTTCAGGAATATCATGATTCTTTGTCATGTTGGCTTTACTATTTATTTACTAAACTATTCAAAAAAAAAAAAAAAAAAAAAAAGCCTTTCAAGATAACACAATATAAAAAAATGGCAGACATTTAGGCCAAAGTGGGTGAAGCTAAAAAATATTTGTAATTTTTCTTTTATATTTGTTATTAAAAAATAAGAACAAAGATATACATTACAAATACACATAATATAGAAATAAAACAAACAGTGCTTTACTTTTTAGGTCGAATATTTAGCAGTAGCCAAACATTCAAGAAATTGAATGAACAAATATTAAAATAAAACACTACATACACTATATACATCAATTATATTTTTTAAAAAAGCAACCATATTAAAGTTCATTAGTCATGAGCAGTGAGTGATTTTTCTCTGTTTTGTTGTTTTATTAACATTAAAAGAATAGTTCACCTAAAACTGAAAATATATATAAACATATATAGACAATCAATATTTTTTTAATGGAGCCATTAAAATAGTATCGAATTAAAATTCTATTATAATCGTTTCATTACATTTTAATAATCAAAAGCATGTCTAATGAATTTATAAAGCATAATTAATAATTAATTATTATATGATATTTATTTCTTTTCTGTGTAGTGTATTTACAACTTTTCCCGATAAATAAATTCTGGTAAATACTTTTTCTGGTAAATATTCCTTAAACATTATTTTAATAATATTTTTATTGGTAGTAGTAGTACTATCTTTACATTGTCATTACAGTATATTAATATATTTCTAGCTGTCAAGTTAAACCAAACTTTTATTTTGACGGGTTGCTGTGAAGACCTTTAGGATCTTCATTATATGACATTATATTATATGATAGTTTTCTGCAAAAGAAACGGTAAAATGCTCATTAAGTGACTCTCAGAGCAGTTCTAGAGATTATGTTTATGTGTTCATGTACTCACATATTGAGGCGGCAGAGGCTGAAAACACTGTGAGCGTCATGCGTATATGTGTAGCAAACAAAGCTGCGCGTCTGCGCCATTCACTGACACAGACACGCAGAAATACGCAGAATCATATCGCTTTTAAAAGCAGGGTATCGCGATACTTTTTAAATACCGGTATGTCGTGCAACACTACTATGTACTTACATTTTTAATTACATTGTATAAAGTGTGCAACGCATATGTCTTTTGGTTACATATGTCGCTGTGACTCTGTCTGTTACGTGTGTGTAACAGTGGCTGTCTATTACATACTGTTCCATAACTTAGTTACATGGTAAGTACATTTTGTTTCATGTCAGTACAATGGCTACTACTAAGCACTTAATTAGGTAATTACTCTGTTTTATGACACCTTAAAATAAAGTGTTACCAAAAAGTTGCTGCCTTAAATTTTTTAATAAAATCACAATGCGTAAAAAGTTTAGGTTCCCAGTTTGATGGATTAAAGTTAATAAAGCAGATAAATGGAGTGGTTACGTTTTTTTCCATCTTCATCGCCTGGCCAAAGTTAAAACATTTAATGCATTAAGGCATCAACGAAAAACTTCGAAAAACTAATTAATGCATTTGTCATTTCTTGTTTAGACTACAGCAATTCACTGTACTACAGGACCAATCGCTCATCTATAGAGCATTTGCAATTGGTCCAAAACGCAGCAGCCAGGCTTTTGACAGCTGTCTTTCCTTGACATCTTGATATTTAAAAATTTAAATACTCATTTTGGTTTGTAAATCATCACATAATGTTAGACCAGTTTATTTCACTGAGTTGTTGCATCCACACAAATCGGTGAGAGCGCTTAGGTCCAGACATTTAAGACTGTTATGTGTCTTTAGGTCCAGACTGAAGCACTGTGGTGATTGAGCTTTTGCTATGGCTGGCGCAACACTCTGGAAAACCCTTCCTGTAGCTATCTGAACAGCTTCTTCATAATACAACTGCACCTTAAAATAAAAGTCAGTGACAGGAGCAGAGCTGCAGATATATTGGATTGCAGTTGAACTCGCTGTCAGAGAGAAAGCACAGCTGGTACCAGTATATCGATAATGCAGTTACATGATATTGTATTGATTCAAATATCTTAGTATTGATATGTATTAAAATATTGATTCTTTTGATAACACTGTTGATAGGTGGGTCCCCAGGACTGGAGCTGAGAAACACTGCATTCAAATATTTCTAAAAGGAACACTGACAGAAAAGTGTAATATTAATTTATGCACCTGTTGTTGTTATGTGTTCATCTGGGTCCCCCACATCAGATGAATCTGAACAAAAATAACACATTGTCTGTGTAAAAACACCCCTGGCCAAATGCCCCCAGAGGGCATCACTTCCCACTTCAATAATTACTGTAGTTACCATGTTCTGAACATCACATTCTTTCTTTTTCTCTCAGATGTAATCTATCTAGGTTGTTGAATTAAAATATTTGGACTTTATATCTAAAAATTACCTCAACTTAGCACCAGCTAGCTTGTTAGCTAGACACTTAGCATCAGCTAACAATATTTACTTATTTTCAGTATGGTTATGAGTTAACATTCATATCTGTCTATTCTAGTTGATCCAAACAATATAAAAATGTATACTGTTGCTAAACGATATAACAACAGACTTAGGGTTACATGCGTAGCATTTTAATAAAACTGCTAACGTTACAGCAGCGGGGGATATGAACGTGCATGAGTTATTTTATTTAATCTGTTATTTAAATTTTTCGTTTTTGACCTAAAACAGAGACACTGATGTTGATGTGTCTGAATTCAATCATTTCGTTGTTTGTAATTCACAAACAACGGACAGCTTTGACATAAATATGATTTTCAGTCACAGTAATTAATCCTAAAATTCGACATTAGTAATTTACATTTCGCAGCATCAGTCGCGCGCGCACAAGATCTCCCGATTCTTACTTGTGAATTCAGTTCACTGGGGACTCGCTCTAAACGGATCATTTGAATCAATGGGTTGTCGACTCGAGAACAGCTGCAATCGGATCATTCCAATTCGTGAATGAATCGTCAGACACCGCTTCTGCGTCTCAGAGCACGTAGCAAAGTAGTAACGAGATGTTTTATGAAATGTAGTGAAGTAAAAAGTACGATCTTACGCTTTGGAATGTAGTGAAGTAAAAGTGAAAGTTACTCAAAATAAAAGTACTCCAGTAAAGTACAGGTACTTGAAAAATAAGTAAGTAATCACTAGATTTTTTTTTTAACTGCTTAAATTGTATTGTATTAAATTTTGTATTCACTTTGTTAGCTGTTCTTTTTGACAATTTTGACAATATCAAGATTTTTTATATATATCGCCCAGCCTTACTTGAAATCCTTGAAAGTTTGTAAATCTGAAAAAAAAAAAAAAAAATGTTAAGGCCCTGAAAAGTTTTTGAAAATAAACATACATAGATACAGGTCCTTGAAAGTGCTTTAATTTATTTTGTGTAAGAAGTTTTCCAGAAAAAATTCCATATTATTCCCTCAGGTCCGCTAATATATTATTTCGCCAACACTTTGTGGCCAATGCATACTAGCTTGCTTGATTTACGATAGTTAGGGTGACCATATGCTCTCCCGGACATGCCCTGTTTTTGGACCTAAAAAAAATGTGCCCGGACGGGATTTCTAAATTGCTCAAAATGTCCGGGATTCGGCTTTTGCTTTCTGCAGTCACCATTCATTGTATGCGTTTTTGTATTAAAGTGCCCCTATTATGCCTTTTCAAATATGATCTTTCATGCAGTGTGTCATGTAGCTGTATGTGAACATAAACTATCTGCAAAGTTGTGAAGCCGATAGTGCACGATAAATAAAGTTATTGTCTATCAGAAAAAAGAGTTGGTTGACATTTGCCTGAACGAGTCATCAGGAATTCGAATCTTTGTCTGTTACTGCCACACGTCACGAAGTAACACATCTGCATAATGTCCACCCACGTTCTACTTCGCAAACAACTTGTCCGCCCACAAACAGTAAAATTTCCTTGTGGTTTACATCCCATGGAAATTTACATGTACATTATACAGAAGACGCTGTATCCTACACTGTGAGTAAAACTGTTTTATATTCATTTCCAAAAGATGATGAATCTACAAAGATTGTATTTTCTGGCGATCATTCAAAATACGTAGTTGTGTATGTTATGTTGTGTAACAACCCTGCACATGTCTTGCTTAAATCACGCTTCTGTAGTTCTGTTGTTCAGCTGTGGACCCACTGTAGTCTGACAATTTGTGATTGATGCAGCTTGACTGTCTGTCTGTCTCATTAGTTGAAGAAAAGATAAAGGATGGTGCACGAAGCGGCTTTCGCACTGAATGCGGAAAGCGCTGTGCTATGAAACCCATTTGTTTCAATGTCTTCCGCCCTGCGAGGATGGCTTGTTTCTGCCTCGACCAAAGCGCACGCCACGGACAAAGTGCAAATAAGTTGTTCAAATAAACTTTTGCCGCTGCAGAACGCAGCGCAGCGCTTTCCGCGTTCGGTGTGAAAGCCGCCTTAATGCACTATACAATGTTGAAGTTTACAACATAGAGGTGTGCCCGGTTCGCTTACATAAGCAAATTGCGAGCACTTTCCAAGGTAGACTGTGTTAACTTGTCGATCAGCCACTTCAGTCGTTTCATCATCAGACTCTGGCTCGAATTGGTATGGTAAAATCAATGCCATCTTTTCTATGTATTGACAACTATCCAAGGCTGTCAGTCAGTTATGGCAATGGACGTTTCGTTCTCCGACACGCTGTACACGGTAGACCAATCATAAATGACTGCGCCATCTGACCAATCACAGCAGTGAGGGCTCACGGAAATGATGGGGTTTAGAGAGACTGATTCTTCGAACTGCTTCGCACGAGTCGTTTAGGAATCATTTAGAAATGGGGTAAAATTAAATCTATTTTTGGAGAAAACTGAAGTGTTTTTTGACCTTGCATACATGTAAACCTGTTTTGGGAGTCTATTAAAACAATATTATCAACCTTTAAAATGGCATAATAGGGGCACTTTAAAGCTTTGTGCAGGACTGCTTTCTTGATCCTGCACCTGCTGAATTTCGGGCCATTACTGCATTCACTTTCAATTTCGTGATCACACGCACTCTGTATAAAGGGAGCACATCTTACAAGATCACATATGAGCACATTATCTGCTGAGCAGCAAATCCTCCAGCATGATTTGTCAGTCATCTCTCCTTACTCTTGTCTTAACCCATAATCAGTTAAATCTGATTCCTGCAGCTTGTGTTGGATGCAGGGTTGCCAAATCCACAGTTGTTGTTTTTTTTTTTTTTTTTTTTCATACAGAATTGCTTTAATTGAAACATTTTGCATTGCACCTGTGATAAAACTGTGCAAGATGTTAAGTTTTGTGATTGCCACTGGTAGGAAGCCTTTTTTACCTGGTGTGCACATGGGTGACTGTCAAATATACATTTTAGTTATGGAAATGAAATATTTTGAGTGAACTTCTATCATTAATTATTCTACTATTAATTTGACATTATGCGCAAAACATTGTTATTTAAAATGGAAGAAATTACAACTCCCCCATGTGGAAACTCATTGTAATATAGACGGTCAAGATAATGCTCTAGAATACCTGATCGGTAAGTTGTGACATTCCGAGGTATGTTATTCAATCATAATTAACAGGGCCCCACTTCGCATCGGGGTCCTGATCACTGTGTCAGCGTTTTTTTCTGCAATACATTACCCCTTACTTAACATCCAGCAGCAGTGGACCATTGTGTTTAGTGGAACGTGTTTTGTAACAAAAAGTATTACAGCAGCTAGGCAGGGATGTACTATTCAAATTAAATGTTCTTGTCCTTGCAGAGATGTATTGGTTTACCTGATGGCCTTCTGTCGTTGTAGGTCTGGGTGTGTGGGTACTTGACATCTTCATCAGAATGAATCTCATGCACAGTGTGATCAGAAACATACATGCTTCTATATATAGATGACATCTGTGTCTATTCAGGGTGTAGTTCTGTTCACTCTCCACAGACAGTGTGAAAGTCCACCACCAGTGGCAAAATGTGAAATGCCTTGTCAATCTCACATATCGCTATCACACACTCTCAGTCCTTCATCTGTCGGTACACTGTGATTTTGGGCACTGGAACACCAGAAACACACAAACGGGCTGCTGAAACAATACAGTTATAATAGGTGTATTAGTATTAGTAATAATGGGCAATAAATAAAATTGACAAAATGGCATCTTTACCAGAACTGAAACTGACACTGACTAAGGAGTAACGTTAATAATCACTAACTGTGTGTCAGCAGGAACTTGTAATTCTGCACTTTCAAATATTTGAAAAAAAAAAAAAAAAAAAAGACAGACGTGTATAGATCAAAGGCATTAGATGATGCATCTGCTAAAGTGGTACTTTCATGCTATGCATCAGGAGAATTAAAATTACACTGACTCCTATCCTTGTACTTTAAAAATAACACTGACAGAAAAGTGATTTTAAGTTATTAGATCAGGGGTCACCACACTAGGTCCTGGAGGGCCAGTGTCCTACGAGTTTAGCTCCAAACTTAATCAAACATACCTGAACCAGCTAATCATGGTCTTAATAGGCATACTTGAAACTTCCAGGCAGGTGTGTTGAGGCAAGTTGGAGCTAAACTCTGAAGGACTCCGGCCCTCCATGATCAAGTTTGGCGACCCCTGTATTAGATATTGCACCTGGTGTTGTATGGTTATTTGAGTACCATCTGTAGAAAAACAGCAAAAATTATACTGTAAAAACGAAAGTTGTTTCAACTTAAAATAATTTGTTACCCTGCTGTCTAAACATATTTAGTTTTGTCTACTAAAATATTCCAGTTGTCACTTAAATTTATGTTAAGTAACTTAAAATTTCAGATTGAATAAACAATTTTTTTTTTAAAGCTGGGTAACAATTTATTTTAAGTTGAAACAACTTTTTGGAACAATTTTTTTAACAGTGTACATTGTTTTATACAGACATATAATCTGAGGTGTAAGGTCCATGCAATTGGCCCAAGGAAGGTATCCAATGGTGGCCGAAGGGTTTCTTGCGTGTTGGGTCTTCCCAGTGCGCAAAGTTATTTAATTGAAGTTAAATTCAATCTGACTCCATTTTATCATCTATTCTGACTCCATTTTATTATGACCTCGAATTTAGGTTGTCATATGAATTGGTTGTTTCTCCATTTGTAATTGTTATTATTCTAACATTTGCTTATTCTGTTTACTTTTTACTTTATATTTACTCTTTCAATAGGAATCTATGTCGCTCAGGGTGCCTCATGTCGGCCGATTTACATGGCCCCCATGATCACAAACCCTCCAGTCTGATCATTAGTCAGAGGTTAAGGCTAACTATTTAATAGACCGCCTCATGCTTGTCATGTTTTAAATAGTGGTTCTGTTTAGCCCCCTACAGTCACCTATGTAACAACTTAGTTAAAGCTCAAACTAAATCAGAGGTTATGGCTAGCACTATGAAGTATGCTAATACTTCAATCATGTTTTATCTAGCCCCCTATAGTTAGTCTAACTATATAACAACTTGAATAAAGCTGAGACAATAACCAGAGGTTATGGCTAATACTCTGAAATATGCCCGAACCATGCTAATACTCCAATTGTATTTTGTCTAGCCCCCCATAGTTAATGCAACGGCATAACAACTTAACTAAAGTCAAGCAGTTAGTCAGAAATCTAGAATCTCACCTGATGTGCCCCATGCTCCATCTAACCTGAGATCTAGTATGTACTTAACCCTGGACACGTATTTGCGGTAACATACGCCTTCACTTAATCTACTTGAGAAAATAATTTCGGAGTAAGTCAGAATAAAATCAAATGTAACAATTTATTAGAAGTCAGGTAAATATTTATTATGCCAATTATACAGCCAATTCAAAGATATCAAATCAATACAAGAAATCTCCAAGATGAATCTAGGAGTAAGATGCATACCTGGCTTGAGAAAAATACATAGTATGAAGCGTATCAACACACTTCATACCATGGGCTCATTCTGGCTACTGAAAGCGCCCTGATATTCTTGCTACACTTCTTTAAGTACTTCAGACCCAGACAGACATCCCCTGAATTGGAGAAAGGTGCTAACAATTTGAATTTGCATTGATCAAGTCCTAGACTTGATCGTTTGCACCTTTTGGGGACAGATGGTAATTTGCATGAAGGACACTGGGAAATAGTACACCCTCAACAGTGAGTAATATATCTCTGAACTCTTTCTGAGGATCTGTTTACCTTTTAGTTTACTTACTGTGAGAATGAGACCTTTGTACCAGACACACAGTGACAGTTCAAATGATACCAAACATGACTATAGATATCACGTGTATTCATATAGAACATTATATTACGCTATTGACCATTCTAAGTGAGCTGAGTGAGAGGAGATGGGTGAGGGGAAGTGGATGGAAGGAATAGGTGGAAAGGGACTTTTCTCACATCTTCTCTCAGTGAGATGTGGAAACAAATGTCAGTATCTTAATACACTGTGTGTGTACTATCCGTCTCAGAAGATCAAAGTGTCTGAGGTTCTGTAAACCTTACAGAGGCAAATAAATGAAATCCACTTACTGAAATCTGACCAAAGGGCCAATAAAATGATATAAAATGCTGTCATAGAGTAGAGACTACAGGTTTCTGAGATCCATGGGCATTAGCGACTGAGTCTTAACACTTAAAGGAACACTCCACTTTTTTTGAAAATAGGCTCATTTTGTTTTACTGCTTTCGAATCCATTCAGCTGATCTCCGGGTCTGGCGATAGCACTTTTAGCATAGCTTAGCATAGATCATTGAATCTGATTAGACCATTAGCATCTCGCTAGCATCTCGCTCTGATTCAATGATCTATGCTAAGCTATGCTAAAAGTGCTACCGCCAGACCCAGAGATTGGCAGAATGGATTCGAAAACAGTAAAACTTAACTGTTTAACTCTAGGGGAGTTGGAAAATGCGCCTACTTTCAAAAAAAGTGGAGTGTTCCTTTAACAGACTTCTTCTTTGTTAACAAGAAAAATGCGGAAACAGAAGTGACTCTCAAACACTAATTTTATACTTTCTAAATACTGCTGCTGGGTAACTAAAATCCAGCTGTTTTTAGGAGGTAGTTGTGGCAAATCTTCCTCTCTGTCTTGTGAAATAATGCTCAGAAGGCAGAGTTTCAGAAGTCAACATTAGACTTTATTGCAAAAAGACAACAAAGCTGAGATGCCTGCAGAGCATCTGAATTGTTCTCTGTCCAGGTTACCATCTTTGTACTATTTCGTTATCAGTCACTATCCAATGAGCGTACAAATCACGTCATCCCCAGTACTTTTCCGCAGTTGTTTATGAGTTTTCATAATGCTTTCTTTCATTGTAGAAAACCACCTGCACAATTGTTTTTCAGACATCCAGGTTCCAAAGTTACAAAGACACATTTTAGGACTTTAATAAGACGTCCACGCATTATCTAGTTCTGCACTCTCATCCTGTGGCATCTCCCTTTTTACAGTATTTTCTTCTGTGTGCCCTATTCATAAACTGGCCTTGAGGCCTTCAAAATGCACCTGGCTCTCATATAAGACAAACTTACTTTCAGCAAAGCATCTTCTACAATTGTTTTATAGGATACATAAAATATTTTATCAATATTAAGCCTACTGTTTACCAGCTAACGCTGATATAATACCTGCCTCCCATATGTGGATGAATAATACAGCAGCGGACAGGAAAACACAACCTAATACTTTTTGGTTTTCTCACCCCACCCTTTTTTCCTTATGTTAATTTCACACGTCTAGTACAAATGTGGTCTTGTTTCATTAATACAGTGTATACTTTCTTCTTTATTTCCCCTGGAAAAAATTAAAATGTAATGTGACAACATGCCTCATAGGTGGGACACATTGTAACGTGACACCATTTGACAGTTTAAAATGTTAAAATAATGCATCATTCTGCCTAACATCTCCTTTTTGATAAGATGTTTTATTTTTGGATAAACTGTTTTATTGACAACATTATCGCTCTTGAAATACCTTAGTGTTACAATAATCAAAACAGTCATGTACTAGAGCAAGCTTTTATCTATGCAATTCAATCTATCACTTTAGGTCATTAAACTATTATGCTGCTTCAAGTCTGTCCAAAATCCGTTTCGGGAGGTACCTCTGTGCACAAACGCTGCCTGCAAGAAACTGTCTGATAGGATCAGCTGCCTAAGCTTTTGGACGCAGCCATATTCTTATCAGCACTATGTTTTCTTCTACTGGATTTAATCCAGGAGGACTAAATTAGACTCACACTGGTGAGTGTAACCACATTATTGCAAGACCTTACATTAGGCAATATGAGGTCAAAAAACCACTCCATAACAAAAAAATGTGTTGACAATTTATAATTGTTGACTTTGTTGATAAAGTTTCAGCCCTATTGCAGACTTTGGTTGGGGTGTGCAATATGACCAAAATCTTATTTCAGTTTTTTTTTTTTTTTTTTTTAAATGATTTCACAATATAGTTATTTTTGTTATTTTATTTTTATTGCTAAAGATAAAAACACCGAAGAAGAACAAAAAACAGATCACATCAATGCATGCAAGTAATCACTTTTATTTTCTTATAAAACATTTTTGAAATATACCATATCACATCTTTTGCCCCATACTGTATGTGGACAGAATTCAAACCTCTTTGGCTGTAAGTGAATCAGATATTAAAAATATACAGATATACAAATGAGAAATATTACAGCATAAGCAAATTAATGTAAAAAAAGATCTCAACAGATTACATTTTTATAAAATAGTACTTGTAATAATATATTTTATACATTGCAAATAAAATGAAAAGCGAACAGTTACTTGAATAATGCATGTATTTTTATTTTTATTTATATATATATATTATGTTTTATTTTTTATGTTTCTTCAGGCCTGTTCTGTTCTCTTCTGATTTTTTATGCTTCCACGTAGTCATTGTCGGTAGCTGCTGTGGGGTTGATGGGCTCTGTTAACAAAAGCATACAAAGAGATTAGTGTTAGTCTCTGTATGCTGTTAAACTACTGAAGCTCAAGCGTGATCCAAATCTAATCCTGACAGAAATGGGAAGTAACTAAGTATACATGTTAATAAATACTTTGTTACTGTACTTAAGTAGATTTTTCTGGTATCAGTACTTTACTTCACTATTTATTTTTCTGACTACTTTTTACTTTTACTCTTTACATTTTACATGTGTAGCAAAACTATGGTTGTAGTTAAATTAAAACTGATTGTAATCATTCCACCAAAAAATACATGGTTACTATACTTTTAGTGTAACAAACCATGGTTAATTTTGGTAAGAGAAAAATGTGACTCATGGTAATGCAATAACATGTTTAGTATTAGGATTTTTCTGTAAAGATATTGTCATGATGTAATCATTATTGGACTAATTTTGACATTTAGGCAATTTAGAAAACATATTTTTCTTAAATCTATAGTATTTAAGCCATTTTAAGATAAAACAACAACACCTGGTCATAATGTAATACTTTAAATTGAACTCAAATAAAATTGTTACTGCAAATAGAATATAATGAGGTGGTTGTTTTGCAACAAGTTGGAGACGGTTCTGCTCATAAGAGTAAATGGCTGATGGGAAAAGTGACAGGTACAAAAAAATTAGTGAAAAAAGCAAACACACACAAAATGATGTTTGATAACAAAGTTCGGGAGGAGCACGATCAGATAATCAACTAATTTGGCTCAGGTGCAACTCGTCTAGCTAATCATCCAATCTAGCACAAGTCATATATATGCACACAGCCGTCTTACCTCCGTCATTCGACTGTTTTTCGGCATCCCCCCTCCACCCCAACTCCTCACTCTTAATCTATCCTCATCCCATATTTGGGATGGGGGGGGGGGGGGGGGGGTTCTCTGGGTTCGGGCCATGTTCCGGGCTTGGAGCCCTCCCCCAGGACAGCACGGCAAAATATGCTTACTGTTTACTCAACCAGATTAGATGTAAGGGTGAACTCGTGAAGTGATATGCAGAGAGACATCATGGAAAATGAAGAAACTGAAAAGGAAAATGGAAGTGAAGAGAGAGCCTTTTTCTTATTTTGCATGGCTCCAACCTTTAAGGTTTTAAACATTTGTTTAAATGTGATGGCCATACAAAAATAGGGTTGTCCATGGTTTCAGAATTTGTTGTGGGTGTATGGGAGTGTGAGATTTCCCAGCCTGAAATTTTGTCCCAGTCCAGGCTCTGTTCTACATGGTGGTTGTTTAGCCTTGATACATTCATTAGCTAAATGTAAGTTATTTTGTATTAATGTGTCAATATGATGTGAGGTCCAGTTACCAGCATGACACTAAAACAGGTAGTAGTAATGGGTACTTTTTACTTAAGTACAAGTCTGAGCCCATACTTCTCTACTTTAACTTGAGTAAAAAAGTGTAGTCAGTACTTCTACTTTTAACACGAGTATCTGTACTTCTATTTGAGTGAACAATGTGTGTACTTTTGCCATCTCTGAATCCTGAACCCAAACTCATCAGTCAGGACACACCAAACCAAACCACAAAAATTAATCAAAAATATTATCAGAATATGTATAAATGCTAGAATTGTCTTCATTAGCATTCAATGTCAAAATGCATCTCACTTTAATAACTGGTGTGAGATTTTAAAGTAGACACATGCACACACAGAAAACTACCCAGTGGGCAATTGATATCAAACTGACGTCAAATTGACATCAAACATTGACGTCAAAAAACATGTAAAAAACGTAAATCAAATTGACGTCAAAAACTTGATGTCAAATTGACGTCAAAAACTTGATGTCAAATTGACGTCAAAAATTAATGTCAAATTGACGTCAAAAAACAGGTCAAAAACGTAAATCAAATTGACGTCAAAAACTTGACGCCAAATTGACGTCAAAAACTTCATGTCAAATTGACATCAAACATTGACGTCAAAAAACAGGTCAAAAACGTAAATCAAATTGACATCAAAAATTAACGTCAATTACTTCCACACATTTATGTCCTATTCTAGACAACCAAAATAATGACACAGCAGCAATAAATGTAATAACTATTTTATTTATCAAGATACAATTCCAAAATACAAATGTGAACTGGATTTTATCTCGTGAAGGGACTACAGTAAATGTAACAATGTAAATCAAAAGCATAAAAAAGGCCAATTAACAACATACTGTAGATAGACTATGTAGATACACTACCAATCAAATGGTTTTGAATAGTAAGATTTTTAATGTTTTTTTAAATAATTTTCTTCTGCTCACTAAGCCTGCATTTATTTGATCCAAGTACAGCAAACACAATAAAATTTTCAAATATTTGCACTATTTAAAATAGCTGTTTTCTCTTTGAATATATTTTAAAATGTAATTTATTTCTGTGATTTCAAAGCTTAATTTTTAGCATCATTACTCCAGTCTTAAGTGTCACATTATCCTTCAGAAATCATTCTAATTTTATGATTTGCTGCTCAAAAACATATTATTATTATTATTATATTATGCTGAAAACAGCAAAGTAGTATTTTTTCAGGTTTCTTTGATGAATAGAAAGTTCAGAAGAAAAGCATTTATCTAAAATAGAAATAATCTTTTGTAACATTATGTCTTTGTCATCACTTTGGATCAATTTAATGCATCCTTGCTAAATAAAAGTATTATTTTCTATAATATAATATAATATATATATATATATATATATATATATATATATATATATATATATATGACTCCAAGCTTTTGAATGGTGTAGTGTATAATGTTACAAAAGCTTTTTATTTTACATAAATTATATTTCAGATCTTTGGATCTTTCTATTAAACAGAAAATCCAGAAAAAAAGTACTCAACTGTTTTTGATATTGATAATAATAATAATAATAATAATAATAATAATAAATGTTTCTTGAACAGAAAATCAGTATTTTCAGAATAATTTCTGAAAGATCATGCAACACTGAAGACTGGAGTAATAATGCTGAAAATTCAGCTTTAATCACAGGAATAAATTACATTTTAAAATAGTACAATTCGTAAATAGTAGAAATTCTTAAAAAAAAACATTAAAAATCTTCCGGTTCATAAACTTTTGACTGGTAGTGTAAATGCTAGCTTGTACCTATTCAGAATCAGAACACAGATCAATCGCTGTCTGGCCCTTTCGGCGTCCCATACCCCCACATCTGTCGGGAGCAGACCGGAGATAATTCCGCATGAATTTTTAAATGTCAGCCTCTGACGATGATGGTTTTGACTGCTGTACAGCACCTGAATGAAGATAGAGACACTTGTATCACTCATTTTAAAATACAGTATACATTTTCAACTAACCATCACTCGTACTAACATAACAATCCACAAAGTAATTAAAACTCTTTAAATAAGCATGGATAACCAACTAGTGGCTCAGTGATCCTCACTATTATTTCCAAGTAAGCTGCACCAGCAGGACAAAGTCAACATAGTCCAATTTTAAAATGTCCTATTTTTCAGATGCAAAATTGAACTGACAAGTGTTACTTGACCCGATTCGACTAAAATTGGTGCTACACAAAATAGAATTCACATATTTTGCAAGGTGTGTGTTCTATATTCTCTGATAATTCCAGTATGAACACTTGCTTAAGTACATCTCATCCATACTCAAAAGCCTACTTTTAGAGAAGTGTTATTTCAGTTTGGGACTCTGGCAACTGCAACAACTTACTTAAGATAACTTAATCATTCTCTGAATGTGTTGCATGCAATCTACATAAGGGGAGCATTCTTTCTAATGAAACAATCTCTTATTTTAATGAAATAATAGTGAAAAGGTATGTTTCTGCTTATTAATCGCAGTTTGAACAAGAAGAAACCGCATTTTCCTTATTTAATTTCTGGGATAAATAACGAAAAAATGAATGGACTCACAAATACACGGACCCCCGTGAAAGCAGGGAGATGTTCGTTAAGATTCAAATAATTAACGCGGAGCTCTAGTCCGAACACAAACGGTTAACGCATCATCCCCTTGACATTTCAAAATCATTTCAAAATCATTAATGTTAGACTTACAATACAATGCTTATAGTCATATTTTATAGACCATTTCGCTAGATGTAAACAACACTGGTCCAGAAGCTTCCTGTTTTTTTTTTTTTTTCCACATATACAAATACATCTTAAAGGTGCTAATGTAACATTTTCATCCGTCAAATGTTATGTTGGTTGTATTTTTTTGTGATGTTTGTGTAAAGTAAAAAAAAAAAAGAAACAGGAAGTGTATATCGGGACCAGTATGTTTACATCTAGCGAACCGGCTATATGTTCACATAGCCAAAGCTTCAACCACACTGGTAACGTTAATATACAGGCCACATACTGGCGGGAAATTCGAATACACACACACACACACACACACAAAATCATTGCACGTTGCTGTTGCATTGCAAGTCATAGTTCATTCTAACACAACCTTCTAAGTGTTAACAGTTACCCAGTATAACTTGTTTTATATTTCATAAGATAACACATTTACTCACCTGATAAAACGTGTCAGAGATACGCTTTCTGGAAGCTTCGACTTCAGAATGGACCAATTTTCACAAGGCAGTGATGACGCGTTTCAACGGAAACTCGGAAATGAGTAAAAGAGCACCATCTACAGGTGTGTTAACACCAGAGAATGCTTTCTCAATAAATGTCCATTATGGCCCTACATTTTTCATAATTCCAGAAAATTATTGGAAAACACAAACTGAATTTGAGAAAATAAAATGCACGTTTCATAGAGCCAAAATTTTTTTTATTTTTTGTTAAACTTTTAATAACTTTTTTAATAAATTACCGTTAAATTACTTTTTTCATGATTTCAATTAATTAGACATACTTTTTATTATTAATATATATTTTTTATTTGTCTGTTGGAGTCAAGAAAAATTAAAAAGAAAAAAAAAATGGAAAAAATAAAATTGATTTTATAGGGTCATACATTTCATCTTGGTCAATTAAGGAAATCTGAATAATTTTAAAATCTGAAGGGAAGCCTGTTTTTGTTCACCAGACATGAAATGTCAAAGTGAAAAATTTCACTGTGAAAAATTAGGCCTAATGTAAATTTTACAATAATTAATAATTGTTGTTGTAATACTGTAAATGCTGGTTTTACAATTATATCGTAATAACAGCAAATGGTAATTCCATGCAAAAGTCAACCTTACCATGAAAAAATAACGTTTTTACCAAAGTTTTTTTCTATACTGACAGCACAGATGTGAACATTTGGTGGTACAAATAGCCATGACCCAGGTCTCTCTTAAAGCATTTTTTTATTTATTTTTAATTTTTTTTTTTTTTTTTGTAGTGCATGATTTTCCATAGTCTGGTAATTGCTATTTTCAGGCTTGTCACATCCATAACAGTACATATTTATCAAAATTAAAATAACATTATTCTTTGAAGAGCCATCGCTTCTCTATTTGTTGGGTATTATTGCATCTGGTTTGTGCATTTTAATTTGAAGAAATCCTACAAAGTATAGACCTATTCTTTCAAAAACGGTGTCCTTTTTTGTCACATCCATAACACATGATTATTTCTCTTTTTTAACATAGAAAACTATATAGACTGATATTTTTCTGATGTTTAAACTCTATCAACAAGGGTTTATTAAAATATAAGCAGATGGTTTAGTATATTGGTAACACATACATATTCAAGAATTTATGTCACATCCTTAACACAAAATGTCACATCTATAATGCTGTATTTGCCAGTATACAGTATTATGATAGCACTATCAATAAAAAAAAAAAAAAAAATAAGTATTTTTGGTAAATTTAATAATCACTCGACTGTTTACCTTCAATTTCAGCATGAGTAAAAAAAAAAAATAAATAAATAAAAATAAAAATAAAAAAAATAATAATAACAATAAATTTCTAGTTGAAGTTACAAGTCCACAAACAGCAGTTGTGTTCCATGCACAAATCCAACACATCATGGTTCAAAAGATGACATGGATGTGTTTCAAAACCTCATTTAACGAAAAAAATAATTCTATTTAAACTTAATCAAGCTAATGACAAATTCATAGTACACCTTAACTTTACATAAATTCTGATTAAACATACTAATCATTGATGTCAATATGACGTCGATATGACATCAATTAAACGTTTAAAACTTGACGTTGAATTGACGTACATTGAACGTCAAACATATTGGCCTACATATATATTAAGCCAATTTCAGTGCAGGATAACCTCCTATTTTTACATAATTAACCACCAGAAGAAATTGGCATCCAAGCTGAAATTAAAATTATGCTATAAAGCATCTTGGTCAAATCTTGACTAATATTTGACGTCAAATTGACATCAAGGTGCCCGCTGGGTATATTCTCTATATATATACTGAGTGTCTGAGCACCAGCAATAAGATTGAGGAAGAGAAACTCAGTTCATTGACTTTAATCCACAGTCTGCATTTCTTTGAGCTTCTTGAAAGGCATCTTTAGCAGCCAGAATAAAAGATGATTGAGCCAGTAATCAAATAAGCATTTTTTGTGTATTCATTTTCAGTTTTATATTTTGGTCAGACACTGCTGCTATAAATGAGTGAGTAACTAGTAAACTCACACCTTTAGTTTTGGTCCTGATATTGGTCACGATCACTGCTGCAGTCATGATGAAGAGACCAACAACAATGAAGGAGAAAAAGCAGATGTAGAATAAAGATACTTCTTCTTCATGATGATCCAAGATTGCATGGAAATAAAATGACAGTCAAAATATCAATAATGCATCCTAAACATCATCACACAAGAGTGAAAGAGAGATAGGAAGAAAGAGATGGGGCTAAACATTTTTAAAATAGGAAAATGCAATTCTTATATGATCTAGGCTGGGAAGTAACATCTAAACATTCTTGCAGAGGTGTATTTGTTTACCTGACCCACTGTAATTGTAGGTTTGGCTGCGCCGGTTCCTGATATTTAGACCAAACTCATGCACACAGGTGAAGGAAGCAGGTGGACTCACTGTGACCATAAAAACACATATTTCTAAAGAATCTGAAGAAGAGCATTCCAGTAGTTCCATTGTGTAGTTCAGTTCACTATCCACAAACAGATCAAAAGACTGCCTTCTGTATGTCATTCCAAACATTTCGGCAAACTTGCACAGCACGATCACATTCTCTCTGTCCTCCATCTGTCGGTATACTGTGATGTTTGGCTCTGGGACTTCTGAAGCTGGAACACATCAACATGGTGATGATTGACTGTTACAAATTTCAATATTGTATAATATAGTGCCTCTTTATCAATGCATAATGTGTGTTACCATCGGATATTTAAATAATGCAATGTTACTTTTAAATTAATCCTGGTGTTTACATTACTAAAATAAAATAATAAAAACAACAATAATAAAAACAGCTAGCAAGAATCATTTGGCGGTGAGCGGACCACAGGACACCGACCAGATATGTAACACATTTCAACTTAAACATGATAAACATTTATTGTATTTCAAGGACCTTTAATGCAATTAAACAAAATTTGTTCATACTTTCATATTCGCTAGAGATGTCTCCAGTGTCTCTATCCTGTCAAACAAGGGCACATAAAAAGATTATAAATGTAAAATTATTTGTTCTATTCTAGGGCTAAAAGAAGACATGCACCCACATCCTCAGCAAACCATTCATATAGGAAGCCTTCATGCATTTCATCAGTCCAATCTTCTGATTCCTGACATTTCTCTGGATAAACAGATGACAGTAGTTTATTGTTAATATATGATTTACTCCCTCACATTACAGAGTAAAACATAAAAGAAAGCATTTTACTTACGTGAAGCTAACATTACAGCCAGTGAAAGGACATGTAAAAGGAGCTCCATTGTGCGTCAAACGATGGTAACAATGTGCACTAGCCCAGTTTCACTTATCAGTTCTTCTGTTTTATATTTCCTGTGTTAAACTGTAGTCCTTGTCATTTGCATAATGAGGCATGTCTTACACCAAAACATAGACAGAAAACTAGATTCTTACTTTTTATGAAACAAATGAGTGAATGGTGCTTATCTTTGCATACTGAGAAGAAGCTGTGAATGACTTAAATGAAACACAAATGAGTGACAATAAACCAACAAGTGTTTAGAATCAAAAGAGCGACTGCTATAGTGGTGTAGCAAACGTGGATAATACATACTTCCTGTTATGCAGACTGGAGTGGTGTGGAAGATTGTGATGTTTTTATCAGCTGTTTGGACTCTCATTCTGATAGCACCCTTTCACTGCAAAGGATCCATTGGTAAACAAGTGATGTAATTCTACATTTCTCCAAATCTGTGCTGATGAAGAAACACCTACGAGTCATACAAGATGTAGATAAGTTTAAGAAAATTTACTTTTCAATTTTGTGTAAACTATAAACCTAATGAGCTAACTGTATCCACATATCACCATTCGGTCACCAATGAACATTCATCCTCCTCAAAATGAGAGTAAAACTTGATATTTAATTTCAATATTTAATATTTAATTTCTGAGTAGTTTTTAACTTTACTTTTTGCAAACCTGTAGTTTGAATAAGTAACCTCATGTTTACATATTTAAACCGTATTCACACTTAATGGATTTATTTATTTATTTTAACAAAAATAAAAAAGCGAATTGCTGTGTTCCATATGGAAGTGGATTAGTCTCAGTAATAATTCACGCAAAAGACACAATGAACACATGTAACTAAATTCACATGTATGAAACCTAATTTACACGGACAAAAAAATTATATATGTACACAAAAACTAATTTATGTGCACAAACACAATGCAATGCAAAACACAATTCACAGATGTACAACTGTGCTCAAAATATTTGAATGTTTCAAATGTATGAGTTTATCATGGACTATGAATCTGCAAATTTTCATATGTGTGTGAATCACCTTGGATTTGTGTGTGTGTGTGTATTTCTGAGACTTTCCTGGCAAGGTCACTCGTACTCTTTAGCCAATCAGATTTGAGCCTGTCAGTCGACCTAGGTGCTGCACAATAAATTGAAAAGAAATCACGATTAAAGAAGAAGTCCACTTCCAAAACAAAAATTCACATATAATGTATTCACCCCCTTGTCATCCGAGATGTTCATGTCTTTCTTTCTTCAGTCGAAAAGAAATTGTTTTTTTGAGGAAAACATTTCAGGATTCTTCTCCATTTTGAAGAGGATTTTAAAGTTGAGGGAGAACATGAGATGGGAGTTTTTCAACATACCCTAACTGTCATGAACCGGAAAAAAACAGTCCAGGCAGATAAGACAAGATGAGCATTTGACATTGAAAAGTATGTAAATTTTATTATTTTTATGAAAATAACCAATCGTTATGCTAGATAAACATTTCAGCTTTACAACCGCATTTGGGATCATTTGAAGCCGCATTTAAACTGCATTTTGGAAGTTCAAAATCGGGTCACCATATCAGTCCATTATATGGAGAAAAATGCTGAAATGTTTTCCTCAAAAAACATAATTTCTTCACTACTGAGGAAAGAAAAACATGAACATCTTAGATGAAAAGGGGGTGAGTACATTATATGTGAATCTTTGTTTTAGAAGCGGACTTCTCCTTTAATCAAAAGCTGTGATTGTCATGCGCATGTCATGCGTAACAGTCCAGGCAGAGTAAGACAAGACGTAGGACTTTAGACCCTGCAAAAAAAATTTAATAAAGCCAAACCACTTCTGGAAAATCATTCTTTGGATGGCTGAAATTAAGATCAACCTGATCAACCAGAATGACTGGACGAAAAATGTATGGAGAAGGCTTGGAACAGCTCATGATCCAAAGCATACAACATCATCTGTGAAACATGGAGGAGCAGTGTGATGGTATGAACATGCATAGCTTCCAGTGGCACTGGGTTACTGGTTAATTACTATTGAGAGTAATCTCACTCCATAACAGCACAGTGATCTGACATTGTTGAGTAGTCTGAACTAGACCTAACATGCATCATTGATTCTGCTGTCAGGCAAAGACCTTTCTTGTGTAAAAACATAAACTAACCTCGACAAACATAATTAAAAAATCCTGTGGTGGGTGTAATAATTAATGGCTCATGTACAGATGTTCTTTATTGCAAAGTGTTTGTGTGGTGTTTTTTTTTTTTTTTTTTTTTGTCCGTTTATGTAACGCCATGCCAGCAGAGGGAGCCCTCACCCGAATACTGACTGCACGCTCCCTCTGCTGCTTCTACTTCCACTTCCTGTTTGGGACTACTTAAGTGATCACCATGTGCTTCCCCATTGTGAAGTATTGCCAGTTTCACCTGCCTTACTGAGTGTTTACTATTACTCTGACTACATGTTGCCGTCTTGCTTTGTTCTGGATTTTGAGTTTACGGATTACCCCTGTTTGGATTGTTTGCCTGTGTGGACTGCTTTCAAGGTTTGACCCTGTATCTGCCTCTTGACTATCGCTCTCTGGATTACCCCTATTGCTACGTTTGCTGTATTGGACTGGTTCCTCGATATTTGACCCACTGCCTGCTTAAACTCTCTGCTGCTTGGATTACGGTTGTGTTGTGTATGCTATCGGACTGCCTTTCCGGTATTGACCCTCTGCCTGTTTTTCTGTACTCTGCTTCCTGTAATAAACAACCGCATATGGATTCTACTTCTGCCTCAGCGTCCTCGTTACAGTTTACACATTAGTGAATCAATCCAGTGACTAAACTATCAACTTCACACGATTCCCAATAGTATCTTGAAAACCAGACAGTGTACAAAACAATAAATGGCAGCAGCTGTGTTTGTATGAAACGAGAGAGCGAGTCTGTGATACCTGGATGACATATATAAATATTTGTACAGAGAATATTGTTTTGATTTGTAATATGTAATTTTTTTTTATTGGTCAAACAAATGCAAAGCTTCCATTAAGAAAAAATATTCCCAGCAAGCGAATAGTGCTGCCTGCAATTACCCAAATGACCTTGTGTTAGTAGTTTTTACCAGTTGTTGTTGAGGAATACCATACCTCGGAATGTGGTGACTGACCAATCAGAATCGAGTATTCCACAGAGCTGTGGAATAAACTGTATATAAATAATACTAAAATGACACTGCAGCATTCCTCCTCTTCTTGGAGTTAAAGCGTGCCTTGTTCTGCTAATGAGATTGTGCTTTCTATCCTATTGAGTTTATTCATCCTGTGTTGTCCCTCAGATACGGTCCTGTAATCCTTTACACTTTCCCAAAATCACTGTAGCATTTACATTCAGTGCAACATGACTGTGTTTCAGTGACAGTTTCTGTCCATGGTGCTGAAAACATGAGCACACACTAATGACTGCTACACATGCTCTCGCATATCTTACGAATTAACTCTTGCAATACAATAAAAAACTGCTACTACTAAAGTACTACTACTTTTTATTATTATAACTATATTATAACAGACTTAGTAAAAAGCATGTTGAATGTAAATATGTAAACACACACATAAGAGCATAAAATGTGTTTATGTAAAATGCACAGTATGCCAAAAATGTATTTATTAATTTTGCACACATTTCTATCTAAATTCTGTACAAATAAGGAAAAAGCAAAATATGAAAGCCATTGCAATACAGAATTTCAAGAGTAAACCAGCATAGCTACAGTAAGTGAAAAAAGTGTAATTGCAGAACAGTGGAGAATAGACATTTAATTAATGGTTATGCATTGTACTTGAAGATAAGGTAGTTTTAGTATTTTTTTAACGTTGTGATTAAAATAAGAGTTAGATTCAATTAATATAATAGGTAATTTACTTGAATATTGAAAATTATTGCAGTTTAGCATGCAGAAAAGTATCTGATCAGTCTGAATTGATTAATTGATTGGTTGTCTCTTCGTTCCTCTTCAGAAACTCTGATGTCGTCTTATACATCCATGTAGTATTATTTTTCCCATTAATTGTTGAATCTGTTGAAACAAATGCATTTTGAGTTTTTTTCTCATTTGATGCAGCAGATAAAGGGTGCTAATTGCATACAGCCGCTTAAATCTGACAAAACACAAAGTTCATCCAGCAGCAGTAAAGAGACACATGACATGAGCAAGTAAGGTCTTGCTGTCATTTCGACTACTGAGATCTGAAAGCTTTTCATATCCTTTATTTAAAACCAATGTTATAAATAATGGATATAGTTTTATATGTGCAAATGAATATAAGACATGAAGATGAGTTTGGATGAAACACACACCTTTAACTTTGTTCCTGATGATCACTGCCACAGTCGCGATGAGGAGAACAACAGCAAGGCAGGAGAAAAAACCAATGTAGAATGAAGAAGACACCCCTTCCTCATGATGATTTTCAGCAAAATCTGAAAGCAAACATGTATGTACAGAAAAAAATGTATACACACAGGGCACATACAAATAAGTACTGTATGAGATTTTTACTAGATGAACTGTATAGTGTAGGTTTTTTACAAATGCTAATAACCAATAAGAAATAAAAGACATGCCTCTGATAAATGATACTAGTAATGTTCATTTTAAATACAAACAAACAAACACACAAATAAATACGATCTTACTTTTATAAGCATAAAATAATGCATTAATACAACACTGTAAATCTACTGGATGTGTCTTGCAATACATTTTTGCATATATCTTATAGGAGCTCAGACCCCTAATGTTGGAGCCTACACATGTTTTTTTTTTTTTTTTTTTTTACAAATTTGAAAAGCTTGTTTATGACCACCAAACCATTATGATATTAAGAAATGTTATCAAATTAAAATTACTTAACTAAATGTTAACTAATAAGAAAGTAATCATACATACATTTGATGTGCTCCAATGGTACTAGTAAGGTTCATTCATTTCAAATAGAAATGAAAAAGAAATAAAATCAAAAACCAGAATTATCAAAAGGCATCACTACAACAGTGTAAATCTCACTTACTCTGTGTATGGTAATATGGTGTGCTCATGTCAGTGGGTTGAGCTTCAGTGAAACAGAGAAACACATTAATTCATTAATTAATCAATAACTTATTTAATAATCAATAACTTAATTAATTAATTAGTTAATGAAATATAAACATGAAATAAATGAAAATGAAATAAAAAGAATATAAAATGAACATGAAATGATGAGCCTGTACTAGTATACTACTGTACCATGGCATTACTGCCATTAAACCATTATAGGGAAACCTCAATAAACACTCTAAGACAGGAAAATAAACTGCCATTAAACTAGTATTCACCATCTATTAAGTTAACTAAACAATATAAAGCTAGTAATTAGGTTTAATTAGTGCTGGTTTTACAGTTATGAATAGCTAAAATTGTGTAATAGAGACAATTTGACCCCCTGTTCTAAAGTGAAAGTTATATCCACATTAATTTAAGGCATTTATTGAGTGATATTCAAGTTTGTTGACTAGAATAAGCCAAGAATTATGGCTAAACTGCCACTAATACAGTACTAAAAAAAAGACAATTTGACTCCCTGTTTTGAAGTGAAAGTTATATATCCACATTAATTAAGGCTCTTATTGAGTGATAGATGCCGAAACCCCCCAAACACGGCTTGTAGCAATCTTTTGACAAAGCAGGTGAAAGCCAATGAGTGTTTGATATCACTGCGGTAAAACGTGTCGTGTCAAGCATTTTGGCTTTTTCTTAAATTCATACAGCGTGGGTTTTGGTGTTTGAGTTCACTGCTGAGAATGGAGATGTAGATCACCAAATAAAAAAAGGCTTGAATTTGGATTTGTTCATTGCAATCGTATGGATTCTAAAGATGCGAATTACAGCAAATGAATTAAATTGAATTAAAATTCAATTGTAAATTTTGTGAATTTACATTGCGTTTTGGTGTATTTTCTGGTTATATTGTCAGTCACAGCATTGGACTATACTGAGAAAACGCCTTCTGTGTCCTACGGCAAAACAAAAGTATTCGATGATTCAGAAATGTTACTCCTTTTAACGTTTTAGTGTAGTCTTGTTTAACATTATGTAATCCTGCAAAACAAGCATTCTTGTGTGATCTTTTAGCAGAATAACCGCTAAACAAACAAATAGTGTAAATGAGAACTTAAGATCTTTAGTAAAGGGGATCAAATTGTCTTTATTAGTACTGTATTAGTGGCAGTTTAGCCATAATAATTGGCTTATTCTAGTCAATAAACTTGACTATCACTAAGTGCAATTTATAACAGGGGGTCAAATTGTCCTTATTACACTTTTTTAGCAATTTATAACTGTAACACAAGAACTAACTTAACATAAATAATAAATAATAGTTATTTTGTGTTAAATAACTTAACACAAATAACTTAAACATAATTACTAGCTTCATATCGTTCAGTTAAAGGAGAAGTCCACTTACAGAACAACAATTTACAGATAATGTACTCACCCCCTTGTCATCCACGATGTTCATGTGTTTCTTTCTTCAGTCGTAAAGAAATTGTGTTTTTTGAGGAAAACATTTCAGGATTTTTCTCCATGTAATGGACTGCTATGGTGCCCTGAGTTTGAACTTCCAAAATGCAGTTTAAATGCGCTTTCAAACGATCCCAAATGCGGTTGTAAACGATCCCAGCCAAGGAAGAAGGGTGTTATCTAGTGATCAGTTATTTTCATTAAAAATAATACAATTTAAATACTTCTCAAACACTCATCTTGTCTTACTCTCCCTGGACTCTGTGTATTCTGGCTCAAGACAGTTAGGGTATGTCGAAATACTCTGATCGTATTTTCTCCCTCAACTTCAAAAATCATGTCAAAATCATCCTGCATCGCTGCAGAAGTTCCGACCCAGTCTTTGCAAAGTGAACATGCAAAAAAGATCAAACACCCTTAACAAAAAAGTAAAACAGCAATATAGGATGATTTTGAAGTTGAGGGAGAACATGAGATGGGAGAGATGGGAGTCGAACTGTCATGAACCGTAAAAAAACAGAGGTTGGGAAGAGCAAGACAAGATGAGCGTTTGACATTAAAAAGTATATATATTGTATTATTTTTTATGGATGGATGACAAGGGGGTGAGTACATTATCTGTAAATTGTTGTTCTGGAAGTGGACTTCTCCTTTAACTTATAGATGGTGAATCAAATATAACTAAGTACATTACTACACAAAAATAATATATGATTTAGTTGTAAATAAAAGCAAGAAGATGTTTACTGTACATTCAGTTAATCATTAATTATTAGCTTAATTTTGCTTATTTATTGCATGAAGGTGGATCCTTCAATGGCTTATATGCCCTTATGTTAAGATAATCATCAATTACTCTGTATTGTTCGTGCTTAACTAATGCATTAATGTGGACAAGTTAATCAAGAATTACTAGTGTATTTATACTTAACATGCATAATTCTGGACCCTTAAAATAAAGTGTTACCAAAACCCCACTTTAAAGTGTTTAGCTTACAATAATGTTGAAATGGCAAAATCCAACATGCCAGTAAAACAGAGCATTAGGATTATAATACTTTTATATTATATTCACAGTATGTTTTACCAGATGTTCTGTAGGTGTAGGTCTCACTCTGATGGTTCACAACAGAATGAATCTCGTGTTCACAGATGAAGGAAACCGGTGGACAAGCTTTTACTTCGAACATACACTTTTCATTTGAATAGCACAGTGGGTTTCTCAGGGTATAGTTGTGTTCACTCTTCACTGACAGCTGGAAAGAGCTTTCAACGAGCCTCCTTCCAAATGAACACATCACAATCACATGCTCTCTGTCCTCCTTCTGCCTGAACACTGTAATATTGGGCATTGGGACATCTGAAACACAGATATTTAATGCAGATTTATTCAGAAACCAAGACTGTGACTAATTTGCCTAAATGCTGCAAGGAAGAAAGAACAGCAGTATTTTGCTGTCTAGGCTGAGGATGTTAACATAATTTGCACCTCAAGCAGTTAAAATAATGTGACAAAAATACAGTCAGACCCAAATGTTTAATGTCACAATTTTTATCTATTTACATCTAGTTTATATCAGGCTGGTCACTTTTTTGCATTTGTTAGCCAGAAAAGTTGCATATTTAAAGAAAGTGATGTGAGAAAGCATTTGATATGTTCATGTAGACAATAGAAACATAAACAAATCAGAAACACATCCAATTACAGTTCCTTTTTATTGTCACTGTAATAAAGCAATAAATGCTAAGAGGCCATGGTTTACAGTTAATATATGTATTATTGTTACTTTTTTAAAGTTAAATCATTAAATGCCACAGTATCTGACAGTCACAATAAACAGCAACAGACTGTTGTAAAGTCTAAAATATACTACACGACTTTTGAAAAAAGGCCCTTGGTAAATATGAACAAAGAAGCCTGTGAAAATAAATCTGTATTGTTAATCCTTTTGACCGAAAGAAATTACAAAATCCCAACAATTGCAAATGATTTTTTTCTCAAATTCACATTGGCCACAATTATTGACACCCCTAGAAATTATTATGAGTAGAATATGTATAATGTAAAGTATGATGGTCACAGACTACAATTTGTGAGCTTCAGATTTTGATTATATCCAGTCAAAGGATATCAAACATGTTTGATATTTTCAGCCAATTTACAGATAATGTACGCACCCCAGATGTACTCAGATGGTCATGTCTTTCTTTCTTCAGTTGTAAAGAAATTTGTAAAGAAATTATGAAATTAATATTTTTCTCCATATAATGGACTGATATGTTGCCCCGAGTTTGAACTTCCAAAATGCAGTTTAAATGCGGCTTCAAACAATCCCAAATGCGGTTGTAAACGATCCCAGCTGAGGAAGAAGGGTCTTATCTAGCGAAACAATCGGTTATTTTCATAAAAATAATGCAATTTATATATTTTTTAATGTCAAATGCTTGTTTTGTCTTTTAGGGTATGTCGAAAAACTCCCATCTCATGTTCTCTCTCAACTTCAAAATCATCTTATATCGCTGTTTTACCTTTTTTGTTGAGGGTGTTTGATCTTCTTTGCATGTTCACTTTGCAATGGATCAGAACTTCTGCAGCGATGTAGAATGATTTTGAAATGATTTTTGAAGTTGAGGGAGAAAATACGATCAGAGTTTTTCGACATACCCTAAAGCCAGGCTCACACTACAGGATTTTTATCCTGATTTTGCCCCAGTTGTCCCATCTCGAGAATCGGAGTAAAAATCTTGTCAAGCACCTTGATTGGTCCCTATGTTCGGCACGGATTATCTGGTAATGTGAGACGTTCATAGATTGAATCTTGCACCTACCGATCTGCTCTCACACAAATCCGGGCTGCCCCAGTCATATCAAACATGTTTGATATTCAGGATTTTAATTTGGGATGATCACGCCTATGATTACGTCAGTACTTTCACAACAGCCAATGCGCAACCGCAAAACAGCTGATGTTGGTCCAATGGATAGTGGAGATGGAGGAAACTGTTTCTTATGTTTTTGTAGTAACACTGTCTGTATAGTATGTTGAAAACATACACAACCATATGGAGCAAGGAAAGCTCTGGAGTGAAATCGTCTCGGTTTTCCACATAGTGAGTGCATAAAGCTGCTAGCATGCTGACTAACAGTTGTAAACAATAGTTGCTGAAATGACAATCTGTTGTGTAAGATCACACGAGGCGCTCCCTCCGTCATGATAATCTTAATATCTTGTAATGTGTGATGCGCCACAATTTTCAAATCTTGTAGTGTGTGCATGTTTAAGATTTCAGGGAAGATAATCTGCAAAGATTCTCCTAATGTGTGTGCTGCAACCAGATTTCATAATCTGTTGATTTAAAAATCCTGTAGTGTGAGCCCTATTTAACTGTCTCGAGCCAGAAAACACAAAGTTCAGGGAGAACAAGACGAGCATTTGAGATTAAAAAGTATTTAAATTGTGTTATTTTTATGTATTTTCATAAAACACAGATTGTTTCGCTAGATAAGACCCTTCTTCCTCGGCTGGGATCATTTACAACTGCATTTGGGATTGTTTGAAGCCGCATTTAAACTGCATTTTGAAAGTTCAAACTCGGGGCACCATATCAGTCCATTATATGGAGAAAAATCCTGAAATATTTATCCTTAAAAAACACAATTTCTTTTAAGAATTAAGAAAGAGAGGCATGAACATCTTGGATGACAAGGGGGTGAGTACATTATCTGTAAACTGTTTAAATGCTAATTCAGTTGCAGCTTCTGTGTCAAAGATGGATTTTCTTCTAACCGCATTTATTAATGTATTATTCATTTATTACTGTTAATGGTAAGCACAAAAAGATTTTTTATTCAGTTAAAAATTGTAAATTGTAAATATGTTTATTATATTGTGTTAGATTTTTAAGTTAGTAAGTGGTGTTAAAAATTGCTCTGCACAAAATGAGCTACTGTGTTATGTGTGGTGTGTTGTGTACTGTTCTGTGCCAGAAAGTCCAGGGAAACTTTTTAGTCCCAGTGTGCCCTTGAGAACTACTGCTATACACAGTGTCTACGGTGCTCATTAAATAATAAATGGTAATGTTTCTGTAGTGAACAGGAAACAGCTGTGTTGTCTTACTTTTTAAGGGGCAGAAGCCCCATTCTCCATCCGTGTCATAATCTTTCTTTGTCGAACACCACAACTGACCGTCTTTTTTGCCATCTACAGTGCAGTCAGCATACCATTTGCCACTGAACTTGAAAGGGAACTGGCATGGTTTCCCTAATGAATTACCACCTGTAGTATATATCTCTGCCAAGCAGAAAGAAATGACATTAGGGGTTTAATTTAGAACATATTATTTGACTATAAGAAAACTGAAGTCTCCTAACTACTTTAACAAAGGCTAACATCATACAGGGAAGTTCATAACAGACATTAGATGTAAATTTAACATTTTGGCAGCCATTGCTATTTTAGTCATACCTTGATATCCACGAGAACACAGATTTTCTTTGGTCCCATAAATCTGCCAGTGGCTCCAAAAACCTGTTCCCGTATACAACATTAAATTTGAGTCACTGCGGTGTCCATAGTTCAGGTGCAGTGGATATCCCTTCAAACCGAACAAGTTCTTATCCTTACATTCCCAGGTTTGCATTGGGCTGAATTCATCGCAGGGCAGAAGGATAATTTTGACCCATTCTTTGACATTCTCTGCCCCCAAGCAGAGACTAAAAGAAAGGCTGATAATTCGTGAAGAGGAAATCCATCTGAAATGCTGAGCCTTAGATGATACATCACATGGTGCAGCCTGTACCACAGTAGCACTCATGACTTTCACACATTTGTGGTGGTCTTCATTGTAGATAAGGAAGGAGCTGGTGTCTGAATCTATGGAAAATTATATCAGACACCGTAAAAGGCAACACAATTCACACTGCGTAAATTTCAATGATAAATTGTGTCATGATACAGTGTTGAGTTTCTATAGAAGGGAACTTATTTGGTGCGACCTGACTGAAACATTCATCTAAACATGAATTGAACTGAGCTGAAGAGTTCAGTGATTGCTGATATAACATCCAGTAGTTTGTACTGTTTGTATCACTGCTTTTCTGTTTGCACATTCCAGACTAAAGCCGACTTTTTGCTCCACATGACAAACAACATCCAATAGACCTTAAGTTAGAGCTGCACGATTCTGGATAAATTGAGTATCACAATTTATTTATTTTATTTTTTTTTTCAAATAGAGATCAAGATTCTCCCACGATTCTGAACTAAACTAAACAATGCCTGACAAAATATTAATTCCTGCAGTCTATTTAAGAATGTTTAATTAATTTGAATTAATTATTATACATTTTAATATATATGTATTTAAAATGCAATATATATTTAATACACCAATTTTTAATATTAAAAATACTGCTGAATGCTCGCTGACTGAATTCTGCTCTCATGAATTCTCCTATCATAAAAACAAAGCGCAGATGTATGTGAGATGTAAGTATAAGATTCATTTCACAGTGTAGACAGCTTCATTGAAAATTATATTCTTGCTTGAACTAGTGTACATAGTCTATTAATTCCTGAGTCAAAGTTAAGGCAATGGGGTGTTGCATGTATGTGTGTGTAAGACATTCTGTCCTTTGGGGCTTGCCGTAGCAAGAGAATGGGCACGTACATGAGTTGATGAGAGTGTTCCCGGTTGTGTGCCAGGTGGAGAAAGTGGAATAAAAGTGTGCATCATTGAGCGAACTTGGGCTCATTTTCATTATTTTATTATTTCAAACGTGTTTAGGCGAACCCCATATGGAAGCTTGGTTACATTGTTGGCAGCGGCATTGTTGTGTACCGACTGAGCTAGCTGGGCATTAAATGCCACACAAAGGCGTTGGTCCACTTTTGACTGGGAGTTATGAGCTATCGTTTGGACAGTAAGAGAATTTAGACACTTTCTCTGACTTTTGGAATTGGACCCGCTAAATTGGGTCGTGGTGCACAAAGAGGGCAATCGCCACGAAGATGCTGATGCACTGTCCTACCACCCGGTGACATCAGACATAGAGGACGGTGAGACAGTAGATGAAGAAATAAGGGACATGAATCTGATAATGACATGCCCTGTTCCACTGAGACCACTGAGGGGGCTGGGAAAGTAGCTTTTTCTGCCTTGTCCTTGTAGACAGTCTGATGAGCCTGTCTAATTTGTCATATGATGCAGCAGACATTGTTACTATGCGGCAGAACGATCCAGATATTGACATGGTACGGCAATGAGTAGAGCGATCCCAAAGGACTCCTAGGAGACAGCTGGCAGGTACATCTCAGAGTTTACGTAAATGCTATGAGTTTAACCACCTCTCTATAATAAATGGACTGTTGTGTCACTCAGTGTCTTGTCCTCTCACAGATGACCCTGTTGCTCAGGTGTTGGGTACTCCTTCTCTTAAACATGACATACTTTTGCAGCTTTTGGGGCCCCACCTGCTGCTCATTTTTCTCTGGAACGGGTGTGGGAACAAGCAAGGCGTTTTTGCTACTGGCTGTCTATGTTTAAGGACATCAAGACATGGAGCGAGCAGTGCACGGCATGCCAATTCGCCGCAATCCTGTCCATGCTTATCAAGCACCCATAGGTGGGTCCCTGGAGATGTTTTTTTTACATCGACGTGTCCACCATCTTGGAATGGTCTATATGTGTCATCACTCACATTAAAAATCAAGATGCCGCATTTTTGCGCAGCCTCTGGTTGTAAAAAACAGAAATTAAATTCCTAAAGAAACTGGATAAACTTTCACAGGTAGGAATTAAGTTGGTTTGTATTTTTAATATCTATAAGGCCCAACTCAATATTATATATATATTTATTTTAATTAAACAGTGGTTTACCGCTGCATGATGACGCCATACACATCAATCCAAGATGGCAGCCCATTAGTTTGTTGGTGTTAATGTTTGTCTACTGCTGTTTGAGCCTCATTCCTGGAGTTTTAAACTCTCAAAGTTTCTGCTCAACTGGATTTAAATCTTGTTACTTCGCACACAAGCATCAATCTACAAGCTAGCCGGCCCAAGCTATCGCATATGTGCGTGATTGTTTTTGGATTTACCTTTGACTGTGTTTGCTACATTGCACACATTTTTTGTATCACGCACATGCATTCCCGGATTACGCACTGATTTAAATCATTGTATTTGTGCGTGATTGTGCGCTGATATATGAACTTGAATTTTGGAGTTCACAAAGCCCTGTTTGACTGGGATTTGGATTTAAATCTGAGTTGCCTTTGTTATACAGCATATATTTGTTACATTGCACACAAGCATCAATTTACAAGTTATTCGACTCAAGACATTTTGTGTGTGTGTGATTTTGGATTTAAACCAGATTTGCTACACCACTGCACACATTTGTTGTAGCGCGCACGAACATTCAGTTTGCAAGTCACCGCATTTGTGTGTGATTGTGTGCTGACATTCGAGCTTGATTTTTGGAGTCTCAAGCTCTTAAGGCTTTGTTTGATCGGGATTTGGATTTGAGTCTCAATGGCTTTGTTATACAGCGCGCGTTTGTTGCATCGCGCACAGGTCTCAGTCCATTAGGCCAGAGGAAAAGCAATTTTGTTTTGCGGGCCTATATTTTGGACTTTGTGGTTGATGAACTGCTTGTGTGCATCATGTGGCATTTTATTGGATGCATGTTCTTTTTAAGTTTGTTTTTCTGGATACCTTGCCAAGTTTATGTTAGTGGCAGCGGGCATGTTTCTGGCTTATTCCCATTGTGTAATTCTTCATGTGTAAATTTTGATACCAGACACATTATGGAGTATCTGCTAACCCTGTTATGTTTGAACACCATGATATGTTGTACCCCATGAATTTTATGTATTTTAATTTTATAAGATGTGCTTTATCTAGGGAAGAAAATTATTGTATGGCTGCCTTGGGGCCTGTGATTAGAATCAGAGTGAGTAATTTTGTTAAACGAAGGAGTTTAATAATTTTAATGTTGTTAATGTCTGGGAATGTATCGCCAAACCCAGGACCACACGCTGCTTTAAATTTCACTACGCCAGTTGAGTTAAAAACAAGGTCTGGATTGGGCTTTATACATCTAAATGTTCGTAGTCTGTTGCCTAAATTGGATATGGTGTACATCTGGGCTAAAAATATAAACGCGGATGTTATTGTCATATCTGAATCTTGGCTTAATAAATCTATCTCAGACAGAGACATTAGTAAATCTGGTTTTAAAGTTTTTAGAGCAGATAGATTAAAAAGGGGTGGAGGGGTAGCAATTTATATCAGAGAACATCTTGAGGCATCATTGCTACTTTCGGTTTCAGTAGCAAAACAGTATGAATTATTAGTTCTAAATCTCTCTGTGTCCAAAACTCTTCAGCTCACTATAGCTGGTTGTTATAGACCTCCTTCGGCTAATAGCTGTGCCGTATAGTCTCTAATGCATTCACTGGCCTCTTTGAAATACAAGGAATTGATCATAATGGGAGATTTCAATTTGAATTGGATGCATTCAGCATCTGATGATTTTAAAAAGCTTTGTGATAGTCATAATCTTTTCCAATTGGTTGATACACCTACAAGGCCAAATTTAAAATCTCTAGAAAATTCTACATTAATAGATCTTGTTCTTACAAGTGATCCACATAAATATTCTCCAGTTTCTGTATTCGCAAATGATATTAGTGATAATTGTATTGTGGCAGTAGTGAGAAATATGAGGCTGGCCAAGCAGAACCCGAGAATTATAACTAGGCGTTTTATGAAATATTTCAGTGAGCAGGCCTTTTTGAATGATCTTGCTCTAATTGACTGGAATAGAATTACTTTAATTCCAGATGTTGATTGTGCTTGGGAATATTTTTATAATAGTTTTATGTTAATCATTAATAAGCACGCACCTTTGAGAAAACATAGAGTTAAATCCTGGGATAATTTATGGTTCTCAGCTGCCTTGTGTGATCTTATTCAAGAGCGGGATGCGGCTTGGGCCAAAGCCAGGCAAACACATTTAAATTCTGATTGGCTGCATTTTAGACAGTTACAAAATAAATGTACAGTAGTGATTAGAAAGGCTAAATCTGATTACTTTCTTGATAAAACCACAGAAAATTTGACAAACTCTAGGAAGTTGTGGAGGAATATTAAGTTGTTAACTGGTAACACAGAGTTCCTTGCCTGTTTAATGAAAGATTCTACTAAAATTATAGATAAAAAGCAAATGCTTAATAGTTTTAATAGTCACTTTGTTGCATCAGGATCTTTATCTTCAACAAATAATCATATGACTTTTGATCTAGATTTCCTTGAAGCTGAACGAAATTAATGGACGAGTGAGTCTGTGTTTCAACAAATTACCTCCTCTGATGTTTATTCAGCTTTAAAGGAACTAGATGTGAGTAAATAGCCTGGTCCTGATCATATTGCCCCACTGTTTTTAAAATTAGCAGCTAATATCATTTCCCCTCCACTAGATTTGGAAATCAGCTTTTGTTGTTCCCTTGTCAAAAGGGGGTGATCTTTCTTTAATGGATAATTATAGACCTATATCTAAGCTCTGTATTCTTTCAAAACTTTTAGAAAATGTAATTAGTAATCAGTTGACTCAGTATTTAAATCGTCATAATATTTTATCTATTAATCAGTCTGGTTTTCGTAAAGGGTATAGTACCACCACAGCTGTCTTAAAGGTTTTAAACGATATTGTGGAGTGTTTAGATAATAAACAACACTGTGCTTGTCTTTTTATTGACTTATCAAAGGCTTTTGATACCGTGGATAACAACATATTATTAGATAGGCTTAGACAGGTAAGACTATCAGAAAATGTTGTTTTATGGTTCACTGATTATTTAAAAGGTAGAACCCAATGTGTCCAGATGGAAGGTACCCGATCAGATTTTTTGGAGATGGTTAAGGGAGTTCCACAAGGATCTGTGTTGGGCCCGTTATTATTTAGTATTTATATAAATTGCCTTGATTTTAATATTGATAATGCAAAGTTTTATCTCTATGCAGATGATACTGTTGTTTATTGTTCAGCTCCCTCTAAACAACAATCTGTGGCTTCCTTACAGTCTGCTTTTGATATTATTCAGAATAGGCTCTGTGCTCTAAAGTTGGTCCTAAATGTTGAAAACTTAGTGCATGTTATTTTCAAATTCTAGAACTCCTTCAGAGAATTGTATTGTCCTTCAAACTCTTCAGGGGAGCCAAGTCATCTTGGTGCTGGAGTATTGTAACCAGGAGTGATTGACGAGAGGCGAGCGGATCCATATGCGAGCTTTATTAAACGAACAAACAGGTACAAGGTGAGTAAGGCAGGGTCGAGACAGGAGCAGACAGGAATATAACAGGCAATCGTAAAGAATAGTCCGATAAACAAGAGCGATAAATCACAAGGCAGGCGGCTAGACAGACGTAAACGAGAAAACCAGGCGGGAGATCAAAAAACCAGGAACTACAACAATAGGAAAACAACAATACAATAACAACAATCCATGAAGTGCAACTGGGGAGGACCGGGGTCTTTATAGAACGCCTGATTGGTCACGGGGGCTGACACAATCAGAATGGTGGAGGATGGGAGATGCAGTCCGAGATGCAAAGTAACAGTCAGAGTGTGTAGGTGAAGCGAGAGTGACATCTGGTGGTGAGTGGACAACGGGACACCGACCAGATTCGTGACAAGTATAAATATCTGGGTATTATTATCGACAACACATTAAGTTTTATTTCACATATTAAATATTTGCAAAAAAAAATAAAGCAGCAGCTTGGTTTTTACTTTAGAAATAGGTCATGTTTTTCATCCAAGGTGAAAAAAAAAAATTAGTGTCCGCTACGTTTTTGCCAGTTCTTGATTATGTGGATGTAGTTTATCAACATGCCCCCTCATACCTTCTCTCCTCACTGGATGCTTTGTACCATGGTGCCCTGAGATTTATAACTGGATGTACATTTTCAACTCATCATTGTGAATTATACAAAAAAAGTTGCTTGGCCTTCTTTGAGTATCTGCAGAAAAATGCATTGGTATCTGTTGATATATAAGGCAATGTTGGGACGTTTACCATTTTATCTTTGTTGTCTCATACAAAGGACTCCATTTGGAAATTATTCTCTACGTTCTCAATCAAATTCTATGTGTGCCTTTTGTCAGGACTGAACTTAGTTGACTGAACTCTTTTAAATATGCTGCCACCTCAGATTGGAATTTTCTCCAAAAGGAGTTAAAGTTACAAAACTTGGTACCATATAATTATTTTAAGTCTTTATTATGTAACTTAGAGAGTAATTTACCAGTGTGTGATTGTTTTTAATGTGTTACTTGTTTTTGTGATGGTTGTTGTAACTGTGTTTTATGTATAATTGGTTGCCATTGGCCAGGACACTCCTGGAAAAGAGATTTTAATCTCAGTGAGTTTTCTTTCCTGGTTAAATAAAGGTAATTAATTAATTAATTAATTAGTTTACTGTAGTTGTTCTCAACTCCAGTCCTCAGGGCCCACTGCTCTGCAGATTTTGTATGATTCTGAAGCTGACACACTCAGTTCAGTTCATGGATATAACGAGTTGATGATGTGAATCAGGTGCGTTAAATGAGGGCGACTGTAACGCCACGCCAGCAGAGGGAGCCCCTGGCCATGTACTGTCTGTTACCACTCCCTCTGCTGCTTCTTTGGTGACTTCCTGTTTGGCAGCCATTTAAGAAGGGCCATACCAAACAGGAGGTGGCAAAGTATTGTTTTGCCTGTGCGGACTCTACCAAGCGTTTTTCCTTGTTTCATAGTGTTATTTCCATGCTCTTAGTTTTGTTTCAGAGTCATAGTTTTTGCCTTGTTTCCTTGCCATAGTTTTTGTCTTGTTTCTTAGCTTTGTTCATTTGTTACTTTGGACTACTCTCTGGTATTTTGACCTTCTGCCTGTTTTCTGGATTATGCTTTGTCTTGCCCTCGGATGTTACTGTTTGCTGGTGTCTGACCCTGCCTGTCTTGACCACGATCTGCACAATAAAGCTCGCACTTGGATCTATCCACGCTTCTGACGAGTCCCGTTACAGAGACATACAAAATTTCTGGTCTCCAGTGTTTGTAGTCAATTTAACATATATTCTGAGTCCATAATCTAATTTTAAACCTATTCCAATGTTCTTAAGAAGCACATGGCTCCATAGCGCTGTCACTTTGCAATGTCGCAATGACATTTGTCATTTGTCAGTGCCTCACCTTTAAGTTTGACTGTGTTGATGACACAAAGCTGCAGACGTTAGCTACATTAAAAACAGATGGGCGCTATTTGAATTTGTTCCTATGGAGCCCGGAACAGAAGAGCATCCAAACGGAAATTAGAATTCGTAATGGTGGTGCTCATCATTTACTCAGGAAAAAGGCCTATAAAACGGATAGTTCCGGTCCTTGATGCTGATTAGTTGAGCTGTGTTCAAAGCTGTTGCAAATTACTCTATAAACATACACCTTTGTTTACATTTGTGTGTTGCTCGGCAACAATGGCACTTTTGTTGCAACCACAACCGTTTCTGAGGAACTACATTGTTTGGTGGAAAAATAATATTTTTCACTAATATCATTACACTTAATTTGCTCCGTTTTATTTTATGAATCCTTACTACATATATGGAATAACCATTTTGTAAAAGCAATAAGCTCCGGTGAAGCTGTGGTTTACAGTGAATTTATAACAGCTAAGGGGTTTTTTCTAACAATGACCCTTAGCTGTTATAAATTCACTGTAAAGCACGGCTTTATTGTTTTATTTAATTACTATTTATTTTTAAATCAACACAACGTAAAAAAAAAATTGTATGCAAACATGTAAATTCCACATAATACTAGTAGTAAAAAGGAAGGAATGATTGCGTTTGATCGTGCTCTGCTCTGCCGTTTGACCTGACCCCATTTACACTGTCTGTGTAAAAAGTCTGTGTGGCGTTACGGCTCTAACATGGCCACCGGAGCTGATTGCGGCCACTCTAGTCAAAGCTTGTGTTTATACCAGCCGAGCTACGGCATGTTTTTGAAGCATCCCAGAAGCGCTGTCCAAGGCGTTTATACACCGATCTGTCATGCCACATCAAAGACTGTTAAAACACTATTTATTGTATATCTATGTATATATGTGTGTGTAAGACAAGACGTCACCATTTTGGTGTCCGCATCAAATGACGCTATTTTCACTCTTTCTCGTTTATTTGTATTATTCATGTATTTATTTACTTGATTTAGGAATTGTTTTTGGAAATTTAAATTTAGTTTTGTTATTTGACATAAAAGATATTTAAATTTCACAAAGAAATGTGCAGCATTTTGTCTGAGAAATAATAAAAATACACTTTTTCATTTATTTGTTATCATGAGAATATCTTATTGTGAAACCAGTATTGCATCACATCATGAGTTGAGTGAACTAGGGAAGCTCATACTGACCATTTAACCATTAACCGAAAGTAAGAATTTTTACAAATTAATATTAAACTCTTTTGCTGTCATCAGCAAAGATGTCACTCAATCATAGCAGTGGGCATTTATTTTGATGTTATTAAAGTATGTTATTAATACTTTTGTTTAACTTTATTATAAACTCTGTACACTTCTCTGTATACTTGTAAAAAATGCATGTTGTTTGATTAAGAAGTAATAAATGATTCATTTTATATTTATATCTTTTTATTTTAATGCTGTCTTCATATATTCCCTCTGAAATTACATATGGGGATTATTGCTGCCCAAAAATAAAAGAGACACGAAGTACTTTTAAGATGCCTCCTAAACACTATGAGCACAGTTTATATCATTGACACTCTCTCAGAAAAAAAGCTGTCACTAAGGCATTTTAAAAGGTTTTTGAGATATGTATTTTGAGAAATATTAAAATATTTGCCCCAATTTTAAATTGTACTTTTACAATATTTTTCTGAACACTTAAAAGTACGATGTAGTAAAATGTATAGATGAAATTCTGTAGATGGTGCTGTTGAAGAGTAAACTGCTGCACCATTAACCAATGAAGGAGTACAAAAATAATATTGATTCGTATTCTTGCACTTTAAAGTATTTTGAAAATAGCCGCTGACAGAATAAAGTGATTAGATGACGCACCTGTCATTGAAGTAGTAGTAGTATGCAATGCATGGGGAGAATCTGTATAAAAACACAGCACAATTATAATGACCCATATCCTTATACTTTCAAAAATTTCTTAAAAACAGCAATGACTAAAAAGTGTGTAGATTAAAGTTAATGCACCTGTTGTATTATAATCTGGGTTCCACGCATCAGACACATCTGTAAAGAAGCTCAGCAAAAAATACATTGACTACTATCCATACAAATAGTAGATAAACAAAATCTGAGGCAAAGAAATGCAATCCACTTACTGAAACCTGACCAAAGGGCCAAGAAAAGAATATTAAGATGGTTCATGCTGTCAGATTAGACTACAGCTTTCTGAGATACACGGGCAGTGACGAGTGGGTCTTGACACTTAATGGACTTCCTCTGTATTCACAAGAAAAAGATGTGGAAAAGCAGAAGTGGCTCTTATGACAAACATTAATTTCCAGATCATTGTTATTTTTACACAGAGATTGGTAGGTCTGTTAGAAAAATCTTTTGACTTCAGCAATCTTTGTTGGATTATGTGTCAGTGGTGACCATTTAAAAAAACTTTTTTTTCCCTCCAAAATTTGCATGTCTGTAACTCAAGAACTATTGAAGATATCTTAATGCCCTTTTACATATTGGATCTTGGCATCTTCATTTTTTAAGGTCCTGTATGGTTCAGTTCCAGAGATATGGGCATCTCAATGCAGCTCTATATTCTGATTGTTAAATATTACCCGTTTTCTGTCATCAAAAACTAAATACACTTTGTATACAGCTGATACTTATCGTATTTAAAGCGGAATGTCTGAAAAATAATGTTGAACTGGAATGGACTACTTGCACTACTTGCATGTTCTAACTAGTAAAGCTTGGGAGTGTCCGTTCAGTGTTTAGCGCACATACAGACAGTTTCTCACGAATATGCAGATCATTTCTACGTTTTAGGGCTGGCAATTTTAAAAAAACAAAACAATGAATCATATTCTCTGCATTAACATGAATTAACTTTCTGAACGCAGAGAAAGCACTAGTGTAGACAAGGATCATTTTCATTTTAAAATACCGTTTTAAAACGAAAACTCACTAGTGTAAACAGGGCCTAACTTGCTCTCAGTATTCTGTCCATAACATTCTATATTTAAATCATTTTCAGAAGTATTTGAAAAATGGGTTTTCATTCACTTCAACAGCTTTTGAAGCTACAAAGAGTTAAAACATGCAGTATTGTAACTACATTTAAAACAATCTCCACGCATCCTAGGGTAGTGTGGTTACTTTCCCTATACATTAAATTAACTTGATCAATAAATCAAGCCTCACTTGGATTAAGTATTAGAATTTCTGGTCACTTTATTTTAAGGTCCAATTTTTGCTATTACCAAACCATTAACTATGACTTTTGCTTCAATAAACTACTGCTGCTTATAAGTAGTTAAGGCAGTTGTTAAGTTTAGGTATTAGGTAGGATGAGGGGTGTAGACTATGGTCATGCAGAATATGTGCTTTATAAGTAATAATAGCCAATATGTTATGAATAGGCATGCTAATAAGCAACAAGTTAATAGTGAGAATTGTTCCCTGTACTAAAGTGTTACCGAATGTCTTTTTTATTCTTATAACATGTGAAGCATAGTCATAGATCAAATAGTATCTAATGCTAAGGGGGATATTTGGAGGGGTCACTGATAGTAAATCAAACATTTAAGGTCTCTCACACTTGAAATAATTAACACTGGGTAATTCTAAACCCCAGTAAATCAGATCCTGATTAAAAAGTATCTTAAAAAGAGGTTCAAAAGTATATAAATTGTCAATTTGTTTTGAAAATGACCCTTCTTCCTGGGTTGGGATCGTTTAGAATTTAAACTGCATTTTGGTTCAAACTTGGGGGCACCATTTAAGTCCATTATATGGAGATAATTCCTGATTTTTTTCCTCAAGAAACATAATTTTTTATTGACTGAAGAAAGAAAGGCACAAACATCTTGGATGACAAGGGGGTGAGTACATTATCTGTACATTTTTGCTCTGGAAGTGAACTTCTCCTTTAAGACAAAGTGCTTGGTTGTTGTGTGATTATTTGTGTATTACGTTCATCTAGCAGACTAGTGCTGGATGATTAACCCAGTCTGAGGCTATAAGTTGCGTTTGGCTTTCTGCAATTTTGAAAAAATTATTTGCTCAGCGTATTATTGATGAAATAGGCTACAGCACTGAGATCAGAGTGCATGAATTAGTTTGCATAATGCTGCACGATTCATCTTTACAAGCTCAGTTGCCACCTTTAATGTACATTTAATAGAAACACAACCATAAAATATTTTCAATATATTTACTTTTATGAGAACATTAACACACATGAAACGTGCATTCTGTGTGTTGACGTAATTTCAACTGAAACAGGAAGACAGGGCGGGACTGCTTGATATGTCCCACGTTGTCTTCCTGTTTCAGTTGAAATTACTTGAAATAGCCAATAGCATTTCGTTTATATCACAATTTGGGCCAGAGCTGTTGAGCTTGGTAAGGCCACATTTGACAGCTTTGGAAAGCCACAGTCTAATAGATTATCCCTTTTCTCGGAAGTGCTGTTTGTCAAACCGCTTCTCCTCCTAATCTCATCCATATCGCTATAAAATATAGCGAATTCAGATGGGTCTGAATCTGATATGTTTTGTGTTCTGCACCAGCTCATTCTGGTTTTTATGGGGGTTCACTCATTGTGTTTCAACCATTAGATGGAGTCCTGTCTGCAGAGTCTATCAAGCTTTTGTGGGAGTTAAACCCAAGAATAGTTATAGTTCTGGTGTTTATACTTTTCTGAGGTCTTTTGTTAAAACTTCGTTAGAACTACATTCTTAACTCCACAGCCAATCTGGGCCTTCACTTTACATGGCCTATCAAGGATTTTTATTTTCTATCATTATACCATTGCTACAACAAATCTAAAGGTGGTCTAAGACAATTGCACAGAGAGAAAGAGATTCAACAACTATTTGCTATGTAAAGATATAATGTTGTCATGAAATTCTTAACAGAGAGTGAAATCAGAACTGTAATTGTAGTTTTTTTTGTTCAGTTTTTTTGGCTGTTTGTTATTGTAGCCTCCTTTTGAACCTGTTGGCTCTCCCTGCATTAAGGAGACTAAGAGTTTTTGTCCATAGGTGGTGGAGTGCAGTACAGTTTTTTTCTGTTGAAGGCACACTTCCATAGAAAAACGTTCAAAAAAAGGCTCTTATTAAAAAGAGGAATAAGACCAGAATAAACTTTGCTCAGGCTTTCCTGAGATGGAGAACCACAATGTCTGTTTGTAACTACTTATGAAATTCTGCAATTTCTTAGTAAAAAATAGGTTCAAAGTAAATCCTATTTCCATGTATATGAGATATTATTTATATGAAGAAGATGAGCAGCCACCCCCCTCAATCCAACATGAACTACATCTGAAAGGCAGACAGCAACTCAAAACTCATATAATAATAGCAAACCACAGATGCCTCCTACTGCATGTAGTTACAGATCAAATAGTAAGAATAAAAAATACATTCATAAATTTGGTTTTGCATGTCATTTGAATTGTTAATTCAATAGCTGCAGTTCCTGCTTTCAGATAAATTAAGTAGATGCTCTTTTCTTAATGTTAATTAATTATGTATACATGACAACATCATTGTAAAATAATAATAGTAATAATAATAAAACAATCTCTGAAATACTTTTACAATTCACCATGCAGTAGAATTAAAATCAACTAAACACTGCCCCCTACCAGATACAATCATAACTACTCAGAACAGCGACAGGGATGTGAACATCTACAGCAGGGCTATTCAATTGGCGGCCCGCGGGCCACATGCGGCCCAGAATCAACGTCCGAGTGGCCCAGCCCGTGGTTCCGCCCATAGATAATAAATTAATATATATTATTCATAAATTGTTATTTAATATAATTTAATATAAATATATATAAATATATATATATATATTATATTAATATAAATATATAGTATATTAATATAAATATAAAGTATTTATTATGTCTATGGTCCCGCCAAAAACGCGCATTCCTACGTAAATTACGTAGCCTGCAACACGCAAACAATGCAGAGCGTGCCGGTAGTAGCTTAGATTACTATCAATAAGTCTTTCTCAACACTGAAACGTAAAATTGCCAATGAAAACCGTAAGTTTAACCCTGCCTGGACTGACAAATACTTGTTTATTTTACCGCCACATCCAAACGCCAAACCGATGTGTTTAATTTGTAATGAGTGCGTTGGAGTACTTAAAGATTACAATGTGCGGAGGCATCATGTTGAGAAACACCACACTTTTCGCACCAATTTTCCAGAGGGATCTCAAGAGAGGGCTGCAAAAGTGCAGAGTTTGATTGCATCTTACAACCGGAGCAGTACTACCATGGTGCGGTTAGTCACAGCCCAAGAGAGAGCTACTGCAGCATCCCTTCGTGTTTCCTGGATACTGGCAAAAAAGAAAAGGCCATTCACAGACTCTGAAACCGTGAAGGACTGTATGCTGGCTGTTGTGGATGAGGTGATAAATGACGATAAAATTAAAATGAGCGTGGTATCGGCTATAAAAAACGTACCCCTGTCAGATACTTCAAACATTCGTAGGGTTGAAATTCTTGCTGCAGATGTGTATGAAACGCTGTTAGGAGACCTGATGAAAGCTGATACTATGTCTATAGCAGTAGATGAGTCCACAGACAAAACTGATACTGCTCAGTTGTGCATATATGTCCGTTTTTTTGATGGCAAATGCTTCCGAGAGGAGCTGCTCGGCCTACTGCCGTTAGAAGGACACACAACTGGCGATATAGTCTTTGGGAAAATTTCCGCCTTTTTTAAAGACAGTGGTCTGGATATGAAGCGTGTGTGCATGCTTGTGACAGATGGGGCTCCGTCCATGACAGGGAAAGTGAATGGTTTGGCAGCACGTTGGTCCGCTGTTGCACCTCAGTTGATCTCCTTACACTGCATTGTGCATCAGGCGGTGTTGTGCGCAAAACTAAGCGGGGCGCTCAAAACGACAATGGACAGCGTTATGGCTATAATTAATTTTATTCGCTCCACATCAAGCCTCCAACACCGCTTATTCCCCATGCTGCTGTCAGAAATGTCTGCTGAGCACCACGACCTTCTTTTGCATAATGACGTGAGGTGGCTGTCCAAAGGCAAAGCACTGGAGCGTTTCTGCGGTCTCAGAGAAGAGATCATAACTTTCCTCCGCGGCAGCAAGCAAAAAAAGGCAGAAACGCACTTGAGTCGCATACTGGACGACAACTTCATGGCCGATACCTGCTTTCTGAGCGACATATTCAAACACCTGAACGATCTCAATTTGGGACTACAAGGCAGAGACAAAACTGTCATCGACCTTGTGGAACAGATGCGCGCATTCCAAGTTAAACTGGACCATTTCGCAAATGATTTGAGCACAGGCCGAATGCTGCATTTTCCGACACTCCGCAAATGCATCTCATCCCCCGCACAAATCACGGATGTGATGACAGATTTCATTGCGATGTTGAAAAATAACTTTGCTGGTCGATTGGATGGACTTGATCTACCCACAGAGTTGGCCGTTTTTGTCAGAGACCCGTTCACTGTTGCAATAGAAGGGGACTTATCCGCCAGAGCTAAGAAACTGGTCCCTTCCATTGACGAGGGGAAATTCACACTCGAACTTGTTGACATGCAGTCATCTGTAACCATGGCACAGGAGCTTCCCACTAACGGGCCTGCAATGTTTTGGACTGATGTCAACGCACATCAGTTCCCTAACATTAAGAAAGTAGCGATCGTCATGCTCAGTATGTTTGGATCAACATGTACATGTGAGTCAAGTTTTTCACACATGAACTCCATAAAAAGCAACTCTCGTTGCTCCCTGACTGACCATACTCTCCACCAATGCCTTCGAATTGCATTGACCACTTACGAGCCTAAAGCCACTGCTCTCGTTCAAAACAAAAAATGTCACTTCTCCGACTAAGTCAGCAGGGTAACTGTAGCCTACAATACATCAATATAATGTGGGATGCGTAACAGAGGCATGCCTAATCACACATGGTGATTTAAAATATGTTCCCTCAGTGTTGTTATAGTTGTGAATACTGTGCACTTTTTATTTTATGCACTTTGAGATGTTCCTGGGTCAAATGTGTGCAAGTTGTTTATTTTGTTTCAAAAGGAAACAATGTTATTTCTAATAGCCTACTACTGTGCACTATTTTGTTTTATGCACTTTGTGATCAGATAGGTCAGATATGTAGCCTAGGTCAGTTTTTTTCTTTTGTAAGTGGAAAAAATAGGGGCTACCTCAGATTCTGTTAATTCAGCTCTTTTTGTATGCACCTTTTGCTCTGCAAACTGACCAAAGTTAAAAGAGAAACAACGAATAAACCTTATGTTTTTCAATAAATTTGTTTGTGTTGGTTTTAAAATTTGTCATTACGAGCTGCTTTGCCGCTAAAATGACTGGCCCAGCTTACCTTCTTGGTTTGACAATCTGGCCCAACTGAATTTGTAATTGAATAGCCCTGATCTACAGCAATGGAGGAGGAAAAAGCCAATGTATAATGAAGATACTCCATCATGATGATCTATGACTGCATGAAAATGATAACAAATACAAAAGGTGTTACTTAACAGGTGTACAAACAATATCCACCACTGATTCAATATAAGGAATTATCAAAAGAGAAAATTCGTTATAATAAATTTAATGAACATAATGTAAGTCATTATCATATTTTTTGTGACAGGATAGAAATCTCTTTAATTTCATTAAAAATATCTTCATTTGTGTTCCGAATATAAACAAAAGCCTTATGGGTTTGGAACAACATGAGGTTGTAAATAATTACAGAATTTTCATTTTGGGGTGAACTATCCCTAGTACAAATATGTAGCTTTGTTTCATAATTACAGTGTGTACGTTTTTTGTTATGTACTTCAAAAGAAAGGAAGTGAAAAGTGACAACATGCCCCGCAGGTGGGGTACATTGTAACATGTGAGGGGCACGTTGTAACATGACCATATGACAGCTTAAAATGTTGTCTGATCGAATAAAAAATATATACACGACAAACTAAAATATTTTGTCAATAAAATAAAATGATTAATTTTTTCAAATAAAATAATGGCGTTTTTTTAAGAATTAAAAAAATGTCGAATTTTAGAGGTTCACAATGAACACATCGCAACCAAGCGTGGACGGCTATGATCGCAAAACACAGCTATACAGTATAGTTGAAAACAATGTGCGCAAATAGATGAAACACATTCAGACATTCAGAAAAACACTTCCATCCCTCCACACACAGCTCTCACAGAACACGAGACACATAAACGAGCCAAAATGCTTTACATTTCTTGAAATAATTTCTCAACATTAAACATCGATTGTCAGTCTTTATTCACCTGTTTTTGTGGTTTCTTTTTAAAATCCATAAAAGTAAATAGTGAAAATTACATTTCTATGTCTATGCGCGACTGGAATATAAAACTGGCGTCTTCTGGTGGTTTGCGAAGCATTAATAAACTATCTAAATTGATGAATATCAGATTGGCGATTAAAATCATAGTAGATTTGTCTCATTTTGAATGAATACTAAAAACTGAGATGAAAAACTTACTTCAGCCAGAAATTTACTTTTACTATGGTAAAATAAATATTCAGCGATATCTTCAAAAGGCTTTTGAATTTTGGCGCACTTTTTTCTCTGTATAGTGTTGCTATGGCAACTAGTAAACGCCGTAAATTTTTTTTAACTCATCCGTTTGATTTATATTAAGCCTTAAAGTTCTGCATAATTTAAGGCGTGGCCATTTAAGTGACAGGTGGATTGCCGCTGCTGTCACCACCGTCGCGCTCGGCGGGCGTAGTTTCAGCAACCAGCTCCATCCACGTCCCGCCTATTTGCCCATTTTCGATTATCCGGGAGCGACGTGCAGTGAGTGACGCGATTCCAAGATGGCGACGGCCGACTCCCGCCCACTAATGCTCTTCGGAAACCTAATCCTGGCAAGCGAACAGCGCCAAGTGCAGTTACCTGGAAAAGTTTTTAGTGGTTGTAATCAGGAAAAACATACCTTGGAATGTGGTAATAAACTGTATATAAATAATGCTAAAATAACACTGTAGCATTCCTTCTCTGCTTGAAGTAAAAGAGCGACTGTTTGTTCTGCTAATGAGATTGTGCTTCCTCTCCTATTGATTTTATCCCGTGTTGTCCTTCAGCAGACATAAAGCACACATTGAGGTCAAAAACTCAAAATGTGTAGTTTATTTATAACATGATATAGTTCAGTAACATAGCAAGGGAGCTATTTTGCTGAATTTTCACACAATTGCAAATGTTACATTGATTTTAGTTCAGTAAACAAGTAGTTAGTAAAGTTAGTTATTAAGTTACATTTTATACACAATATTTTCTGGTTTGCTTTGTTTCACCAATGAAAAGAGTTCCAAATAAGGATCACAGACACTTATCACAAGTCTTAAATTTCACTGCAGAAACCCTAGTTTCAGTAACAGTTTCTGTCTGTGGTGCTGAAAACATGAGAACACACTAATGACTGCTTACACATGCTCTCGCATGTCTTGCAAATAAACTCTACTACTTGCAACATAATCAAAAATGCTACTACTAAAGCACTACTAATTGTACTTATTATAAGCATATTATACACTCGCAGAAATAAAGGTACAAAAGCTGTCACTGGGGCAGTACCTTATTAAAAAAGTACACTTTTGAACCTATTCTAAAATATACTTTAAGTACTAACATGTACCTTTAAGGTACCAAAAAGGATCCTTTTAGATACAAACATGTACCTTTTGAAAAAAGTACCACCCTAGTGACAGCTTTTGTACCTTTATTTCTGAGACTGTAACAGACCTAGTAAAAAGCATGTTGTAAATAACACACATAAGAACATAAAATGTGTTTATGTCAAATGCATAGTATGCAGTAAAATATATTTATTAATTTTGCACACATTTCTATCTAAATTCTATACAAAATGAAAAATTAAAAGAAAAAGCAAAATATAAAGGCCACAAAATATTTGCAATACAGAATTTTAAGAGTAAACCAGCATAGTAAAAAGCTAGTAGAAAACAGTGTAATTGCAGAACAGTGGAGAGTTGATTCATGGTTATGAATTTTAGTAATTGCTTAAACATTGTGATTAAAATAAGATTTAGATACGATTTATATAATTGGTATTTTACTTGAATGTTGAAAAGCATTACAGTTTAGCAAGCAGAAAAGTATTTGATCAATATGAATTGAATTTGACTTGATTGGCTTCTTCTCATACATCCATATCTGTCCCATTAATTATTGAACCTGTTGAAACAAATACATTTTGAGTTGTTGTTTTTTTTGTTTTTTGTTTTTTCCATTTAATTTAGCGGTTAAAGGGTGATGTTCAACCAGATGGGGGTGTCACATGATATAAACAAGTGAGGTCTTGGTGTTACTTCAACTCTATTGAAATTTGACAGTTTTTCATATCCCCCTTTATTTTAAAACTAAATGCTATAAATGATGTATATAGTTTTATGTGTGCAAATGAATATTAGAATTGAAGATGAGTTGTTTAGATGAAACACACACCTTTAGCTTTGTTCCTGATGATCACTGCCACAGTCGCGATGAGGAGAACAGCAAGGCAGGAGATAAAACAGATGTAGAATAAAGAAACTCCTTTATCATCACGATTTTTAGCAGAATCTGAAAGCAAAATATACACAGATACACTCACAGGGCGCATATAGTATGAGATGTTCAACGAGATGGACTGTAAAGTGTAGGTTTCACTCTAAGTTGCAAACACTAATATATAACCAATAAGAAGTAAATTAGACATGCCTTTAATGTGCACTTGTATGATGCCAGTGTATAATGTTCATTTAAAATATAATGAAATAAAAAAATAAGCTCTTACTTTTATAACCAAAATTATGCATTAATAATACGCTGTAAATCTTATTCTGTCTTGTAATACATATCTGCATTGCCTTTCAAAAGGTTGGGATCAGTAAGATTAGTAATGTTTTTTAAACATTCAGTCTCTTTTGCTCACCAAGGCTGCATGTACAGTATTGGATCAAAAATCCAGTAAAAACAGTAATATTGTGAAATAATATTACAATTTTAAATAATGGTTTTCTGTTTTTAATATACTTCAAAATATAATTTATTTATGTGATGCAAAGCTGCACTTTTATCAGCCATTACTTCAGGTTCAATTTACGAAACATGAACATTAAAATAATTAATAAATACATTAATAATTATAATAATAAAATAATGTATGTGAAACAATGAGTTTTACTGCTCATTAAACACTGTACAGGACAGGAAAAAAAATATTTTTTAAAATATCTAATTAAATTACATTAGTTTAAATTACTTTGACACTGAGGCATCACAATCCAACAATCTTACTTTTACATTACATTCATTGACGGTATGTTTTTACCAGATGGGCTGTAGGTGTAGGTCTCACTCTGATGGCTCTCATCACAATGAATCGTGTGCTCACAGGTGAAGGAAACCGGTGGACTCACTTTCACTCTGAACACACACTTTTCATTTGAATAGCACAGTGGGTTGTTCAGGGCATACTTGTGTTCACCCTCCAGCAACAGGTAGAAAGAGCTCTCAATGAGCCTCCTTCCAAATGAACACATGACGATCACATGCTCTCTGTCCTCTGCCTGGCTGAACACTGTAATATTGGGCACTGGGACATCTGAAATAACCAACATGATTATTAACCTTTTATATTTTGATTTATTATGATTTATTTAGAACTATTTTCCCTGAAAAGAGCAAAAGCAGGCAAAACTTTGTCTGAAATGTAAGTGCATTAATATTAACTTCTTGGTTTTAAATGGTACAAGATAAATATCACATTTCCATCACAGTCGCGGAAAACAGCACATACGAGCATATTAAATTTAAGTTAAAGCCGTAAAACATTGCTACTGTATTTGTTTATGGTAAAATTATTTTTTTACCGCAAATTTTGCGGATATTTTTATTATTATTTTTCTTTTTTTTACAGTGTAGAGTTAACAATTAATCCTGGTCATTCATAATCTGATGTGTCACACTGTACATTGCTAAACCCTAAATTTCTTTTATTATTTGCATATTTGACAGTGACAACAGTGATGATTAAATAAACACAAAACCACATTTGTGACCCTGGACCACAAAACTAGTCTTAAGTAGCACGGGTTTATTTGCAATAGCCAAAAATACATTGTATGGTTCAAAATTATCGATTTTTCTTTTATGCCAAAAATCATTTGGATATTAAGTAAAGATCATGTTCCATAAATATATTTTGTAAATTTCCTACTGTAAATATATCAAAACTTAATTTTTGATTAGTAATATGCATTGCTAAGAACTTCTGATACAACAATTTGGACATGTAGCTACACCGAGAACTGTTTCTAGGATTAAATCATACTGTTATGGAGTGAAGGATGCGTGAAGCGGGCGGATCCAAATGCGAGCTTTTATTAAAGGACATCGACAAAGACATGGTCATATAACAGGCAGGGTCAGACAATGGCAAACAGGTATGTGAAGACAAGACAAAAGAGTAGTCAGTAAGGCAGGCAAGCGTCGATCCACAGCGAACGTAACCCAAGGGGGATAGGCAAAAAGGAGTAATCCGAATATACAGGCTAGAGTTCCAAAGGGGCAGGCAGCAAGACAGACTAAACGATATAACAAGGCGTTGAACCAAGACTCGAATGACTAGATACAAAAACAAGGCTAAATCAGAAAACACGAATAACACATTGCAAGTGCTAAACGCAATACAATACTTGGCAGATAGTAGGGCTGGGAACAGATTCCAAAAAGAATCGATTCCTCGATTCCAAGGCGTTGGGAATGGAGAGTCAATTCCAAAAGTTGGAACTGATTCCGTCAGGGGGCATCGACTCCCCATTCAGAGCTGTTTTCAGTTTAACAAAGCTTAAATATGGGCGCCTCTCAAACAAATGGCTGCATTATATGAAGGCTGCATATCTCGGCTGCTGTCATCAAATGTTGCTGAACGTCGATTCACGAAAATAAACTGAATGAAAAGAGTCGGTACTGAGCACGTTTGAGTTTGAGGATGCAGCCTTCCGTAAAGCACTTATTAATTTGCCTCTTGCTCACTAATAGTGATTAGAAGTCGGATTCCTTTCCACGAAAAGGTTCTTTCGGATAGCTCGTTTTAATGCACCAGTTCAAAAATGATTCAGAAGTTAGGTGGAACTGGCTTATATTGTCCACTGCACAACAGAATAGATCATGACCTGATAATTCTGAAAGAAAGCGCCGAGAGCACAGATTAGTGGCAGAGAGTGCGCGTCTGACTGACAGATAAACCACAAACTCTTTTATCAGTGTTGTTGTTAATGATTGGTTATTTTTTTTCTCAGTGTCCAATTTGTTAATTTTATGCGAAGCATACGGTTGAAGTAAACATTCAGCTGAACTGTACTGGTCTTGTTTAATTTATGCAATAAACGCATGTCCACTGCTGAGCTGTGGGCTATGACTACTTTCATGGGCAATGCAGACAAACTTTTAATTTAAATACAGAAATGTATCATAATTTTTTAAAAACAAAGCTTCATATTATGATAAGATTACTTTCTAAGACTTTTATATCCTTCAGTCATGGCAAAATTAGGGTCCTCCAATCTAAAAAAAAAAAAATACAAGAATTGACAAAGAATCGAAAACAACAGTGAGGGGTATCAATTCTTGGAATCAAGTAGCATTGATTCCAAAATTTTTAGAATCGAACAGAGCTAGCAGATAGTGAGAGGAAGTCCAAGGCTTATATAGAGTCTCTGAATGGATGCAGGTAATAGGAGCAATGAATGATGGGAAATGTAGTCCGGGGTGTGGTGCAACAGTCTGTGTAATGTGAATGACAGAGCGACCTCTGGTGGTGAGCGGACTGGCGTTCAAGACCAGATTTGTGACACATACAGGGCCTTAAAAATAAGGATTCCAAAAGAGAAGTTTCTTAGGAACCTGGAATCTAAAATCATGTTAAGATAACTTTAACACTTCTCGAGTTACAGCCCCACAAATTTTAGAAAAACAATATTTATGACACTAAGGCAGGAATGTTCCTGTCTGTTGTTTTGACATAGAAAACGAGATACATCTCTAGTTTCAACATTATTTGTTCTTCAGAACTTTGTCTTTAATAGAAAAGAAGTATCATATTTATGCAAAGTGACCCACATTTACACAAACACAATTTCCTCCTGGAGCCATATTGAAATTCCAATATCTCTAAAACCGTACCACACAGGGCCTTAAAAATGAAGATGACAAGAAAAGTTTGTTAAGACTGAATATCTAAAAGGGCATGAATATATCTTTAATACTTCTTGAGTTACAGGCATGCAATCTTTGGAGAAAAAAAATTGAAAAGTGCTCATTCCCCATTTTTTAATGGTCACCATTGGCACATAATGCAACAAAAATTGCTAAAGTCGTCAAAAGATTTTACTAACAGACCTACCAATCTCCTTGTAAAAATAACATTATGATGCTGCAATCTTTTTAAGTCATTTTTAACCCCCTGTAATTTGCCTCCAAATGTCAGGTGAAGATTGACATTTTGACCTAACTCTACAAAATAGTGGATTACTCTAATACTCGATTACCACTATACTTCTGTGACATTTAATGTTTTGGTTTTCATCACTATATGTGTTTTTCTTGCTTCAGAAAAAAATATTAGAAAAATCAAAAATTTGAGATGGGGGCCTCTGGTTGAGTTGACATGGAATGACTCTATTATTTATTTATTTATTTATTATTATTATTATTATTATTATTTTATTATTTTTTTTTTTTGCAGTTTTTTGCCCTAATTACAATAGGACAGTTAGCTGACAGGAAGCGAATTCGGGGTGACCAAAGCACAATTATGTATTTGCAATTTAGTAGTGTTAATGCATTTATGGCACCTCTCAGCTTCATTAAACAGTCTGTGTAAATACATCTAATGCCACTTCTGATGCAGCTTCTGCATCCTCTGCACTGGTAAGATTGAGTTTATTAATACTGATTTCATTTAAATTGTAACAACTGTACAGTTTCTTATAATTCTAACTGAATTTATTAAAACAATGTAGGATGACACATACATTTAATAAGTTTAGGGAAAAAAAATGCCCATTTATGAACACGGTAGAATATGACATCTGTTTTGTTATATACAGCAACTAATTTTCAGTTAATTGTTATTATACAATTTTCCAGTCACAGAGCAATTTATTTCGTTTTTTTTAAGTGAGAGAACATCCTGTCACTTAGTGCAGTTTGGGAGAAATTGTTATGTTTAATAATTTATTTTATTATGAAAATAAAATTATTCATACATGCTGTCAGTTATAGAAAGAATCTTGTTATCGGCAGGTCACAAAAATCGGAATCAGCCAAGAAAAGTGCAGTCTAATAAATAGTGATGTTTCTGTAGTGAATAGCTATGTTGTCTTACTTTTTGGGGGGCAGAAGCCCCACTTTTCCTCCTCGTCATAATCTTCCTCTGTCGAACACCACAGATGACCGTCTGTTCTGCCTTCCACAGTACAGTCAGCGTACCATTTGCCATCAAACTTAAAAGGGAAGTGGCATGGTTTTCCAAATGAATTACCACCTATAGTATATATCACTGCAAAACAGAAAGAAATTAAATGAGGGGTTTACGTTTATTTGTAATGGTTTAAGAATTTGATCTAAACAACTAAAGTGATTATAAGGAAACTTAAGTCTTTCACTTAGTTTAACAAATACTAATATAATACAGGAAAATTCATAATAGACATATTTTTATTCGTATATTTTTTTGGCAGCTATTATTATGAAATCTTAATGAGTCTCAAAATTTCCTATCTTTTTGGTGAACTTTTGGTCGTACCTTGATATCCACGAGAACACAAATTTTCATTGGTCCCATAAATCAGCCAGTGACTCCAAACACCTGTTCCTGAAGACAGCATCACATTTGGCTCATCATGATTTCCATAGTTCAGGTGCAGTGAATGTCCCTTCAAACCAAACAAGCTTTTATCTTTACATTCCCAGGTTTGCACTGGGCTGAGATCATTGCAGGGCAGAAGGATAATTTTGACCCAATCGCTGATGTTCTCTGACCCCAAGCAGAGACCTAATGAGAGGCTTATGATTTGTGAAGAAGAAATCCATCTGAAATGCTGAGCCTCAGATGATACATCACATGGCACAGCGTGTATCACAGTAGCATTCACGACTTTCACACATTTGTTGTGGTCCTTGTTGTAGATGAGGAAAGAGCTGATGTCAGGAACTGTGAAAAATTATATCAGACACTGTAAAAGACAACACATTCTGTAGTGGCATTTCTGTAGTGAATAGTGAATAGGTGTGTTATCATACTTCTTTTGGGGCAGAAGCCCCACTTTCCCTCCGCATCAAAATCTTTCTCTGTGGAACACCACAGTTGACCATCTCTTCTTCCATCCACAGTGCAGTCAGTGTACCACTTGCCCCAATACTTAAAAGGGAAGTGGCATGGTTTTCCTAATGAATTACCACCTATAGTGTATATCTCTGCGAAAACAGAAAGAAATAAAATTAGGCGTTTACCTTTATTTATAATGGTTTAATTATGTGCATGAATGTATGTGTGTGTGTGTGTGTGTTCATGCACATAATTTTTGGTTCCCTTGGTAAATATGATCAAAGAAGGCTGTGAAAATAAATCTGCATAATCTATTTAATATTTGATTCAAAAATTTAAAGTCAAATTAAAGTAAAAAAAGAGGAAAACCACATTATTTTCTCTAATACACAATGGACACAATTATTGGTACCCCTAGAAATTCTTATAAGTAAAAGTTAAGTATATCTGAAGTATATTCCCATTCATATGTAAATTTTTTATACACCAGGGTGACTACAAATATGTGACCCTGGACCAGAAAACCAAAAAGGGTCTATTTGGTGAAATGAACAAGCTTTCCATTAATGTATTGTTTGTTAGTATATGACAATATTTGGCCAAGATACGACTATTTGAAATTTGAATATCTGGAATCTGAGTGTGCAAAAACATCAAAATATTGAGAAAATCACCTTTAAAGTTGTCCAAATGAAGTTCTCAGCAATGCATATTACTAATCAAAAATTAAAGGAGAAGTCGACTTCCAAAACAAAGATTCACATATAATGTACTCACCCCCTTTTCATCCAAGATGTTATGAAGAAATTGTTTTTTGAGGAAAACATTTCTGCATTTTTCGTCATATAATGGACTGATATGGTGCCCCGATTTCGAACTTCCAAAAGGCAATTTAAATGCGGCTTCAAACGATCCCAAATGTGGTTGTAAATGATCCCAACCAAGGAAGAAGGGTCTTATCTAGTGAAACAATCGGTTATTTACATTAAAAAATACAGTTTAAATACTTTTTATTCTCAAACGTTCATCTTGCCTTGCAATCCTTGAACTCTGTGTATTCTGGCTCAAGACAGTTAGGGTATGTCGAAAAACTCAGATCGTATTTTCTCCCTCAACTTCAAAAAGCATTTCAAAATCATCCTGCATCGCTGCAGAAGTACCGACCCGTCTTTGCAAACTGAACATTCAAAGAAGATGAAACACTCCTAAAGGGGTCATCGGATGCCCGTTTTCCAAAAGTTGATATGACTCTTTAGGGTCTTAATGAAAAGTCTATAATATTCTTTGGTTACAAATTCTCAATGGTAGTGTAAAACAACACCCTTTTACCTTGCCAAAATCAGCTCTGCAAAAATCATCCTATTCTGGTCGAGGCTGCTTTAAATGCAAATGAGCTCTGCTTGCCCCGCCCCTCTCTTCTCTCTGTGGAGTGACGAGCCTGCATTTAACCACATTTAGCCACTAAACTTGCTAACTAGCGCATTATTAGGAAAGGCGATCTCAGAGATTCATAAAAAAACCCTTATATATGTAGATCCGGAGGCGCATTCCCTTCGCAAACAAACGTAATCCACTGCATCTTCAGCGGCTCAGATGTCGGGAGTAAATGACAACCACTATGTTCATTATTACATCCAGCAACACAACACTTCTATCTCTCAATCTGAGATATTCTTGTCTAATTTACATCCCTGCTCCGTCATCAAAACAATGGAGGTTGGACTGTTACAACTGATCTGAGGTAAGACACTCATGTCAATCAACTATTGTGGGAGCGGGCTCTGTCGGTGTGATGCCACAGCGACAGCCATCTGAGAATGGCTCGATTTGAAAAAGGGAATATTATTTTTACAGATTAATTAAAAACCACTGCATGGATTTTTATCATTATAGGGTAGATTTGTACATACAACACACATTAATGTTCAAACAACATGTAAAAGTGACCTTAGTATCCGATAACCCCTTTAACAAAAAAGGTAAAACAGTGATATAGGACGATTTTGAAGTTGAGGGAGAACATGAGATGGGAGTTTTTCGACACTGTCATGACCTGGAAAAAAACAGAGGTCGGGAAGAGCAAGACAAGACGAGCGTTTAACATTAAAAAGTATATAAATTGTATTATTTTTATGAAAATAACCGATCATTTTGCTAGATAAGACCCTTCTTTCTCGGATGGGATCACTTAATTTGGGATCGTTTGAAGCCGCATTTAAAGTGCATTTTGGACGTTCAATCTCGGGGCACCATAGCAGTCCATTATGTGGAGAAAAATCCTGAAATGTTTTCCTCAAAAAAAATAATTTCTTTACGACTGAAGAAAGAAGACTTGAACATCTTGGATGACAAGGGGGTGAATACATAATCTGTAAATTGTTGTTCTGGAAGTGGACTTCTCCTTTAATATTTAATTAAAAACATTAATGTTGAAGTCAAAGTGAAAAAGGGAGAAATCACATTATGACATAAATATTTTTCTCTAATACGTAAATGGACACAATTATTATACGCCTAGCAATTCTTATGAGTAAAATACATCTGAAGTATATTCCCATTCATATGTAAATTTTTTTTAGCACACCAGAGTGATTACAAATATAAAATTGTCCAGCCATGACTTTCTGTTTCAAAAAAAAATATAAATATGAGGGAGCACAAAAGCCAAATTCCTTTAATCATCCATCACAATGAGAAAAGACAAATAATATTGTTCTGATGAGCAGCAAAAGATTGTTGAACTTTACAAATTAGAAAGAGGCTGTAAGACTTGAAAATTCCAATTTCCACCCTCAGGGCATTAAGTAAAATGTTCCAACAAGGAAATGTTTCAAATCTGCCCAGTAAGGAAGATAGTTTGAGTGGCAAAAGACTCTCCAAGCATCTCAGCTGGAGAATTGCAGAAAATAGTTGAGAATTTATCAATATGATACTTGCTGATACAGAAAGCAAGCAAAGAACACTCCCTTTATAATTACCAAAACTCCCTTTTTAATCAATGATGCTGTCTACACTTCACAGTGAACCTCTTATTTAAAGTAACATAAGTGTTTTTTTTCCCCCAGAAGATATCAGAGACCATGAATGTGCAATATGACACATTATGATTTTGTGGTTCCCCTTTATAAGTAACTTGCAACTACGTGTCAGCTAGCAGTCAATAGAATATTAATAGACTCTCTGCTTAACACTTTTTTTAACACTTTATTTCAATGGTTATACTGACTACACTGTAAAAACAATTTGTTGAGTCAACTTAACATAATTTGTAACCTGGCTGCCTTAAAATTTTAAGTTCAGTCAACTCAAAAAAAAGTTTATTCAACTTGAAATGTTAAATTATACTAAGTAACAACATATTTGAGTTGAATCAACTTAAAATTTTAAGGCAGCTGGGTTACTTACCCATCTGTTAAGTTTAGCAAACACAAATATCTAAGTTGTTACTTAGTACAACTTAACATTTCAAGTTGAATAAACTTATTTTAGTTGACTGAACTTAAAATTTTAAGGCAGCAGGGTAACAAATTTAAGCTTTTAAGCTGACTCAACAAATTGTGTTTTTTATTTTTTACAGTGTAGTACATTTGCAAGTACATGTCAAGGCTACTAACCCTAACCTTAAACAAACGGTCTACTATTACTCTAATGAAAGTTAATTGGCAAAGTTGCAAAGTTGAAATGAAGTATAACCTAATATCAGAAAGAAAAAAACATACTGCATTGTTTTATCTGTAAAAGTATTACAACTGAGGTTAAATTAGCTCACATCAAAATTAACATTAGTCTCACAGAAAACACTCAGATAACTATCAACCACTCCTAACCACTCATTTGATGTAGTAAAGATGCAGTACAAAACTTTAAGTCCCCCTATTATGCCATTTCAAATATTGTTTCGAATATTGACACGGAAGAAACAAGAAACAAGAAATGCAGTTGACACTAGCAAGACTTAGCAATCTATACTATCATGTAATTACATCTGTAATTAATTTCTGAAATTACATTTAGAATTACACTGTTGACCCATCCCTTACACCTTTAAACCTACCCATACCCAAACCTGTCCCTAACCTTACCTGCATCCCACTGTGTTTTGCAATACAGTATGAACACAATACGTACATTGTACTTTTTTTTTCTTTTTTTTTTTAGTACAGAATAGTTATAGTTGAGAGTAGTTGAGGCCACTTAATATAAAGTGGGACTGTGTTATTTTAATTTATTGTATTATTTATGAGATTATGCAACATATATATGCATTGCATTCATTACAGTGCTTTATCCTCTCAACTGTCACCCCATTTTTTTTTTTTTAAATAGAAATGAAAGTGCACTGTCCTAACTTAAATTGTTATAATTCATGAAGGAATACATTTTGTAATATGACTTTAAAGTACCATTTGCATTTATCACATTGATATATAACGATTATAATATGATTCTAATATGATGATTACTAAACATGATAGGGAAAAAGGCAATGAAAAAATAAAACCGCTTAGATAATTTGATGATCACAAATGTCACTGGGGTTTTTTTTCTTAAAAAAGATTTTTTTGTCTGCACTTTGTTCTGTGATTTCAGGCAAATATGGAGATATTTGCCCTGATTTTAAATTCTACTTTAAAATATCGTTATGAACACTGGAAGTAGAATGTATAGATAGATGAAATCAGTAGATGATGCGCCTGCTGTTAAAGGGTAAACTGTACAAAAACACAGCAAAAATTATATTGATTCCTATCTTTGCACTTTTAAATAATCTGAAAATTAACTGACAGATGATTTATATGTGATTTATATGACATACCTGCCACTGAAGTAGAAGTGGTATTCCATGCATCAGGAGAATCTGTACAAAAACACAGCAAAATTGTAATGACTCCAGTTATTGTACTTTAAAATATTTCTAAATACAGCACTGACTGAGAAGTGTTTAAAGTTAATTCACCTGTCGCATTATAATCTGGGTTCCATGCATCAGACGCATCTATACAGAAACTCAGCAAAAAAGATATTGATTCCTATCTTTGCACTTTAAAATAATCTGAAAATAAACTGACAGATGAAAGTGATTAAATGACACACCTGCCACTGAAGTAGAAGTGGTATTCCATGCATGAGGAGAAGCTGTACAAAAACACAGCAAAATTATAATGACTCCGGTCCTTGTACTTTAAAACAACACTGACTGAAAAGTGTTTAGATTAAAGTTAATGCACCTGTCGTTGTATTATAATCTGGGTTCCACGCATCAGACACATCTGCACAGAAACACAGCAGAAAATGATATTGACTCCTATCTTTACACAGTAGATAAATATAATCTTTTTTTCCCTTACTTTATTTATACATTTTCAAGTATTACAAAATTTAAAAAAACATTTCAAAAATACTGTTTAAATAACCTTTTACCAAGACTATATATAAAGAAAGGGGGACAGAATAAAAAAAAAAAAAAGAAAAAAAAAGAAATGATTGAAATAAGAAATACAATCAATAACCCCCTAGATAAACATAATCTGAGACAAAGAAATAGAATCCACTTACTAAAAGCTGACCAAAGGGCCAATAAAAGGATGTAAAGCTGGTTCATGCTGTCACAAATTGGAGACTACAGCTTTCTGAGATACACAAATGACAGCAACTGAGTTTTAACACTTAATAGACTTCCTCTGTGTTAACTAGAAAAATGCAGAGATGTGGAAAAGCAGAAGTGGCTCTTATGACAAACATTAATTTTATACTTTCTAAATACTGCTGCTGGATTTCTCAATTTTAAGAAATATTAAGCCTACTAAGACTGACATAATGGCTGCTTCCAATATGTGGATGGATTGTAAAGTACTTACAATAGATGCACCTGATAATTAAAAAAAATAATAATGTAAAATGCAAAAAAAGAAAAAAAAAGAGCAAAGCGTTCAAAACTGTCTTTTTAATTTAAATATACACAGGCCTCCACACATATTTGATTCAGCCTGGACCTCAGATTTAGTCAGTTTTCTAATACCCAAAGCCTGTTAACAGCAAGCCTTGTCTGGTACCCAAAACTGTATTAACAGTCTTCTATCAGCCAAGAAGTAGAATAAGGAAAGCCAGTGAAGAACAGAAGCAGGAGACAGACTAATAATAATAAAAAAAAATTGAGCAGAGTTTATTGAATTATCTCAGTTGTGTGTATTGTCTGAGTAGCACAAACCCAACAAGTGGTATTATACCACAAGCAATAGCAATGGAAAAGATTACTGTTTCACATCATTGTCCTATGTTTCTGTTCAGTCCTGACTGGTTCCTGTGGTTGCTTATTATTTGCAGCTGTTTCTTATTCATTAGTCTTCTAATTTATATCAAAGTCCTTTTAAGGCAAGTCATTTAACTCGGTGGCCATCTTTGAAACACCTCTCAGGCAGGCAAGTGCATCTCCGGTTTCTTTTAATAGGGAAACATCAAATTCTCCAAAACTATTCCTCAAGCTTACGATTAAATTTCATATTTGAAATCACCAATGAATTCTGACAAGAACTACCTCATAAATATTGTTCCTTATGCTCCAGTATTGTTAAAAAAAAAAAAAAAAGCTTATTTTTCAGGTGAGATCAGTCAGTGCACAACTAATCAACAATTGGCTCTTTCATTAAGAAGGCGGGGCTTTGCGGCCATAATGAGCGTTGCATCTTTCCCCATTCAAAACTATAGGGGTGTTAAGTCTTGGGTATTCTATAGTCTTTGGTTATATTTAGTGGCTTGGTCAGTTTCTTGCCAGTTATTCTTGTTATGGTTTCATTATCATTCTTGTGCTACGCCTGCTCCTGGCTTACTTTTTACGAAGAATTCTTAAATCTTTTTGGATGTAGCACAGCATTTGTACACAGTCTAGCTTTATATGTAGCTTTATATATTTTTTATTACATATATGCCATATAACCACAGAAACAAATCAAATATCAATCAATTTAATACAGTTTAGTATTCGATAAATTCAGTTATTATTATCTATATTATTTGAGCATATTTTACAAGAAAAATACATTTGTGAGTCTCGACCACAAAACCATAAGTCGTCATAGATGAAAGGAAGTGAAGGGGGCGGGATCGGGAAAGGTCCTTGAGCCGGGATTCGAACTTGGAACTCCCGTAGTGCAACAGTGTTGTACGTAGGCACACTGCCCACAAGGCTATTAGTGACAACTATTTGGACAACTTTAAAGATGATTTTCTCAGTATTTTCATTTTTTTTGCACCCTCAGATTCCAAGTTTTCAAATAGTTGTATCTCAGCCAAATATTATCATATCCTAACAAACCATACATCTGCTAATGTATTCAGCTTTCAGTTGATGTATATCAAATATGTGGTGTAAATATCTGGTTTTGTGGTCCAGTGTCACATTTTAGTCTTTCCACTTCAAAATGTAATAGTGAATTCAATGTATTACTTTTTAATTTCTACACAAAACTACACAAAAACCACACAAAACTTCTATCCAAAACTGTACATGGTATATATACCATCAGCAGCTTTGTTTTAGCAAAGTTTGTTTTAGCAAAGACCATCCATATTTTTTCCCAGTCTCCTTATTAAGATACAAACAGAAAATACAAGTAGTGCATAGAATTTAAACAAACACAATTTTTGGCCTTTTGAGGCAAAAGTCAGTATTTAGTGTGACCTCCTTTGGCATTAAGTACATCTTAAACTCTTTTAGGGAGGCTGTTCTGAGGTTTTCTGTCTCTTTTATATGATTATTCATGATAGTCTTCAGCTTTAGTTGAGAGTTGTTGTCCATAGGTGTTGGAGTGCAGTGAAGAGTTTTCTGTTGAGGGCAAACTTCCACAGAAAAACGTTCTTCTGCAAAAAAGGCCTTATTTTAAAAAAGAGGAATAAGACCAGAATAAACATTGCCTGGGCTTTCCCAAGATGGAGAACCTTAATATTTCTTTGTAATTATGTAACAAATTCAAAGTAAATCCTATTTCCATGTGTATGAGACATTATTTATATTAAGAAGATGAGCAGCCCCCCTCAATCCAGTATGAACTACATCTGAAACACAGACAGCAGCTCAAAACTCATAATAATAGCAATCCACAGATGCCTCATACTAAATGTAGTTACAGATCAAATAGCAAGAAAAAATATGTACATACATTTGGTTTTGCATGTCATTTGAATTGTTAATTCAATAACTGCAGTTCCTGCTTTCAAATAAATAAAGCAGATGCTCTTTTATTAATGTTAATTAATTATGTATATATGACAACATCATTGTAAAGTAATAGTAATGATAATGATAAAAATATCTCCGAAACACTTTTACAATTCACTCTGCAGTAAAATTAAAGTCAACTAAACACTGCCCCTACCAGATAAAATCATAATTACTCAGAACAGTGACAGGGACATAAACAACATATGTACAACAGTGAAGAAGGTGAACTATCAAAATTCTAATGAATTTATAAAACTGAACATCTAAAAAAGCAAAATCACAAAATGACTAAATGGAGCTTTATTGTGCTTCTAAGAATCTGTAAAATATCATTGGGTTTGCATTTTCACATCACTTTTTATTTCCTGTCTACAAAAAAGAAAAAAAACTGTCAAAATGGTGAATCAAAAGTGTATTATAACATCACTTATATATATCACTTATCGCTTATCTGGATAACTCATTTCATTTATTTACTACAGGTTCATACATATCACATTATTAGCAAAATACACACACACACACACACACACACACACAAAGTCACACTTTGAAGAAGTAAAATGGCATAAAGCTGGGTTCACAAAGTGTCCACTGTTACATGTTTGCAGATAAAAACACATAATACATGCAAGTAATCAATGTCATACTACTGCATTTTAAAATAAAATTACAAATATTCTAAATAAAATAAATAATACAAAAGGTTAAGTGATATTGATTTATATCTATTCATCTATCTATCTATCTATCTATCTATCTATCTATATCAGAGATTGCGCTAGACTTTAACATTGTCTGTCATTTTGACGGACAGCGTCGTAAAAATTCTGTCATAATCAATTATTATTATTATAATTTTAATGTTCATATTTTAATTAGAATAACACATTTATTTTTGTACACATTTTCATTTTTAAGCATGAACCTACAGGAGGACAGCACAGTGTTTAAAAACAACAAAATATGCTAGGGCTTGGTAAACAAAAAAAACAAACAAAAAAAATGGATTTCTCGATTTTAATAGATTCTCATTTTAATGAACTAATATCGATTCTTAAATCACAATCAGTCTTTTGGTCTATGCTGTTTTCAGTTGATGAATCACAGTAACTTGCATAGAATAACAGTAACCTAGCAATAGGCTAGGATTTGTGTTACTTTTGATATGTAACAAAGTCTCAGATTTCAAATTCTGTGCATTTCATTGGGAAATTCAAGCAATAAATACCGTTCTGGCGCTCTTTAATGTGGTGTGATAGATCGTTGTAGTTTCTGTGTACTGGCCTGTGTGTAATTAAATGCATAGGAAAACATTTGTGACAGTTTCGTTTTTGTTCTGTATCCCTGCTGTAGCGTCTGCTTAGGACAACTGATGATCGTTTAGGCTTTATGTTGTAGAGAACCTTTTAGCCTTTTGACATTTGTATATAAATTACAGACATGGCCTCACGTTCTACATTTATATAGGTGTTTAATGGTCAATGGTTCCCTCCTCAATATCACAAAGATGCTAAACAGTTTAGCTCTTGTCTCCCTATTGGACTTCAAAGGCATTCCACGGAGGAGGCAATCACCAGAGCCAAGCACCAAACTGCTTGGTGGCTGGTAGACTATTCCCAATACACATAACGCACACACATAGAAACATTTTCTTTATTTAGACTATATTTAACCAGTTATAAATGTACTTGGTATATGCATGTGTTGCTTGTATGTTTCTATACTATATTAGCCCAGTTACCCCTCATTATTTGTACTAGTTAATCTCTAAATGTGCATTTTTAATGTGTGAATGTATCTCTGGTTTAATACCTTCTAGATGTTTCATTCTCGGTATCAAAACGATCTGCTCTTTATTTCCTATACAATGGTGTACACCGTGTGATTAGAAAATGCATCATACTGTTTTCACTATATTCTGGGTAAAACTGCATCAATCCCCCAGACCAGCAATAAACATGCAAATAGGCCATAAATGGAGACAAAGAGACGTTCTCCCGCTCAAAAATCCAAGCTTTGTATTGGACAATTCATCCAAAGGTGGGTGTGGTAGGGAAACTATCAAAATACCATAACTCCAACCCATCCATGCTCAAACCCTTCGAGACACTCTCCAAGACTCATCACCTTTGAGTCAACTTCCCGGTAGTTTTATCTTCAGATAACTTTGTTGACTTGCTGTGGATTTTCCTGTCTTCAGAAGAACTAGAGAAAACCTCCAGCACGCCTAAAAGAATTCATCGAGAATTTCCACTGTCTACCGCATCAGGACTCTTTTTCAGCAACAAAGCCAATGCAAGTAACATTTACAACTATTTAGATGTGTGTTTTAAGTTGAGCCCCTTTTTAAAGTGATTTTGCTTCTCTGATGATTCTCATGAGGTCACTGGTTAATTGATGCCAAATACTGCCATTCTTTGTCTTCTTCTCTCTCTCCTTTCTCACTTTCATCCTCTATGTATATGTACGTGTGTTTTTGCTTAGTTTAGTTGTATGTTAGCTGCAGTTCCTCTGATTTATATAAATTGTTCAAGGTTGTGTAAATCCAATTGTTTAGTTTGTGTAAATCCACTCGGGATTCAGAGTATTTATTTTTAATTTATTATTTGTAATCCTCGTTTCCTGATGGAGGGAACGGAGATGTTGTGTCAAGTGTACGACACTAGGGGTGGCTCTTGGGAGCCCAAACACCTCTGAAAACTTTGAGAAAAGGCCAATGAAATTGGGTGTGCAGATTTTGCATAGCTGGCCACGCCCCGGGCATCCGGGTATAAATAGGGCAGCGTGGGATCTGCTCATTCGTTCTGTTCTGAGGAGTCGAAGCATCTCAACTCATTCAGAGGCAGTCTGGAGTTGTGGCATGAAGGACACAACATCTCCGTTCCCTCCATCAGGGAACGAGGGTTACCATACGTAACCTAGACGTTCCTTTTCTTGTACGACACTAGGGGTCCCTGTATAAGCACACCACAACTCAGACTGCGTCACGAGAGCTCGAAGCGCAGATAGTAACAAGCCAGCGTGTTAAAATAAGTGCAGCTCACCTCTTCGTAACCTTCCAACGTCCAAGAACTGACCTGTCGCAGGCAGTGTCCAACTGGGCCTTTCCTCAGTGGAGTGGCTGAGCATCTTGAGAACGTTGGGACAGTGACTGTTTCCCCTAAGGGAAAAGACACTATGGAGATCACAACCTGCATTAGTGAAGGGATCTGAGGTGGGATCCACACCAGGGGAGACTACCAAAAACTCAGAACCTAGAGACAGGAATGTCTCAGGGGAAACACCTCATCACAGGGAATTATAGGTGGAAATTACACACATGGGGCCACATGAGGAGCCACTACATATGGGGCACCAATACAACCAAGAGTTTGCAAAAAGCCACTTACCCTGCGTTGGATTCTTATAGCGAGTTCCTCCGCTGAACTTCAGCTACGTCCAGAAGTGCCAAGTGATGGAGAGGTTGTTCAGGGTTCATGTCAGGAAACCTACTGAATCTATAGAAGCGTAATCACCGTGAGGGAAAGCGCTATGGCAAGCTCTACACCAAACCAGAGTGCTGAGTTGAAGAGCTTGCGTTCAAGACTCTAGCAGATACTGGTTCCATGCACAGGTTGTAAAACCCAGCGAATGTGTTAGGTGTAGCCCAACCTGTAGCTCTGTAGATGTTTGTTAAAGAGGCCCCATTTGCAAGAGCTGCCGAGGCAGCGACACCCCCGGTCGAGTGGGCTCTCACTCCCAGCGGGGTAATCCTCTGGCCTGGTAGGCCGTACGGATCGCATCCACAAGTCAGTGAGAGATCCTTGCTTGGAGACAGCCTTCCCCTTCTGCTGCCCTCCATAACAGACAAAGAGCTGTTCGGAACGTTTGAAGGGCTGAGAACGTTTTAGGTAAATGCGTAGGACATGGACCGGGCATAATAAGGTCAAGTTGGGGTCATCTTCTTGTGAAGGAATAGCTTGCAAGGTCACCACCTGATCTCTGAAGGGAGTGGTGGGTACTTTGGGCATGTATTCCGGCCGGGTTTACCGGCCCGAATTCCAGGCACGAATGTTGACGGAGAGGGCTTGAAGATTTCCCGCTCTTAACAAAGGTAAGCGCAGTCAGGGAAGCTGTCTCCTTGGAGAGGGCACAGAACCAACTGACTGAAAGGCCTCAATGGATCTTACTGTAGGCCTGAAGGACCACAGACAGATCAAGAGGGGATGTGGTGCAACCAGGGAGGGTTCAACTTCCAGGCACCTCTAAGGAATCTGATAACAAATCATGCCCCACCGATCTGCCTTCTACCAAGTCACGGTAGCTGTACATGGACCTTGGGTGTAGAAGCACAAAGGTGCCTATCCAGGCCTCCTTGGAGAAGGGATAGCACAGATTTGATGCCGCAACTCCGTGGGTTCTTCCCTTAGGAAGAACACTACACCATTTCCAGGACGTACCACCGCCTAGTGGAGGGGACTTTGTCCTGCATAAGGTGCTTACCACTGCGGGTGGAAGGTTTCTAGGGACTTTCTGGTCGCGTCCAGGGACCATGGAAGGAAGTTCCAGTGATCTGGGCGTGGGTGCCAGATTGTGCCCTTCCCCTGAGGAAGGAAGTTCTTTCTCAGAGGGATGTGCCAGGATGGAAATGATGGTAGGAGCACAAGCTCTGAGAACCAGGTTCTGTTGGGCCGAACAGGGCTACCAGGAGAATCTATTCTGTGTCCTTCCCGACATTGCACAGTGTCTGTGCAATAAGGCTCACTGGGGGATAAACGGCTTGGTCAGCTGAGTGCCAATGCATCTGAACTGAGGGAGAGCCTCGGTCATGCCATATCGACTCCAAAACAGCTGGACCGTCTAAGTAGCCAACAACTCCAGGCAATTGAATGCCAAAGCAGCCGAGGACCTAAGCAGACCCCCAAGGCTGCATGCCCATTGCACATGGTGCCCCAGCTTGACTTGAAAGCAACTGTTGTAAAGTGCGTCTAGACACTTGTTCCAGGGGCACCCTTTCCCCTTAGAAACAAAAATGTGTCCCCAAGGGCTGAAGGTTTGCAACACAAAAGTGTGATGTACACACGACGTGTGCCTGGGCGCCACGCCCATCTCGAGACTCTGTATAAAGTGAGTGCTACAGCGGTTTCATATGTATCGTGTCCAGCAGCGTGACCGCGGCTGAGGATGCCGTATGCCCCAGGTGCCTCGGTACATAAAAGGGGGGCCACTGTACTGAATCTAAGTGCTCTCACGCACTACAGCACTGACTATGCACAGTCTTAAGAAAGACATGAAGAACAGTGACCAAGTCCACACAGAGAAAAGAGAAACCCTGTACTGAGGAGAGTTTACTCTTTTCCCAGATGACCTGAAGTCCCAAACGAGCCAGGTGGTTGAGATCCACATCCCTGAGAGTCCAAACCGAACCTTGTGAGTGTGCTAGGACCAGCCACTCACCGAGATAACTGAGAATGCATATGCCCACTTCCCTGAGGGGGCAAGGGCAGCCTCTGTGACCTTTGTAAAGGAGAGGGGCCACAGGGATAGGCCGCAGGGAGAACCTTGTACTGATGAGCCTGACCTCAAAGACAGTCTCGGAAGGATCAAGACATGACAGTATGCGTCCTTCAGGTTCAACGCCACAAACCAATCTTGAACCCTGACACATGAAGGAATTTCTGTTTAAGGGTTAATATTTTGAACGGGAGCTTGAAAGGGGCCAGATTCAAAAAACCTCAGATCTAAGATTGGTGTGAGCCCACCACCCTTCCTGGGTACTATGAAGTAGGGGCTGACAAACCCCTTCTTCATTTTGGCTGAGGGGATAGGCTCTATCGCACCCTTTCCCAGGAGGGTTGTGATTTCCGCTTGAAGTACCACAGCCTTCTCGCCCTGAGCCAATTTGTAAGAGAATGCCATAGACCTTGGCGGACGCCTTGCAACCTGAGTCGAGTAGCCAAGTCAGGTAGTCCTGAGAAGCCAACGGGAGGGATTGGGCACCAAACATTTCGGGACTCTACTAGCAGTCTCAGAAGAACTACACCCGACGTACCTGGAGTGGGGATGTCATGGCTGAATAGAGCAAAGGGCGCCGTGTTTGGAGATGAAAGCCCCAAGGAACACGGGGTGCCTTTGCCAACATGCAGAGAAACCAGTTGAGTGCCCAACACATCCTGGTCTGCAGACTCAGCATCTGGCCATTTCATGGAGGGCCGTAGCGCTGTAAGATAACCGAGAGGGGGGACACTCTTACTAACCAGGCAGTGACTGTCTGCGGAAGACAGACGGTCGGAACGGGGCCAAATCCATCTCTCATCTCCGGGTCGAGAGTGGATCTGGGTAGGTCAGTTAACCCGCCTTCTCTGGGTTGCTTGTCTGAGGAAAAACTAGAAACCTAACGAGGGTTCAAGAAAACCTACTGACGAACTGATGTTGCCACCTTCCCACAAGAACTTTGATCATTGGACGAGTCTGTCCGGAGGCCCGGCTGTTGCGGGGCCTCAGGAGTTCTGCAGGGGGCCATCCTTGGCGACAAACAGACTGGAATTGTTGGGGGTACGGGGCTGGAGCCCGACCTACGGCTGAGGCTGGATACATGATGGCCTCTGTCTGCTTTTTTATATATAGGGTTAGGGTTATATATATTACCGTGAAGAACTGGAAAGCAAATTCTATCACGGTGTCGCCGAAAGGATCAACCTGGGAAATAGGGGTTCAAGAAGCGGACTTCTAACTTCCCGCATTTCTGACAGGTTAAGCCACAGGTAGCACTCATGGACCAACAAAGTGGACATCGCCCTTCCCAAAGCCTGCACCTCAACTTTTATAGCTCAGAGAGCGTAATCGGTCATTATACGCAGTTCCTGTAGCTCTAGGTTGGAACCACCCTCGTACAGATCTCATAACGCCTTGGCCTGAACTCCCACAGGATGGCCATGGTGTGCAGGGCGGATGCAGCTTGTCCAGAAGCCGTGTAAGCCTTTGCCTGGAGAGAACTTACAGGCCCTGGACGGGAGCCTTGGGAGGATCCCGTCAAGCGGTGCACCGCAAATGCCGCCTGGGGAACCTCTGTAAGCCCCCTCGCTGGACCCACATCGAGGGTGGTGAAGGAGGAGGAGTTGGTATATCGCGTTCTGATCGAAAACCAAGCCTTCTGCGATTTCTGCAACTTCTCGTGCACTTCCGGGGAACAGGCACTGGAAACGAGTGTAAAGGTCATTACCCAGATGTCTATTATTCACCCCCTCCTTAGCTGCCTGTTTAAGCATGGCCACCATTTTAGTGTACGCCTCAAACTGAGAATCAGCCCCCTGCAGAGGCTAGCTCAGCTGAAACTTCAGCTTCAAATGGCTCACACCCTCCTAGCGATGCTGCCACTGACCATTCCGCTCGTTTAGGAGCTCTGAATAAGGAAACCAGCCGTACTGAGACAGACTAACAAGCTCATCCGGAAGTTCGACCAAGGGGTGCGAGGAGTGAGAGTCTTGTGGTGTTTTCACCCAGCAGAACCTTCTTCACTTCCTATTTCTCCCCATTGACGCACATCGCAGCGGCCTCGTACCTGGAAGTAGAAGGACCGGAACGGGAAGCAGTCGGGGTGAGCCACGGCTTCACATTAAAGCACACAGCTCATGAGGAAAGCGCGGCCACCATCATGTTTTCGCAAGCAAAACATGAAACAACAACAAGCGCTTCATCAGTGTGAGCATAGCCCAACACTGAACACAACGATCGTGTCGATCATTTGGGGGGGGTAAGCCGCAACAAGAAGGACATGGAGGTAAAGGCATGTTTACCAACACACAATCCCAACTGCGCCAGCTCTTTTAGAGAAATTACTCTTTTAGGAGGAAGATTGCTCTTCAAGATCACCGTTGAAGCACCCAGGGGAACTCTCACAACACTTATCTGTGTTTGAGAAGGGAGAGAGACCGCTGCTTGCACCACAGGGGCGGATCTACCGGGGTGGCACGGGGTGGCAACTGCCACCCTAAGAAAAAGCTGTGCCACCCCAGAATTATCTCAGAATAAAATTTAAATGTAAGCTGTGTTTCATGTGCTAATTTTCAGCCGCAGCGATGACAGCATAACGCAAAATAATGGCAAAAAAACACGTCTTTTAATAAACTGTGCACGACGGTTGCATGCGCACGCAGCGCGCGCCCAGTGTAGTCGGTTTTATTAACAAATGACTCTTATGAACCGGTTCTTTTTGAGTCAAAAACACAACGCATGGCCCAGTTCACTTACAATTGTTTTACATTTGTTCGTGAATCAGATAATTGCTGCTTCTCGGCTAACTCAGAAGTCCTCTGAGAAATCTAATTCCGTCCGGATATGTCTGAGATATGTCATCGCGTAATTGTTCGGTGATCCGATTCTCTAACCGATCGCTCCACTTTCATCCTGGATGTAGGTATTTTGCCGCGTCTGAGAAAACAATAGCATGAAATCAACAAGAAGATGCAGATCACGGAAACTAATAGCAGAGTTAGGTAAGCGTCTGGTTGTATTGCAGTTTTCTCGATTGTTAACAAAATGTAACTGATTTTAGTTAGCTTCCCAAACCATTCATTCAGTACTCAAAACAAAGACACATTTCTCAAAAAGTTTAACAATGAGTAAGTTAAACATTAAGTAGCAAAAATGATGACACACCAATCAGAATCTCTACATCCAACAATGGAGAGAGGAGAGAAATGAACATCATCTACATGGGTATTATACTTACACATACAGTATAATTAGTACAGTAACAGTACATTAGATGATGGAAATTTCACTATTATATATGTACAGTAAATTGTAGCACATGTTGTACAACTTCAGTAGTGTGACTGTTAAAATGTATTTGTACCCTTTTTTTATGTGTAGCCTACTGCATTTTTGCAGAACTGAGAACCTAGAGATATAGTCTTGTGTTAGGAGACCAAGAATCTGCTATAGTACTGTGACGGGGAGTGAGAGACGAGAGGCGAGCGGATCCATCTGCGAGATTTTATTCAGGGGACGAGACAGATACATGGTCGAACAGGCAGGGTCAACAACAGTGGCAGACAGGTATAACGAAGGCAATGCATAATAAAAGTCCGTGAAACAGGCGAGGGTAGATCCGTGGCAAACGTAATCCGTAAGGGGCTGAGCTAGGAGAATAAACCAGTAAACAAGAGCTAGAGTCCAATAGGTAGGCGGTGAACAGACGAAAACGGGGAAGCAGGCGAGGGAACTAGGAACTAGGGAACAAGGAAACTAGGGAACGTTAACAATAGAAATACAACAACAACAATCCGTGACTTGCATGGGGAAAGACCGGGGCTTTTATAGTGCCGCTGATTGGTCACCTGAGTTGACGCAATCAGCGTGAGGCATGACAGGAGATGTAGTCCGGAGTGTGGTGCAACAGTCAGAGTGTGTGGGTAAGGTGAGAGTGACATCTGGTGGTGAGCGGTCCGCAGAACACCGACCAGATTCGTAACAAGTACTGTATATTGTAATGAAATTTAGCCATATGTGCAGAGGTTGCTGAATTTACTTTTTTAATTTTATTTTTTACTGTACTGTATTGTGGTGCATACCAAGTTTATATACAGTTCTTTGGTATTTGAACTTTTCATGTGCTGCAGGATTACTTTACAGTAGTAAAAAATGTTTTGTTTTTTTTTCCCAAGAGTTCATTTCTGAATTAGCAATCTGTAATTTCATTTATGTTGTATACTGTAATAGACATTGAGTTGCAAAATAATTCCTAATAAGAGTTTTTTTGTTATTGTTATTGATCTCACAAGTGTTTACTGGGCAGGAAAGTCATTGTTGTATTTGAACTGTGTGTAAGAATACCTGTAATAACTAGATTGAAACGTTCGAAAGACAAATTTATGCTGGCTTGTCTTAAAGTCTTATTTAAAAACATAAATAGTTTGGTCAGTTAGATGTTCTAGATGTTTGCTAAAGTGTTGCTAGTTGGTTACTAGGATATTCTGGGTGGTTGCTAGGCTCTTGCTATGCAGTTGCTGAGGTGTTGATAGATTAAATGGTTGATAGTGTGTTATGAGTGATTATAGACATTCACACCTCTGTTAATAACAGAAAATCATTATTATTAATACTATTAATATTACTATTTTCCTTTCCTTTGCTTTAATACAGTTTGCACTTTTTTCTTTATTTCCCCTGAAGAAATGTGACAACATGCTGTAACATGACAATTTGAGAGCTTAAAATTTTAAAATAATGCATCATCCTGTCTAACATCTCCTTTTGTAAAACAGGAAGTCAAAATACCATTGTATTACAACATTTTTGACAGGTTTTTTTATTGTTGATGTTGTTGACAATGTCAACTATTGTTTCAGCCCTATTACAGACTTGAATGTTTGGGTGGCAGTATGACCAAAATCTTATTCACAATATAAACACACACACACACACACAAATATAGTTATTTTTGTTATTTATTTTTGTTATTAAAGATAAGAACAAAGAAGAATAAAAAAGAACACATTGCATTAATGCATGCTAGTAATCACTTTTATTTTCTTATAAAACATTTTGGAAATATACCATACCACAGCTTCTGCCCTCTTACTGTATGTAGACAGATTTCAAAGCTACAGCAGTAATGTACAGCAGTAGAAAAAATTCCAAACATATCAACAAATGAGGAATGTTACGGCATAAGCAGAATCATGTAAAATGTTAAAAAAATAAAATAAAATAAAAATCAGCAAATTACGTTTTTACAAAATTGTACATAGGTTTTTGGTTTGGTTTGATACTCACATTGCACATAGTGTGACCCATTAAATATAACTATAAAAAATAAAATAATTAATAATAGTAATAATAGCATTATTGCACTTAATACTTAATGCACATTGCATGAATGGAAATTTTATACAGTATAACAGAGAGATGTGCATTAACAACTGTCAACCATGTCTGTGTGCAAAAAAAGTTGTCTGAACTTATTTACCCAGCATATTTTTTATTTTGGTCAGACATACACACCAGTGTACCACTGTTTATGAATTCCAAATAAAATTAAAAATGCAAAAGGTTTGTTGAATAATGAATTGATTTTTAATTTATATGTTAATTTTAATATTTATAGACTTTCTGTTTTTCTTCAGGCCTCTATTCTATTCTGAAAGTGATTATTTATGCTTCCATGTAGTCATTGTCAGTAACTGCTGTGGGGTTGATGGGGTCTGTAAACGAAAGCATACAAAGAGTTTACAGTGTTAGTTTCCGTGAGCTGCTAAACTACTGAAGCGCAAGACTGATCCAGTGTTTTCCCCCAGGTTCACAGCTTTGTGGGGGGGCGAACAAACAGAGGTTTACTGTTAAAATTAATACATGGAAGACAATTTATGTGAATATTCTCTTAAAAAAGTTGTAAAAATAATTGTAGATTTTTTTTTCTACAATTAAGTGGTTAATCTGGTTGTAATATTGATTTTTGTCATTTAATTGTTTTATTTAAATTGGCCAGAAATAGAAATGTATAAAGACGTACATTATATTGTACAAAAGTAATACAAGAGTAATACAAGAGCTACTTTTGTTTTGACAGGTTGCCGTGAAGTTTCTGTGTATATAGTGTGATATGATGCTAGTTTTCTCAAATGAAACGGTAAAATTCACATGAAATGACTCCCACAGCAGCTCTGGAGATGAAGTTCATGTGTTCATGTCATCATATAATGAGACGCATCCAAAAATTGACGAATTCTGTGGCATTTCGCCCCAATACACCTTATTTTTCATTGCGGAAGTATATCGAAGTGCAGTAAACGGTAAAACAGTTTGCACTACAAACCAGTGTGTTCATAATTAAGATAATACATTAAAATAATATGGTAAAACACACCAGTTTACAATATCAAGCAGCAAAACAAGTTTTTTGTGCAGCTAAAAATAGTTGAAAGTGTATGAGACCGGAAGCCAAAATTTACAAATGGCTGCACTCGCTCTTGTGGGAAAAATAAGGTGGATAGAGTAAAATCTGTTTTGTGAATGGACTCCAAGATCCCGTCCGCGTTTTCGCGGAGGAGAAATTGTAGACGCGCGTCCATGTACATTAAATGACATGCCGTCGTGTAAATAAGATCAGTAACATAAGACCGTTTAGTTTGTTTAATAAAAGAACAAGCTATAGGAAAGGTAACCTTAAATGACTTTTGTTGTGATCTGTTGCTATATAGAAAATAAAATTAAATTAAATTAACTTGGCCGCCCCCCTAAAATAATGGCAGGGGAAACGCTGCTGATCCAAATCTAATCCTGAACCCAAACTCACACCAAACCAAATCCGATTGTCATCACTTCAAGCACAAATATGATCAGAATATGTATAAATGCTACAAGTTGTCTTCATTAGCACTGCATGTCAAAATGCATCTCGCACCAATAACTGGTGTGAAATTTTAAAGTAGACTCGAGTGCACACAGGAAACTACACTGTATATACTGTGTGTCAAGACAGTCATCAGCAATAATTTTGAGGAAGAGAAACTCAAAGCTCACTGAATTCAATCAACAGCTCAGAAAACCAAAGTCTCTATGTTTGTCTTTGGGCTTCTTGTAAAAGATCTTTTGCAGCCAGAGTAAAGGATGACTGAGCCATTAATGAAATGAAATGCATAAAGAAGCATTTTCTGCATATGCATTTTCAGTATTAGGTATTGATCAGACCTTTCATAATATTCACTGCTGCTATAAATGTATGAGTAACTGGTAAAACACACACCTAGTTTTGCTCCTGATGTTGGTCACGATCACTGCTGCAGTCATGATGATGAGACCAACAGCAATGAAGGAGGAAAAGCAGATGTAGAATAAAGACACTCCTCCTTCATGATGATCCAAGACTGCATGGAAATAAAATGACAGTCAAAATATAGTTTGTATGCACTAGTCTCATACAGACACCCAAGTGAGCTGTATTATGTATATTATGCATATTTTAAGTGGCTAATTATCTTAATGGCTAATGATCCTAAACGTCAGACGAAGGTGGAAGAGAGAAAGAGAGGCAGAGATAAAAATGTTTTATAATAGAAAAATTCAAACATTTCTCAATATCGTATGATCTAGGCAAGGAAGTAGCATCTAAGTTGCAGCAGAGATGTATTTGTTTACCTGACCCACTGTAACTGTAGGTCTGGCTGCGCAAATCAGCAAACATATGCTCACAGGTGAAGGAAGCAGGTGGACTCACTGTGACCATATACACACATATTTCAGAAGAATCTGAAGAAGAGCATTTGAGTAATTCTGTGGTGTAGTTCAGTTCACTCTCCACAGACAGATCGAATGAATGGCTGCTGTCTGTCTTGCCAAACTGGCACACCACGATCACATTCTCTCTGTCCTCCATTTGTCGGTACACTGTGATGTTGGGTTCTGGGACATCAGAACTAGTACAATAGAGTGCATCATTAACAGTGCCAATTTAAGTCATAGCTGCTCATGTCTTTATACATTTTTCATGTTAGATTCAAACACAGGTCATACTGTATATTAAAAATAACTGAAATAATAATGTACAAATCATACTTTATTAATCAAGTACTGTTAAATGGAGACAGAGGAAATAAATTAATGTTGCTTTTAAATTAATAGTGCTTTGGTTTACTAAAAGACATCAACAAAAAGGAAAACAACTGGCATAATCACAACAACTTAAACATGATGGTTGTGAGATTGAGCCTATTGTTATTGTATTTAAAGCACCTCTAATACAGTTAAAACAAATTTATACCTTCCACATACCTTTCGCTGTAATAATCAAAGAACATAATGCCATAGTCAAAGTCCGTGAACTTCTAAAGAAAGGCAAATAAAAAGATTATCAAAAAAATATATAATACATTTTACTATACTAGTGCTGAGAAACAAATTTTTATATAAACCTTAGAATATGCAACGTCTGAAATGTGTTCAAATTCCTGACATTTCTCTGAATAAACGGATGACAATAGTTTTTTATTAATATATGATTTATTCCCTGTACACACAGTGAAGTAAAACATAAACCATGGAAGAAAACACCGTACTTACGTGAAGCTAACATTACAACCAGCGAAAGGACATGTGAAAGGAGCTTCATTGTGTGTCAAACGATGGTCCTTACTAACAATGTGAACTAGCCCAGTTTCACTCACCAGTTCTTCTCCTTTATATTTCCTGTGTTAAACAGTAGTCCTTGTCATTTGCACATTGAGGGATGTCTTATACCAAAACAGACAAAAAACTAGATTTCTACATTTTATGAAGCAAATGAGTGTATGGTGCTTACCGTTGCACGCTGAGAAGAAGCTGTGAATGACCAACAGGTGTTCAGCATCAAAAGAGCGACTGCCACACTGGTATAGCAGACGTGGATGAAACATACTTCCTGTTACACAGACTGGAGTGGTGTGGTTTACTTGTGGACTATTGTAATGTTTTTTATCGGCTCATTCTGACAGCACCCATTTACTGCAGCAAATCCTTCCAATATGGCATCCAATGTGTACATTAGTTTGCGAAAATGTACAGTTTTGTGTGAACTATTCCTTGAAGTCTAATGAGCTAACTGTATTTTTTCTTTTAATTCATATTCATTTACTTTATATATTCAAATAAGGACCCCTACATTTAGTCACCAGTGAACACTCTCAATAATCTTTTTCCAAACCTGAAGTGTGAAAAAAAAAAATCTCATGTTTACATTTTTAAACAGTATTCACATTTGATGGATTAATTCATTTATTTATTTTCACAAAAATAAAAAAAGGCATACTACTGTGTTAAATTCACAAAACTCAATTTATTTAGACTTTGAATTTTTTCATTATGTAATTTATTGCAGGCTACATTGCAGAGCTTTGCGTCAGAAAATTTGAGTAAACTAGCATTAAAACAAGTTCTAATATTCAAAGCAATATGTTTTTTTAAGTCTTTTTTTTATATTTACATGGTCATAATGTATGTTTGCCTAAAACATACTAAGACAGGTCATGTTTTTGATGTTTGAATGTACAGTGCTTAATGAACATTTAAAGTTACATAACAGAACAGCAGCAGGTGGCGGGATAGTCATCAGCATTCACTTTTAACTCATTTCCATACACGTAATAAACATAAGGCTTCTCTTTCCACATGTAGTTCACTCTTGTTATGGTAATGAGCTCGATTGTCTGCCTCTGGAACAAGAGAAAATTGATTTAAAGAACCAGATTGAGCATTCATTAGCATAACTGTATAGTATAACTTTATATTATAATATAAAGTTATCATGATGACAAAATGCAAGTTTCAATAAAATCTAATTGGTACCTGTTGTAATATGCAGGAGTTCTTGGTATATTTCACTTGATGGTCTCTTATTAAGCGCTCAGACGCTTGTGCAACAGAAACATCAGGGAAACTGATTACTGGATAGACCTGCAGTTAAACATACAACCATATTGCAGATTTATCATCTTCAGCCTCTTATTACTCTTTCTAACTATCTGCACTCATCTGTTCTTACCACGATTTGGGCATCTTTGAAGAGCTCTTTTCCTGAAACTTCCCCCAGCTTTTCTGGTCTCAGTCCACTTGAGTCCTGCGCTACGTAATCATCCTTCTCAGTGCTCCTGAAATGGCCCAAAAAGTGCTTTCAGAATGAGAGAGTTGTTTGACAGATTGTACAAGGTTAGGATACTATCAATGAACATATGATGGTAATACCATTTAACTTTGAGGTTGATGAAGACGAGCAGCTGTCCCCTTCCATCACAGGTGTCACACTTGTAAAAGCCGCTGCCGCTACATGAACTACATCTGAAAGTTGGCAGACAAACGCTTAGGAAATATCGAACTACAGCTGCCTTCTACTAGATGCATTTACAACTGTTCAAAGGAGAAAACCCCTTCAAAAACAAAGATTCACATATAATGTACTCACCCCCTTGTCATCCAAGATGTTCATGCTTTTCTTTCTTCAGTCGTAAAGAAATTGTTTTTTGAGGAAAACAATTCAGCATTTTTCTCCATATAATGGACTGGTATTGTGCCCCGATTTTGAACTTCCAAAAGGCAGTTTAAATACGGCTTAAAATGATCCCATCCAAGGAAGAAAGGTCTTATCTAGTGAAATGATTGGTTATTTTCTTTAAAAAATACAACTGAAATACTTTTTAATCTCAAACGCTCGTCTTGCCTTTCTCTCCCTGAACTCTGTGCATTTTGGCTCAAGACAGTTAGGGTATGTCGAAAAACTCCAATCGTATTTTCTCCCTCAACTTCAGAAATCATTTCGAAATCATCCTACATTGCTTTAGAAGTACCGACACAGTCTTTGCATAGTGAACATGCAAAGAAGGTCATGCTAGATAAGACCCTTCTTTCTCAGCTGGGATCGTTTACAACCACATTTTGGATCATTTGAAGCCGCATTTAATCTGCATTTTGAAAGTTCAAAATTGGGGGAACCATAGCAATCCATTATGTGGAGAAAAATGCTGAAATGTTTTCCTCAAAAAACATAATTTCTTTACAACTAAAGAAAGAAAGACATGAACATCTTGGATGACAAGGGGGTGAGTACATTATCTGTAAATTGTTGTTCTGGAAGTGGACTTCTCCTTTAAAGACTGCAGAAGTAAAATATTAGTGAAGGACACCCATGGCAATTGTGGACAAATAGGCAGATAGGACAGATAGGACAATATTTGGCCGAGATACAACTATTTGAAAATCTGGTATCTGGAATCAAAAATAAGTTTTGATAAATTTATGGTAGGAAATTTACAAAATATCTTTATGGAACATGATCTTTGCTTAATAATGACTTTTTGGCATAAAAGAAAAATCGACTATTTTGACCCATACAATGTATTTTTGGCTATTGCTACAAATATACCCGTGCTACTTATGAATGCTTTTGTGGTCCAGGGTCACAAATGGAGCCTTATTGTAAAGTGTTACCCAAAGTTGATATTTTGATTAAGCCTTCATTCAGAAAAAGCCCTTTACATGCTGTGCATGCTGTTGAAATGTTTCTTAAAAAAATAAATGCATGCACATTATTTTCCTGGAGATTCTAGCTTTTGTGATTATTTATTACTCTGCAGTCATTTTGGACCATCATATTATAATCAGCTCATTAATTTAAGGTTGTGAGAAAATTCATGATGTTTCTTTAGTGTTTGTAAAACATTATCTAAATGAGTGATGGCTTGAGGTGTCTATCATTTTATCAAAAAAAAAAAAAACTTACTTTTCACGTCCGCTATAGTCACATTTATTGCAGGACTGATTATCAGGACTTTGACCAGAGCCATTACATCCAGAGCACACTTTCTGCAGTAAGACAGACATATAGAAGCTTTAGTTTCACATTCGATAATATAACCAACTAATCATTTGCTCCAAACACAGTAAGATGTCACTTACGCTTCCTGTACCAGTGCAGGAAGAACAAGAGTTTTTTCCCATTCCACTGCACGAGTCACATTTCTAGGATATGACAAGAAACCATTTTTACCAGTTACTTGACTGTATATCGTACATGACTTTTTTTTTTTTTTTTTTTTTTTTTACTTAAAGTCTTTGAGATCTTCTTAAAATGAAGTGCTACCAAAATATCTATAGTTAAAGATTGTTTCATTAAAAATGTTCTGATACAGTATTTGCTGCATGCTGTGTTGTTTCTATTGGCTGTTTTTGAGGACAGTGACAGATCAAACCTTGATTGAGGAAGTGTACGGCACTTTAATGGTCTCTTTGTGATCAATAAAATAGGACGGAGGTTGAGCTGCGATCTCCCACGGTCCTGGAGGACGCTGAATACCGGCATCCACACGCTGTCCTGAGAGGGAGTTTAAACGAGAATGTTTCAGCCAGGGAGTAGAAATGCAGTGATAATACAGTCCTACATCTTGGGCAAGATGTAGGAAAAAATTTCAGATTATGTATGCATCCACTTTAATGCACTGATCAAAACAACAAAAGCAGTCAAATGTCAAACCTTACGTTTTTAGTGACAAAAAGCATTTAAAATGTATCATTAAGTTGGCTTGAAAAAAAAAAAAACAGACTATCAGATCCACCAAAAATCCCATAGACTTTCATTGAGGGGGTCAGAAATTTTGTACACTGGGTCTTATGGTGTATTTAAACTGTTCATTGCTATAGCAAAGCTCAAATCCCTACTGAAAAAACAGCAAAACCAGCCTAAGCTGGTTGGCTGCTTTGGCTGATCTTCCAAGCTGGTTTTAAAATGGTTAAAAGTGGTTTTGACCACTTTTCAGCTGGTCAGGCCGGTCTTAGCTGGTCAAGCTGGGAGACCTGTTTAAAAACCAACCAAGCTTAAACCAGCTATTTTCAGCTTAAATCAGCTAAGGCAACCAGCCTAGGCTGGTTTTACCTGGGCCGTTTCTCAATATGCGTTCTTGTCTGTACTTGTGTTCTTGTGGAATTGTGAAGCGTCATCAGTCATCGCCCAAGTACTGTTCCAATTCAAAGTTCACATCTAGCCAAGTACAGTTCAAATCACCGGATGTGTTCTTGCTCCACCCCTTTTATCAAGGATGCATCAAGAGGAGACTTGTGCAAACTTGAGGCAGCCATGTATCCCAGAATGCATTTCGCACCAATCGGCGAGCATTACAGTTTTTCTTGATTGCTAAAACACTATAACTAGTCTTTTGAACTAAAATTTCAAAGATTTGGTGAAGTGTTACTGCAAAACTCTACACACAAATCCCTACATTTCTCAGTGCTTACACCATGTGGTCATTTAAAAAGCACTAGCATTCAATATTGTTCACTCAAGTCTGCAAAGTTGAAGCTCAATTAGCACACATTTACCCAAGTGGTGGAAACACTAGGAGTCAAAATTGATCACACACCAATCAGAACCTTCGATGGAGATAAAAGGGCCAAAGTCAGCTTACAGGTTGGTGCATTTCTCAGATCAGAAATGAAATTCTCAAAACTACTTGTTCAGCCTCCACATCATCTAGTCACTTGTGCACATCATAAAATGTTTCTAATTTTTTTAAACAAGTTGCGGTTGCTTTGGTACATCCATGCAACTGATTATGCGACTCATTTGTCTGCAGTTTCCTACATTATTAGTTCCTATTGTCATGTTGCTCAAAATGTATTACATGTATATAGTTCTCTGTGCTATAGTCTCACCCCTCAAAACATCAGGTCATTAGCTCATCGTATATGTCTTTACAGTAAATGCTACATTTTTGATCTAGTTGTCATAAACTGTCAAGCATATTCTACACATTTCTATTAGACATTTTGTAAATATGCCATGAATTGTTCAAGTGAATATTGACTTTCACTAATGTAGAGAATACAGATCAACCAATGATAAAGCAGTTCTCTGAAAAAGCTCGAAGGTACATCTCAGCATCTCATGAACCTTATATAGATAGAGGACAACACAAGAGTTACAAATTCTGACAGTGGACTTTCTAATTTATATTTCCGCCTTTGGCCATATTTCTTTTCTATTTCACAATGACTTTGTAATGTATTTTCATTTTATTATTTTTTTTTTTTTATCTTGATATTTTTTTTGTCAGACCACTAGTAAAAGTGTAAGTGAATCCTCTCCGCTCTTTTTCAATTACAGTTTTTCTCGTTTGCTAAAACACTATAACCAGTCTTTTGAACTAAAATCTCAAAACAATAATGCGATTTTTTCAAAAAGCACACCCATTTCCCTGAACTATAAACACTATTCCCCTGCTTTAACACATGAGTCTGATTTGGTGAAGTGTTACTGCAAAACCCTACACACAAATCTGTACATTTCTCAGTGCTTACACCATGTGGTCATTTAGAAAGCACTAGCAGTCAATATTGTTCACTCAAGTTTGAGCTCAATTAGCACACAATTACCCAAGTGGAAACACTATGAGACAAAATTGACCACACACCAGTTGGAACTTTCGATGGAGATAAAAGGGCTAATGTCAGTTTGGTGCATTTCTCAGATCAGAAATGAAATTCTCAAAATTACTTGTTCAACATCCACATCATCTAGTTACTTGTGCACGTCATAAAATGTTTCTAATTTTTTTGAACAAGTTGCGGTTGCTTTGGTACGTTCATGCAACTGATTATGCAACTGATTTGTCTCCTACATCATCAGTTCCTATTGTCATGTTGCTCAAAATGTATTACATGTACTTAGTTCTCTGTGCTATAGTCTTACCCCTCAAAACATCAAGTCATTAGCTCATCGTATATGTCTTTACAGTAAATGCTACATTTTTGATCTAGTTGTCATAAACTGTCAAGCATATTCTACACATTTCTATTAGACATTTTGTAAATTTGCCATGAATTGTTCAAGTGAATATTGACTTTCACTAATGTAGAGACTACAGATCAACCAATGATAAAGCAATTCTCTGAAATAGCTCAAAGGTACATCTCATGAACCTTCAATTAGAAAGCGTATAGACAGAGAACAATACAAGAGTTACAAATTCTGACAGTGCACTTTCTAATTTATATTTCCACCTTTGCCCATATTTCTTTTTCTTTCTATTTCGCAATGACTTTGTAATGTATTTTCATTTTATTGTATTTTTTTATCTTGATTTTTTTTTGTTGTTGTTGTTGTTGTTGTTTTTTGTCTTTTTTTTATTTATTGATTTTTTTTTTTTTATTTTGTCAGACCACTAGTAAAAGTGTAACTGTGAATTCTATCCAGTCTTTTTCAATCAATATCCCACATACAGTAATGTGTAATTTTCGAAGAGGAAGAGGAGGAGGTGGAAGAGGAAGAGGAAGAGGAGAAGAAATAGGAGGGGCAAGAAAACAAAAAGTCTCATATATTTTATCAGGCATGCAAGAGGATTTTACCCCCGCTGCCTGTCCAAGGCCAATTTAGTCTGTGATGTTGAGGAGGTTGTTTGGCCTGTCCCAGACCAAAGACAGGATGCTGGGGCAGAATAATTATTTTTGTTCTTGTTTGCTGTTTTGTGCTGTACTCTATGGTACAATAAATTAAGGATTAAAACACTTGCAAATGCATACATTTGTTGTGTTTATCATGTGATTTTTTTTTTTTTTCAAGCAACACCTATCACCAGTTTCTGTAGTATTGTTTTGAATTTATCAGATTCAAAACAGATTCAAAATTGATTTCAGCAAAATTGAGTTGTTTTGAGTGGAGAGCTTCATTTTGACCAGAATATAGTAAATTCAGGGAATTAAGTTAGAAGTTACAGATTTGTGTTTAGAGTTTCGCAAAAAAAGGCATAATTTCAAGAAATGTGTTTAAGCTATTGAGAAAAACTGTAATGGCGGAGAAGAAAATGTGCATAATTTTCTAAATATTACTGTTATTGTATCATGAAATGTAGTTTTAAGAGTATTTCAGGTGAGAATGAGAATGTAGTAAAACTCAAATCTGCGGTTTATTTATAAAGACAGCGCCTATTTGAACATTTGTTTCGCCGATTTCAGAGATGTGAGCTCCAGACGAGCACCGGGTGCTCAGTGCTAATGTATCCCACAGAGAGAGCCTCACCACGAATGGCAAAAAACTTTGCGTACTTGGTATTGAGAAATGGCTCAGATTTTTATCTGGTTCAAACATGCTAATCATGCTAGCAACATGCTCATAACATGCTAATCATGCTAACAACATGTTAGAAGCATGCTAATCATGCTAGTCACACGTTAATCATGCTAGCAACATGCTAGTCACAAGCTAATCATGCTAGCAACATGCTAGTAACATGTTAATCATGCTAGAATCATGTTAGCAACATGCTAGTAACTTGTTAATGATGGCAGAAACATGTTAGCAACATGCAAATCATTTTAACAACATGCTAGTAATTTGCTAATCATGATACCAACATGCTATTAATTTGCTAATCATTCTAGAAACATGCCACCAACATGCTAATCATGTTAACAACATGTTAATCATGCTAGCAACATGCTAGTAGCATGCTAATCATGCTAGCAACATGCTAGTCATGGTAGAATTATATTAACAACATGTTAGTAACTTGTTAATGATGCTAGAAACATGCTAGCAACATGCTAATCATGGTAATAAAATGCTAATCATGCTAAAAACATGCTAATCATGCTAAAAACATGCTAATCATGCTAGCAACATGCTAATCATGGTAATAATATGCTAATCATGCTAAAAACATGCTAGTCATGGTAGAATTCTATTAACAACATGTTAGTAACTTGTTAATGATGCTAGAAACATGCTAGCAACATGTTAGTCATGCTAGAATCATGCTAGAATAGCAACATGGAAGTAACATGCTAATAATGTTAGAATCATGCTAGCAACATACTAGTAACATGTTAATTATGCTAGAATCATGCTAACATCATGCTAGTAACTTGTTAATGATGCTAGAAACATGCTAGCAACATGCTAATCATGGCAATAACATGCCAATCATGCTAGAAACATGCTAACAACATGCTAGTCATGGTAGAATCATATTAACAACATGTTAGTAACTTGCTAATGATGTTAGAAACATGCTAGCAACATGCTAATCATGGTAATATCATGCTAGCAACATACTAGTAACATGTTAATCATGCTAGAATCATGCTAACATCATGCTAGTAACTTGTTAATGATGGTAGAAACATGTTAACAACATGCAAATCATGCTAACAACATGCTAGTAAGTTGTTAATCATGCTACCAACATGTTATTAGTCATGCTAGAATCATGCTAGCAACATGCTAGTGACTTCCTAATTATGCTTAATTTGTTTTTCTAATGTACTGTATTGCCTTCAAAACATTCAAACTGTAATCTTTCAAATTGTTTTAAACTGAAAACCACCAAACCTTTACAATTTTTTCACACTTTTAAAACTTTCTGTCTAGGCTTTTGAAAGCCAAATTGAAGGTGCAGTATGTAAGATTGACAGCTAGTGGCTAAAATGGGTACTGTAGTCCAAATTCAAAGTATAGGAGAAAGCTGATTCTCTTGTTTCCTCCTACTGAGACTCGATGCTCACATGTGTTTGCCAGATTGAGAACACGCGACAAGCCTTGCACTGTAATTTGATGAGTTTATTTAATGTGTTTTAATGTTCCTCTGCTCATAGAGCATTGTGCAGTATGTATCTATCTAGTTTAACTTACAATCTGCAAAGAAGTGGAAAAAATCTGTCAATGTTTTCTGTCGCTGTTCGGATGTAGTGAAATGCACAGATATAGTAGAAAACATCTTCCTCATGTTGCATTTTCTAACTTTAAAATCAGGATTAGATATATGTGTTCAGAATCATTTACATGTGAAAATCAGATAAGCATTGAACAAATAGTTGTAATCTGACTCCGGAAAAGCCAGAATGTTATAAAATGCATATTTTTTGAGAAAGTGGGATGTGTTTGAGCAAAATTTTGCACTATTTTGGAATCTGCACCTCAAAGAACCAAGTATTGGATTTCATTCAGCAAATACAACACAGCTTAAGCAAACACCACTTTTTTGACTTCTGGTACCTGTGTAAGGCTCCTGACTCCATTTAGTAGATCTGGACTCTGTGAACGTCTCCAAACGATACTGGGAATAGAAACAGAGCCTCATAAAAAAACGGACCTCATAAATACATCTATCAACATATGGCTTTATAAAGCCAAAACAGAACCATTTTATGCATGTTCACTTGTATATTTCTACTCCACATGCTCAAAATGAACAAAAATATTGCTAAAATCATAGTAAAAATAAATTAAGTCTCACCCTGTAGGTATTAAAGGACTCCATGTTAGTTATGATTCCATCTCTGACCGGGGCAGAACTATAGCAGCACTTGCTGGAGACGTACTCTTCAAAAGCTTGATGCGCTCTTCCCTCCGAGATGGAAGGAATGTTGCTCCTAAAAGGAAAATGTTAATATACTGCTGGCATGAATGTTGAGCAATATATAAAATGAACATGCAACAGGAGTCAGTTTGCGAAATCAACTGTGGATTAATCTATAAAAAAAGTAATTGAATTCATATTCAGTAGTAATATCAATTTAACTGCACTGACACTATCAGATAAGAACTATAATGACACTAACATTGCAACATCGAAAACTGATTAACATTAAAATCTCTCGGTAGTCACCAATTTTACTCCATTTCATGTTTAATAACCAAAATGACAATGTGAATATTAAAATGACGTGAACAGTAATTTTGTGTAAGAGAAGCATGAATCACAGCAGTTCTCTGACAATAGACAATAGCAATATTTGATTGATTCTGCCATATATGTGACCCTGGGCCATAAGGGTCATAAGGGTCAATTTCACCTGAAAGCTGAATAAATAAGCTTTGTTAGGACAGGACAATATTTGGCCAATATACAACTGTTTGAAAATCTGGAATCTGAAAATCAAAATATTGAGAAAATCGCTTTTAAATTTGTCCAAATGAAGTCCTTAGCAACTAATCAAAAATAAAGTTTTGATATATTTGTGGTATACAAAATATCTTCATGGAACATGATCTTTACTTAATATTCTAATGATTTTTGACATAAAAGAAACATCAATAATTTTGAGCCATACAATGCTTTTTTGGCTATTGCTACAAATATATCCCAGCAACTTCAGACTGGTTTTGTGGTCCAGGGTCACATATGTTTGAACCAGAAACTTATTTCAAAGAAGCAGAGGAAAAGCGAATTATAAAGTGTCGTCTACAAGTCGATGTATTACAATGGCAATGCATTTTATGTGTCGCCCTCTCCAATGTCAGACATGATAATTTACATCATTAGCCTTTGTCTTGACTATTAAAAGCATCAGACAGACAAGTAAACATTACACCAGTTGTAAACAATCTTTTTCCTTTTTATTTTTACTGTTCCTTGTATTGTATAAAGAACTATTTAAATAAGTGTGACTTGAGTTGACTACATATATAAAGAGAAAAAAAAAAAAAAACGTACTGCCAATCTGGATGGCTGGTAGCATGATCAGGCACAGGCACTGGCACAGAGGGCATTGGAGGAGGAAGATGCGCGCCTGTTAGAAGAACATTCACCACCGTTTATAATTTCAGCAACACATCCAGCATCCAAATTCTGTTACTTCATGCTAAAATCTATAAGCTATACCACTGCAACCATGAAAGTTAGCACATATTTCTTAAATATATACATGAATGTGCTTGTATTTATATATACATAATAATTACACACAGTACACACGCATATATTAGGCAAACTCAGCATTTATTTTGTATGAATCGTTTGCCAGCCCTAAAATTAATATTTAATTTAAATTGTAATAATTTTTATTTAAACTGTAATAATATTTCACAATATTGCTGCTTTTATTTTTTTAGCAAATGCAGCCTTGGGCATAAGAGACCTCTTTCAGTCTTCTTTCAGATAGAAAAAAAGTCACAGAACCCACATTTTTGAATGCATATGTTAGAGGCCCTATTAATTCTTGCTGGAATAATGAAACAATGTGATAAAATAACTAATTTAATAATATATAAAAACAAACAAACATAAAAATTATTATTGCTTTGTGTTTCTTACCACCTCCACCGGCCGCAATTCCCTCATATCCTAAGATGCTGTCAAACATGCTTGCAAGAAAGAGATAACAACAAATTAATGAAAATTTTGTATTTGCTTATATTTTGCAAGTAATATCAAATTTAATTTACATTTTTAATTTCTCTTATTAAATTAAATCTGCAATGGCTAAAAAAGCACATTCAGAAATAGGATACTTATATATATATATGTCAAATATATGCTTTTGTTTCAACATAATCAGAGACTTACTTTCCTGTATCTCAGCGTTACTGCTCAAATCAGAGGAGACAGATGATATCTAGCTGTAAAGAAGCTTATGTTCTGATACTTGTGAGTTATGATTGGAGGAAAGCAATGCTTCCGAGAAGGTTAAAGAAGTTGTGGTTTAATGCCCACCTCCGTTAGTTATGACCACTGGGCTCTTCAGCGAGACATTTAAGAATGCAGAGATAAAGCACCAAATAAATAACAACTCAAAAATTAATGAGAAGTAACTAAGGTCAAATGGAAAACTGATCACCATAGTGGTATCAAAACTATTTATAGTAGATTCCAAAACTATACCTAGCTTAGAATTAGTCTGAATAAATGCTGCATTAATGAAAAAAGGAAATATGCTGCTTTCTCTCACTCCTTATTTACAGCCATGCTGATGCAATATGCTGCTAATTTTAATTACATTTAAATTGAATTAAATTAGCTTTCTTTGTTCCTGGAATTTTATCTGAAATTCAAAATGACATTCGTGAAGAGCTTAGCTATGAAACCACAACAATAGCTTTCATTTTGACATGTTTAGAGACCATAGCACACTGCTGTTCTTTTTTTTTTCCAGTTTGCACAATGGCTTTGGTGAGTCAGTGGTTATGTGGTCACAAAGACCTCCTCCTGACTCTGTTGTGAACTACATTTCCATATAAAATGACCACAAACCAATGACCTATTTTTTTTTTTTTTTTTTTTATACATTTTCCATTAAACAGTAGCACAGTGGTTCTAGTGCACGTCTCGCGGGCCGCATATCATATTACGTTACCAATACAAACCAACCAGATTTATATTATAAATATTATATCTAAACGATTCCCTCAGAATAAATTATTCACTGGTTTAAGAAATTTCTGATCGTAAAAAAACTGCTTCTTTTTATTTTTAAGGTATTGTTTTCGTTTTAATGTACTGACTCAAATTAGTAATCAATAATAATAAGTATTATACCAGTCTGCGCGCCTCCTTTGACATGCTCTTGCGTATGAACAGACAGGGCGCATCAGGCGCAATCATCAAACATATTTTGAAAGGAAGCCGGCGCCACGATCCTGGGGTGCGTTTCCCAAAAGCATCGTTAGCTAACTATGGTGGTTAGGTCCATTGAACTGTATTGGTAACGACGGAACTTGCGACATAGTTGGTTTTGGGAAACGCACCCTTGACCGGGTGTTTTAGGGAATATTTGCATTTATTCACATGCGATTGAAATAGCTATTCATGTGGTGGACTGTCATGATTTCGGCTAATGCAGGACACTACTAATGATGCGCATCAGAGGGATTTAGAATTGGGTATACGCAAAACCGACTGATAAAGAAGTGGGTATGCTATACGCCTGCACTACACCACTTTAAATAAATAATTCTACTCACTATTAATTAGACACCTGATACTGTCGGGAGCTGACCAGTTTTGTGAAATTCGCCTCGAAAGGAGTAACAGCATAATGAAGTTGCGATTGTAAAATGCTGTCTGTAAGACGCGCATGGAAGCGTGACTTGATGCGCGACATTGCAGAAAATGTGCGTTCACGAATGTTGATCCAAATATGGGAAGCACTTTCAAACTTAATCTGAGAATGATTGCTGCGTAGTATGGGTGTTTCTTTTGCCTGAACTTCTATCAGTTCATCTTTTAAATGAGTGGCGGGCCAAACCGAAAGTTGATGCCAGAAGTCAGCACTCTCCTACCTTCACTGTTGATACTGCGATTTGTCTTGTTTGTATGTATTCCTTTGTTGGTATTTTCCACATTTCCTCAAATTTGTTCATTCTGATGGTTAATTTTACCGAACTAATAGCTGCTGATGACGACTATTTGAACTGAATTCTGCCAAAGCGCGCACTTTTATATGTTCATTAAATGTAGCCTACGTAAATACATAGGTCTGCTCGTGTCTGAAAATAATATATGAGAAACAAAATTATTTCATATAAAAACATTAGAGTTTATATTTCTTTAATACATTTTTAAATTAATGTAAAAACAAAAATGAATTGTAAAACGAAGTTATTTTGTAATGTGTTCGGCGGGCCGCATTTAGATTCGTGACTGGCCGCAAGCGCAGATGGGATTTTTTAACTGGGGGGGACAAAATAATAAATTTTATTTAGCTAAAATTTAACGTGGTCGCATTTGTGCGAATGCATGGTCTTCATTCACTGATCACGTAAAGAGAGGCGCATTCAGTGCGATCGCTTCGATGTAGAGCCTGGTTTATACCGCCAGCCGCGTCAGCACGAGCGCGAAGGTGCGCGCAGAATATTGAGGAAACGATGGCGGACGGAGGAATTTGGTTTTCAAGCTAAAGTAAAAAAAAAAAAAAAAAAAAAAAAACATTCTTAAACAGAGAAGGTGATCATGTTGGTATTCTTGTGAAAAAATTAACATGCAAGCACTGTCACCGACAAGTTTCACTTTTATTTTTGTTTTCATTTTGAAAAGCTGTAATTTCTCACGTTAGGTTATGGAGGCTTTCTTTTTAATTTTATTTGATTCCTCAGTGTTTGCTAAACGTTCTGTAATTTATTAGTCAGTATAGGTTAATACAGCACGTGGTGTATGCCATGCTTCATCTTATTCATTTTGTAGCCTGTTTTATTGTTGTTATGCTTTTAATAAAGAATAGGCTACCAATGAATCCATCTTTTGTTTTAGTCTTAAAAAGTGAAAGGTGTATAAATGTAAGCAAAACAGACAATAATATTTTCTTGTAAAACATGACAAGATCGCGAATTCGCGTCCTTTCTCAAAACATAACAAAACCAATTTAAAAAAAAAAAAAAAAAAAAACTTTTTGGGCCTTTTCACAAAACTCACAGTTTATTTAGACTTGTTCTTAATCTCAATACATTATTTTTGTCCTTAGATTTACTACAGACTAAACTGCATATTCTTCAATATTTAGGTCTTCTGAAAGGTGCATCAATCTATAAGAGGTTTATTAATTCACATTTGGTTTGTGTCTGTCATCTACAGAAGTCATGATTCTGGGATGTACAGGGCTGACAGTAGACAAGACACATTACATTTGTTCATCTTGATGGATGATAGGGCTGCACGATAAATCGCATGCAATTGTCAGGCGCATTTAGTCAGTAAAGCCGGTACTTTGATTAGTAGTAAATCTCTATTACATGCGTTCAGCTGGAGCGGCAATTACTGACATCACTGACAAGCTATGCAAAATCGTGCTTATAATCAAATGCGATTCATCTGCGATGATGAGCATGATTTTGTGTAGCTTGTCATTGATTTAGGCTCTGTGTATTAATTGCGGCTCCAGCTGAACGCACGTGATGGAGATTTACTACTAATCACATGTACCGGCTTTACTGACTAAACGCGCCTGACAATTGCATGCAATTTATCGTGCAGCCCTAGATGTACAGTATTTTTATTGTACTTATACTGTAAGTCAGGTTGGGTGAATTTGATGTTACATCACAGAACAGCAGCAGGTGTCGGGATAGTCAACAGCTTTCACTTTAAACTCATTTCCAAACACATAATAAACATAAGGCTTTCCTTTCCACATGTAGTTCACTTTGGTTATGGGAATAAGCTCGATCGTCTGCCTCTGAAACAGATTCAGAATGACAGATTCAAGATTCAGCATGTTGATTGTCACTAGTTACTGATGGACTGGTAATGATATATAAGTTTGTGCATTACATTATTTTGAAAATAACAACTATAAATCAATCACTGCATTTTTTTTTTTTAGACAGATGCAGTGCTTACCTTAACATTTTATAATTGCAGCATTAATGCTGATGTTTACATATACAATATACAGTATAAAGATCTAAGATTTGTATTATCAATTTTATAATTGAAAAATATCTGAAAGCACACAAACACACAAAGATTACCTGTTGTAATATGCGGGATGTTTGGGCGTATTTCACCTGATGGTCTCCTACTAAGCGCTCAGAAGCTTGTGCGACAGAAGCATCTGGAAAGCCCCTCACTGGATATAACTACAGTAAACATACAACCATCTGATGAACTTAATTTAATCAAGTTTCTTTTTAACTCTCATTACACGAACGGTCTATTCTTACCATATAGTGGGCATCTTTGAAGAGCTCCTTCCCTGAAACCTTCTCCAGTTTTTCCAAATTCAGACCACTCGAATCTTGCGCTATGAATTGATCCTTCTCAGTGCTCCTGAAATAGTCCAAAAAATAGCTTTTAGATGAGACACTCCAGTTTGAAAGACTTCTGAGTATCATGGAATAATCAATAATAATGATGTATAACTTATGACTGGATACAGAAATTTTGTCTGCGTTTTCCTCACTGTGGAAATCATAGGGCCCTAACTGATGAGTTACCAGCATAATGTGCCCGGGCCAAATTTAACCCCTGGTTATATTATGTAGATTATACCATTTAACAGTAAGGTTGATGAAGACGAGCAGCTGTCTCTTTCCACGGCAGGTGTCACACTGGCAAGAGCCGCTACATGAAATACAGCTGAAAGACACCAGACAAGTCAGAACTTAGAAAATACCAAACCACTGAAGCCCCCTGCAGGATTTCATCAGAATTCAAGGCACAGTAGCAAAAAAACAACATAATACACCACCAGTAAATAAAATAGGAAAAATCAATAAATGAATAATGCATAAATACAATGGAAATAAAATAACATAAAAAATGGGAAAAATGAAATGAATAAATGTACAGTTGACACTAGAAGTTTACATACACTTTGCAGAATCTGCTAAATGTTAATTGTTTTTTTTATTTGTTTTGTTTTGTTTGGTGATAGTTGTTCATGAATCGCTTTTTTGTCCTGAACAGTTAAACTGCCTGCTGTTCTTCAAAAAAATACTTCAGGTTCCACAAATTTCCACATGCTTTGGTTAAAATTTCTCAATGGTAGTGTAAATAACACCTTTTTTACCTTGCCAAAAAAGGTATTATTTTTACAGATTAATTAAAAACCACTGCATGGATTTTTATCATTATAGGGTAGATTTGTACATACACTGCCAACACACATTAATGTTCAAACAACATGAAAAAGTGAATTTATCTAGTGACCCCTTTAAGAATTAAGTGAATGTATACTTTTGAATGGGGCAATTTTTATACATTTAACTATTATTTTCTCTTGTGGACTATGTGCAAATGTATTTTATGTAAAATATTTTATTCAGGTCAACACTAAATAAAAAATAACATGCATTTTGTATGATCCCTCTTATTTTGGTAAAATAATTAACATTTTGCAGATTCTGCAAGGTGTATGTAAACTTCTGGTCTTACCTGTATATAATGAAAAATCAATAAATAAAACCAAGAAAGAAAACAATAAATACAATTAAATGTAAGACATTTAAAAAGCAAAAAAAAAAAAAAAAAAAAAAAAATCTAAATAAATTGTTCAAATCTAAAATAATCGTGGAACTGATGGCCTGAGGAAATATTTTTTAGAGTGTGTCTCACTCTAAATGTTTTGCTCTCATTATTAACTTACCAGCCACAAAGGACTTACTTTTTACGTCCGCTCTCTTTGCAGTACGTGCATTGTTCACCGGACTGACGGCGACCAGAACCACTGCACAATGTACAGGCCGTCTGCACATGGAGAACAATATGTTAGGGTATTTTACATCATATGAATTGAATTAAAAACATTCTGTGGCCTGCGTGCACATTTACAATAGAGTTCAACAAACAGATACTTTTACTCAATATAAATACCAATTACTCTGGAAAAGAAAACTTTGAGAACAGTGAAATGCCCGGCATATGGCTGGTTCAGCCTGGACTAGTCAAAATTTACTTACCTTTCCGGTTCCACCACATTTGGTACAGGGGGTTCTTCCATTTCCCTGACACAAGTGACACTTCTAGGGTGAAAACAGAAAAAAAAAAACATTTGTAATTTAGGGAATAAAACTTTTTAGCAGCAATGGTTCAAGACAATATTTCTCTGTCCTATACATTTTTCCCTTAGAGAGTTATAAGCCATGAAACCAAACCAACTAACAAGTAAAAATCACAGCATTACAAACTTTGATTTGAAGCATATAGTAAAAAAGTATTTGAAAATGTGACCTTTATATAGATCACCTTAACCCTTCTTAGAACTGTTCATTCCAACAGAGGAAAAGTTGGAATTTTGGGGGGTGAAGTGGTTAAAGGTCAAACCTTGACTGAAGAAGTATAGGGCACTTTAATGGTCTGCTTATGGTCTTGAAAGAAGGCCGGAGGTTGAGCTGCAATCTGCCAAGGACTTGGAGCAGGCTGAACACCAGCATCCACAGGCTGACCTGAGAGAGAGTAACAGGGAGATTGAAATGGTTCTTTTGGTAACGAAATAGTTGATGAAAGCACTGACTTCCTTAGAATGTTTTCCATGCCATGTAAATCAGTAAGGTTAATGGCTACCATCAACTGTTTGGTTACCAACATTCTTCAAAACATTATCCTTTCTTGGTAAAATATAAACAAATTAAGAGCTTAATTAACATTGCTTCATATTCTGTAAAGTAAACATCATTTAATGAAATGAATATAAAACATCAATTTGTAAATGCACCAGTGTGCAGGTTTTTTTTTTTTTTTGTTACAAATACATAAAATGCCGTAAGAACATGAACAAAGAAACAAAGTAACACAAACTATAAATACAATAAAACAAAGACACAAATTAAATAAACAATGCTTCAATTTTTTTTTTCATGAAGGTCTACTAACATTTTTGTTCAGGTACAATATAGCCTACAAAAGAAATCTAATAAAATAAACAAATTTATATCAACCCTGCATAATCTGAAAGATTAATGCTTATTAAAGCTCACGTATTTAGGTTAAGAGCTGTGAGGGATTTTCTCTGGGGTGTTATTTATGATCATTCATTCATTCATTCAATTTTCAATAGGGTCTGGCTGCAGACATGCACCTGCATTTTCAAGACCTGCACTCTCAGACGCCTGCACTTCCACAAGTGACGTCACTTGCGGTCTTTTTATATTTTTTTTTATTTTATTTTATTTATTTATTATTTTTAATTGAATCTCTCAACATTTTATAGTTGTAGGCAGGTGGTGAAGACAAGAAAAAATAAACTAAATTACAATGTCACTCGCAATCGCCACTTGCACTCTCGGCTAACTGCGACGTCATTTGCAATCCACACAAATCGTACGTGTTGTCAATGGAGACAAGACGCTGTGGTGGTTAAACGATTTAAACGAATTTAATAGCATAACGTATAGGGTCACGCAAGTCGTCTGTAGGAGATAAAGACAAGGCCCGCAAATCCGTGGCCACAGAACAGCAAAATATAAACGTAATGCACAAAGTCTCTCGTTAAGTGTTTTCCTCCTGTAGAAAACCATTAACACTTAATATGGCTTAATGTATTAAGATGCAATTAAAAGATCAAATTCGATAAACAGTTTATTAATATGATGTATATGTAGGCTATATAGTGTTTTCCTTTGCAAAACGTGGCATAATGTGGCATAACGGATTAAGATGATAAAGACTAAAATCAATATGCTCCTATTCATTATTAAAACAGCTACAGACAAGCAGGCGAGCCCAGAATAAATGCAATGCCGCGTATATTCGCGTTTTCCCATACAGAATAATCTCTACAGCCCTTTTATATCATTGTCTTTTGTTTATATTAATTTTCTATGGGAGGAAAACGTCTATTTAACGCATTGCGTTCTGGGCATGTGTGCTTGCCTATACGGAGTTGGTCCTTTTAATATCACTTAATGCATTTCTTATGGCGCGTTCATATCTACTGGTAGATTGTTTGTCAACAATAAGGTTTATACAGAATTTGGTCTTTATCATCTTAGTCCATTTTGCCATGAGTTTGCTGGGCAAGTATAAAAGTGAAAGTTTGCGCATTGTGTTCATGGCAATGTGCTTGCCTTGAAGTACATTAAATTAATAAACTATATTACAAATTTGATCATTTAATGGCACTTAATGTATCTTAATACATTAAGCCATATCAAGTGTTAATGTGCATTGCGTTCATATTCTGCTGTTCTGTGGCCACAGATTTGCGGGTCTTGTCTTTATCTCCTACAGATGACTTGCAGGACCCTGTACGTTATGCTATTAAAGTAGTGTTAATCGTTTAACCACCACAACGTCTTGTCTCCATTGGCAACACACATGATTTGTGTGGATTGCAAGTGACGTTGCAGGTAGCAGAGAGTGCAAGTGGCGATTGCAAGTGACAATGTAATTTAGTTTCTTTTTTCTTGGCTTCACCACCTGGCTACTGTTGTAAAATGTTGAAAGATTCAATAAAATAAATAAATAAATAAATAAAGTAAAAATAAAACACACTGCAAGTGTCGTCTCTTCCGAAAGTGCAGTTGTCTGAGAATGCAAGTGCATGTCTGCAGCCAGACCCTTCTCACAATTTTTGGAGATTTTATGATACGCAGTTTTGACGTGCACATGATAAGCCATTGGGGTGCATATGATACGCAGTTTTGGCGTTCATATAATATGCACCTACCCCACACCCCTAATTCTAACCATTGCTTATCATATGCACGCCAAAGTAAAATTCTGCGTATTAATAGTACGCTAAATAGAAACAGAAACTCGTGGTATTGATACGCACTTTCATGAGATCGTGTTGACATTGGATTTTTACACAGCTGTTCAGGTCCAAGGCATAAACTGTGTTTAAGTAAATTCTCTTCAAGACGGCCACTTTTGTCAGGTTTTCGATCGTTTGGACACACACTCGAAGCCCAAGTGTAATTTGTAAAAAGGGTAACAACATCTCCTACATGGATTACTGTGCTTTTATCAAACATATCCCGCAATTTATTAACAGTACAGATGGGGGGGTGAACTATCTCTTTACATTTCCAAAAGCCATGGCTGATCATGTAAGATTTGAAAATAGTGCTGGAATGCAAGATGTGCAGATGCAGAGATGTGGACAAGTGTAATAAAAGCATGAAGTGTAACATGCCCTTTCTGACTTCTGGTACCTGTGTAAGGCTCCTGACTCCATTCAGTAGATCTGGACTCCGTGAACGTCTCCATACGATACTGAGAACAGAGGCAGAATAAGCAGACACACCTCAGATGAACTTAATGAGGGAAATGACAGTCATAACAAAGATGATTTACTGTAGGTCTCACCCTGTAGGTATTAAAGGACTCCATATTGGTTATGACTCCCTCTTTGACAGGGTCAGAACTATAGCAGCACTTGCTGGAGACGTACTCTTCAAAAGCTTCACGTGCTCTGTCCTCTGTGATGGAGGGTATACTGAAATCAAAGAGAAAAGATGAATACGGTTAATACGTGACCTTTGCACAAGACACCCAGAACCCCAGTTTGAAAACACTGAAGATTAGAGAAACAAAGAATGTAGATCTTTCTGTGATGACTGCAAAGAACAGGTGGGCGTTTAAGATTCAGTGCATGCATTGAGTGGTTTTGTATATAAAAAAAAAACTCTTACTGCCAGTCTGGTGGGCTGGGGGCCTGTTCAGGCACAGGCATTGGTACAGATGGAGGTGGAATATACCCACCTGTGAAAACAATGACATGTCAGCAACAAAATTCAGGCCCATTCATGTATTGTGCTCTAAACACTATAGTATAAGTTCTGTAGCATTCAAGTTCTACTGGAATGTTTGTATTTAATACTTGGGAAGCAAGATGGCGATGTATTTTTAACTTTGCATCTACAAAATGACGAATAGAGAATGTGCATTGTTGTGTTTTTGCTTTTTTTATACGTTTTATTAAATTTATTAGGGCTGGGTAAAAAATATTGATTTCTCGTTTACAAAATGATATCTATTCTTAAATTCCAAGAATCGATTAGCCTAGCCTCTTTTGAACTGAACATTGTAGCGTGCTTCCTGTCCAAGAAATAGCAATAAGCTTTGTGCTTTGTTACTTTTTTTATGAAACAAAATCTCTGATTTCATATTATGCATATTTTATTACAGTATTCAAACATTTTGGCACTGTTTAATGTGAGTGACAGATTGCTGTAGCACCTCGGTTCAAGAGAAGCACTAGCATGAAGCACACTGATCGTCTCCTCTGCTTCAATACCAGTTTCAGCACAAAATAAACGAGTAAACATCCAAAGGTATTTGAAAAGAAAGAGTAAAACTTACCATAATTCGTATTCTGTCTCATGTAATCACTCAATCAGTGTTTCAACCACACAAAGATGTCAAAATAACAGCTTGTAATTTTACGTAACGTCATGTTTACCTCAGAAAAAGCATATTTGGTAAGCATAAACTCATTAGTCACCTAAAAAGTCTAAATATATAAATATAATATAAAATTGAATCAAATTGTTAAATTTGTGCCAAAACCCAGCCCTACAATTTGTGAAGGTGCTGTAAATGTAATTGTTATAAATTCCTTGATAATTGTACAGTATTGCACATACAACTAAAACACCCTAGTTCAAAAACTCAAGGCCTTAAGAAAACTTTCCCACTTGTGATGACGTTCATGTGTAGTCAACTCATAAATACGATCTTTCCCACATGATTTGAATGCACCATATCTTAAAGACATCTTGCATGCTTCTTACCACCTCCACCAGTCGCTGTGTTTTCATATCCAGGTATTGTATCAAACGTGGCTGCAGGGGGTGCATAAGAGGGTATGCTGATGCTTGCCACAGGTGGGGCCGCCATGACTGTATGAGATAAAAACAATAAACTGTTTGTGCATCAAAAAAAAGAAATGCAACTAAAATACCTAAAAGAAAACTTTCCCACTTGTGATGACATGTGTGGTCAACTCATAAATATGATTTTTCCGACATGATATGAATGCACTACTGTATATGAGCCTGAGCATATTTTCTCATGCTGACATATCTTGCACTCTTTCTTACCGCCTCCACCAGCCACTGTTCCTTGATAACCAGGGACTGTACTGATCATGGGTGCAGGGGGTGCATAAGGGGGTATGTGGATGCTTGCTGCAGGCGGGGCTGCCATGGCTGAATGAGATTAAAAAAAAGAAAAAAAAAAAACAGTTAGGGAAGTTTTCCACTGGTTGTGCACCCAAGCATGGGTGCAGGGGGTGGATTCATGGAGGGTACATGGATGCTTGCCGCAGGCAGGGCTGCCATGGCTGAATGAGATTTAATAAGAAAAAACAGTTAGGGATGTTTTCAGACAGACATGCAACTTAAATACCCCAAATTCAAAAACTTACGGGTTTCCACTTGTGATGACATTCATGTGCAGCAACTCAAAAATACGATCTCTCCGACATGATTTGAATGCACCATAATGAGCCTGAGCACATTTTCTCATGCTGACATATCTTATTAAAGACATAACTTGCACACTTCTTATCACCTCCGCCAGCCACTTTTCCTTGATAGCCAGGGACTGTATTGAACACGGGTGCAGGGGGTCCATAAGGGGGTATGTGGATGCTTGCCGCAGGTGGGGCTGCCATGGCTTAATGAGAAAAAAAAAAAGTTTGGAATTTTTTTCTTCCATTGGTTCTGCACCAAGAAAGACAACCTAACTCATATTGATTTAAACAGGATAATATTGTACCATAATGATGTAAAAATACAAAGAGTGAGAAAATATTTTCTTCATGGGCGTAAATCCCGGGGGGGACGGAGGGGACATGCCCCCCCCCCCCATCCGAGGGTTGTCCCCCCCAAAAAAAATTATAAAAAAAAAAAATCGCCCTCTCTATTGTGAAAAATATATGTATGTATAACTAAAATAATTGTTCCTCACAGTGGTTTGGCACACTGCCTGCTTTTCCCAGGTCAGGTTTGTGGCTGCGGCTCAATTAATGTTGAACTCCAGTAAGTAGGGTATTTTATTCACTTTAAATAAAGCGATTCTCTTTAATGTAGTTGATGCAGACTCATTCATAAATTAGTTGCGGCAAAAATGCTGATTACCGATGTAATTTTCCATGAAAAAAAAATATATTAGCGATTAAATTATTACTTATCTAGTTAACGTTAGCTTGTTTACAATAGCTTGTTGCATAGTGCACTGCAGCTAACACGACAAAGCCGTTTCCCATGCATTGTTTTATTTGTGACGACTTGGCATAATGTTAACTTAACATTAACGGCCACAATTAGCATATTGTTTAGCTGTGCGTTTACTAAATGAGCACTGTGCTACGTCCGAACTGACCCCACTGTATTTTTTTGCATAATCAATATCTATTCTGTTCTAAGTGTCTTAATTAATTTTAAATACAATTTTAAACCTTTTTTTAATTCCTTGTTTTTATTGTTGTGATTATTTTTTATGATAGTTTTACTTTCTTTATGTAAAGCAATTTGAATTACCATTGTGAATGAAATGTGCTACAGTATAAATAAACTTGCCTTGCCTTGCCTTGCAGTGTCATAGATAAAATGACAGAGAAAAGAAAAATGGACATAAGATCATTTTTCAGTGCACCTAAACGCCAAGTAAGTACAACAAGTTCACATATTAAGGCAATTTGGCTTTAAGAATGGGTGCTTATGAAAATACTAATGTCACAATATCAATCACAGGCAAAGGAGACAGAAATTACTGAGGGACAGTTAGACCAGGGTCAGTCAGATGTACAGTGTCAGGTAAGTGTGGTGCTTTTATTGAAGGGATAATGACAGATTTTTTTTTTTTTTTTTTTTACATGGAGCAGTTACTGTAAATTGATTATTTAATAATTGATTTTGTTACAAAACATTACTTATTTTATATATCTTTTTCACAATAACAGTCATGTTTAAATTTTATTGTATGTTGATGGCTTGACTGTAAACAACATAACAAACAATGCAATAAATAGTTTTGAAGAAAAATCTGCTTTGTCATTGAACCTGAGAAAAACTTTGAAAATAACCATAATGGCGCAGTCTCCATGCTACAATAATAATGATAGAAGCAAAGTTTTTCACTGTGGGGACATATCTTTATAAGTACAATTTGACTGTATTATTTGTGTCCCCTTCAAAAATTGCTCATGAGAAATTTTATATTTATTGTCCCCCCCTACTGTTAAATGAAATTTACGCCCATGATTTTCCTTATTGAACGCATCATCCTTTGAACATGTCAAACGATTTTTTTTAATCTAGCCTCGTATGAAGGCTTAATGTGACAGCACCCGTGAATAGATGACACCTACCCCTGCGAGGACTCCAGATACAAAATGATGACATTTTCATTGTTTTAAAATGCACTCTAAGTTTGCTTAATGCATAAATGGTATCTGTAAATATTATTATTATTTTTTTTTTTACTAGGTTCTGTAAGTACTATAATTTGTATTAGATTTCAATACCTACTCCTATAAATACTATTCTGGTTTTGTAACAGAAAAAAACATGCATTTTCTGTCAACCTGTTCTGAAAACAAAATGTGATGTGAAATGCATTATACAAATGAATGTGGATTAAAGGAATAAATTATGAATAATTTGTTGATGAATAATTTGCTATAGCCCCCCTAAAATTTTGCGATTAGCTCCATAAACTAGACACGAATTCGTGATCGCCTCAGTCCCCTTTAAATTTCATATGAAATTGCGGCAGACTTCGATCGGTTCCTCCCCATCTTTCGGCGCGTTATTCAATCCGCAGACCGAAAAACCGAGAACAAGGTAATATCTGCATCTATGCAGTTTAAATACAGTTTACTAAATATCATGGGGGAGCAATCTGCTCTCCGTTTACTGTCGCTGCGTTCACCCCTCATCACACCACAGATAATTCCTCGGTGAAAACGAAGCACATATAAACGCATACTTTATAAAACGGCCATGTTGCCATTTTCATTTGAAAACATTCAATATAATACATATTCCAGTGCATGTGGCAAAGAGGTTTGCATATTTTAGCTAAGGAAAGAGTTGTACTAGAAATGCAAACCGTAAAATTTTGTATTTGTACAGTAAACTGTGTGTGTGTGATCAGGAAGACTTGTATTTGGCTTAATCAATGTTAAAATATTATACCTATCTATACTATACAGTGGAGTACTGAAATAAGTTTAGTATAGCACTCCAATTATTTTTTTATTTTAAATGAAAATCCTAGAATCGCCCCTGGTGCTGTTGCTGTCTCAGCGGAAACTATTCAAAATTTGTTTAAACATCCGCGACTTGTTGTGGACTCCTGTGGAATCAAACGCAAGCAGTTAACGATGTCTGAGATAAGACGACCGCTGGACATGAGTGAAATGAGGCAAGTGATTAGGCCTATTGTTTTATATGGCTCGGTGGTATGATAAGTGTCAAATCGAAAGATATTTCGGTTAGAGACCTGCGCAATCATTTCATAGCTCACCACCGCATAACAGACGCGCTGCCAGGATAAGGCTAGCTTACTTCTCATTGAAAATGTTTTTTAAAAAGTATTTCAAAACAGGTTTATTATACAATGGATTAATTCAAATTATTAAAACTGCAGTCATCAATGAAAAAGCTTATTTCAAGCACCAACCTTTTAAAGAAGAAAAAATAACCCAAAACAGGAAATACGTTCTTGATTTGTTTTTGCACTATGTTCGGGCCAAAACAGAAATATTAAAGGGGTCATCGGATGCCCATTTTCCACAAGTTGATATGATTCTTTAATAGTCTTAATGAAAAGTCTCTAATATACTTTGATTAGAAATTCTCAATGGTTTTGTAAAACAACACCCTTTTTGCCTTGTCAAAATGAGCTCTGCAAAAATCATCTTATTCTAAGGAGTTGTTCCTTTAAATGCAAATGAGCTGTGCTCGCCCCGCCCCTCTCTTCTGTGGAATCTGGGGCCAGTTGCATAAACTTAGCCTCTATGTTAAGACAGTGTCTTAAGTCCTAGTCTGACCAACTAGTGGTTAACCAAAGAGTAACCAGTCTTATTTTTTGGATTCAACTTAGACTAATCTACATTTTCCTGTAACTAAACTAAAAAAATTATGAACAGTTTTAAAGATAAAATTAGCCGACTAACTTTTTAAGACTAGTCTAAACCTTTTATGCAACCGGCCCCAGGAGTCTGTTTACTTTAGCCACATTTAGCCGCTAAACTTCCTAACTACCACGTTAAGGAAAGGCGATCGCAAAGATTCATAATAATAAAAAAAAAACCTTATAGGCACTTCTGCTGTAAGTTAAGCTGGATCACGAATGATTCGCGCAAACATAGACAGATATATGTAGATCGGGAGGCGCATTCCCTTCACAAACAAACATAATCCACTGCATCTTCAGCGGCTCAGATGTCGGGAGTAAATGACGACCACTGTGTTCATTATTACATCTAGCAACACAACACCTCAATCGCTCAATCTAATTTACATCCCTGCTTCCATCGAAACAAGGAAAGTTACTGGACTGTGACAGCTGGTCTGAGGGAAGAGCTCATGTCAATCAACTATCGTGGGAGCGGCACACCGACAGGCATCTGAGAACGGCTCATTTGAAAAAGGAGATATTATTTTTACAGATTAATTAAAAACCACTGTATGGATTTTATCATTATAAGGTAGATTTGTACATACACTGCCAACACACATTAATGTTCAAACAACATTAAAAAAAGTGAACTTAGCATCCGATGACCCCTTTAAGGGAGTAAATTAAAACATTTAGCTACATACTGTCATCAGCATATGAAGTAGATTTGTCTCTGGTCGTCTCTGCTGGAATATGCGCAGTTAATGCAGCGTCAGATGCCGTCAGTTTTTACTTTCACTTTCTATAGAGAACTGACTGAGATTAAGAGTTTCACCAGCATGACTCTTGCACAAAGTTTGCACGTTGCTTGTGTGATATCTGTTGGCTCGCCTTCCTAGTTTAAAACACATATTTACAAAATTGCGACATAACCAGCCAGCCCCCCATTGAGTTCGCAGCTGGAGGCTGCGAATTCGCGCTGCGCCACTGGACTGTCCCTTAAGACTGGTGTATACTTCCATATAATTAGCCTAGTCACCGCTCACTTTTGCCCATGCCCGCCCAAAAATAAAATTCTGGCTACGCCACTACTGGAGCCGCGTATTACTATAAGCCTACTGAAGCTCTTTAAGTTTCTTGTAGTTGTTTAATTCATTATACAACAATAGCAGCAGCAGCAAAAATATTAGGTTTTATCTACCTTTATATTGTAGTTATTTGTCCTGTTGTCATTTTTTTCTTAGCAAAATATAAGGATTTAAGGATTATAGGTTATAAGGATTATTCTCTGTCGCACGTTATGGATTGTGTTCGCCGTTGATCGACCTACGCCTGCCTCATGGACTTCTGTTGTGCCTTCCTCCGTTACACCTGTTTGCTGTGATTTTGACCCTGCCTGTCTGACCATGTCTTTGCCTCGTCCATTAAATAAAAGCTCGCAATTGGATCCGCTCGCCTCTCGCCTCCCTCTCCACGTTACAGAATACTCGGTCAAACAAGGATCCAGCAGCTTTTACCACGGACAGCATTCAACAGGTATGGACACAACAAGGACTTTATTCAGATTAAAACAAGGACCGCGTTCATTAGAACAATACATCTGTAGATTTCTGGCAATTGCAAATCATTCTACCCTCCCGGACTGTATAATCATTGAGATTTTCTGCGATGGCATAAATCAGCCGTTAAGGGGGAGGTTGAGACGCGAGGGTCCGCGCTCATCACTTGCGGCTTTTATGGACTACGCTCTGTTGTGTGTGGGCTCATCGTTTACTGTGGGTGTCGCGGATGAGGAGCGCGACATCCCGGCAATGCCGGCCGCCCAACCCGTTCGCAAGATGGCGGCCGTGCCGGAGCACTCTCATGCAAGGGCGGCGAAAGCGGTGCCTGTTCACAAGATGGCGGCCACGCAGGTGCGTGCTCACATAATGGCGGCGACAGCGGCGCCCGTTTGCAAGATGGCGGCCGCGCCGGTGCACGTTTACAAAATGGCGGCGATAACGGAGCTTCGTCACGTCACAGCTGCCATACCAGAGTCAAGTCAAGTTTCTAAGTCAGGTCAAGCTGCAGCTGTGTTTCCTGAGTCAAGTCAAGGTTCCGAGTCAAGTCAAGTTACAGCTGTATTTCCTCTGTCAAGTCAAGTTACAGCTGTATTTCCTCTGTCAAGTCGAGTCACCATTGTATTTCCAGTGTCAAGTCAAGCTACAACTGTGTTTCCAGGGTCAGGTCGGGTTCGGGCTGTGTTTCCTGTGTCAAGGCAGGTCAAAGCTGTTCTTCCTAAGTCAAGTAAAGCTACTGCTGTTGTTCCTGTGTCAAGTCAAGTCAGAGCTGCTCTTCCTAAGACAAGTCAAGTTAATGCCTTTGTCCTGGAGTCTAATCACGTCTCGTCTGTTTGTCCAAAGCCAAGTCACGTCTCGTCTGTTTGTCCAGAGCCAAGTCACGTCTCGTCTGACCTCCCAGAGCCCAGTCACAGCTCCACTGTCTGTCCAGAGTTTCGTCACGACATGTCTGATCATCAAGAGTCCTGTCAAGTCTCGTCCGACCTCCCAGAGTCTTGTCACATTATGTCTGCCAGTGTGATGGCGATCACCATTCTCAGTATATGGGTTGCACACTACGCTCCTGAGGTCATGTCTGTTCACAAGTCTGCTCCTGTGGTCAAGTCTGTTCACAAGTCCGCCCCTGAGGGCCCGTCTGCTCACAAGTTTGCTCCAGAGGTCTCGTCTGTTCACAAGTCTGCTCTTGAGGTCCCGTCTGGTCTCAAGTCTGCTCCAGAGGTCCCGTCTGGTCTCAAGTCTGCTCCAGAGGCCCCGTCTGGTCTCAAGTCTGTTCCAGAGGCCCCGTCTGACCACGAGTCAGCTCCAGAGGCCTTCCCTGTCGGAGAAGCCGCGCCAATGCCTCCTGAGGTGTCAGCTTCGGCTGTAGATCCTCCTAGGGAGGCGGCGTTATTCTTTGGTCTCTCTGCTTCTCCTCTTATTCTGTCTGCCTCCTCTGTCCCTGTTCTCCCCAGGTCCCAGTCCATTATGCGGGTTCCTGCTCAGCCCTGGAGGGCCCTGGCACCTCCTGTTCCGCCCTGGAGGGCCTCGGTGCCTCCTGCTCTGCCTCCGGTTCCGTCCTGGAAGTTCCCGGTGCCTCCTGCTCAGCCCTGGAGGGCTCCTGCCCCTCCTGCTCTTCTGTTTGTCTCCTCTATCCCTGTTCTCCCCAGGTCCCAGTATATGATGTGGGTTCCTGCTCTGCCTTGGAGGGCTCCTGCGCCTCCTGCTCCGCCCTGGAGGGTCCCGGCGCCTCCTGCTCTGCCTCCGGCTCCGCCCTGGAGGGTCCCGGCGCCTCCTGCTCTGCCTCCGGCTCTGCCCTGGAGGGCTCCTGCGCCTCCGGCTCCGCCCTGGAGGGCTCCTGCGCTTCCTGCTCCGCCTCCTGTTCCGCCCTGGAGGGCCCCGGCGCCTCCTGCTCTGCCTCTGGCTCTGCCCTGGAGGGCTCCGTGCTTCTTGCTCCGCCTCCTGCTCCGCCCTGGAGGGCTCCTGCGCCTCCGGCTCCGCCCTGGAAGGCTCCCGCGCTTCTTGCTCCGCCTCCTGCTCCACCCTGGTGGGCTCCTGCTCTGTCGGTCCTGCCTCAGTCACCAGGTCCTCCGCATGGACCTGGCCCTCCAACCTTCGTCCTGTCTCGCTCCCGCCCCCCCGCTCCCCTGGACTGTTGTTCTGTTGGAGCGTCTGGAAGCCGCTCCTTGGGGGGGGGCTATGTCATGAATCTGGTCGGTGAACTGCGGTCCGCTCACCACCAGATGTCGCTCTCACTCCATTATTACACACAGACTGTTGCACTACACCCCGGACTGCATCTCCCACTATCCACCACGCTGACTGCGCCATACATCTGTGGCCAATCAGCAACCCTATATAAGCCCCGGATTTTCACTCGTTAGGCACCGAGTATTGTGGAGTGTTAATGTGGAGTATTGTTTCAGTAGCGTTTAGCGCTCTCCTAGTGCTAGCACTGTTTTCCTAGTTTAAGTTTCCTAGTTTCTTGTGTTTCCTTTGTTTCCTGAGTTCCTGAGTTCCGAGTTTCCTGTGTTTAGTATTCTCGCCTGGCTTTCTCGTTTCGTCTGTCTAGCTGCCTGCCTTTTTGGACTATTGCTCGTTATAAGGATTATTCTCTGTCGCACGTTATGGATTATGTTCGCCGTTGATCGACCTACGCCTGCCTCACGGACTTCTGTTGTGCCTTCCTCCGTTACACCTGTTTGCTGTGATTTTGACCCTGCCTGTCTGACCATGTCTTTGCCTCGTCCATTAAATAAAAGCTCGCAATTGGATCCGCTCGCCTCTCACCTCCCTCTCCACGTTACAGTAAGACTATTGTGAATCTAACATAATACAATCTTCTAAATGTGCTATGGTAATTATTCCAAAAAAACATCACAAACTCTTTTTTTAGCCATTTTTTTTAGAAATGACCACCACAAAATCAGAGATTTGGATCACAAATGTCAAGTACTTAATTTTTGTAATTTGATTACGTAATGCAGATTACATGTAATCAGTTACTACCCAGCTCTATATTTGATTCTGAGTGGTCAATCGCAGCGGCCTGCATTGAAATACCTTTGTTAAAAATCGAAAGAGTTCATAAATAGGCAGTTATTATTAGTCTTCACCTGCTTAGCCTTATAAAAAAAGCTATTGAAAATATTATTAAAGGCTGCACCAAGAAATAGTTAGAGACTTACTTTTTAGTATTTGAAGAACTGATTCTTGTTGTTGATAAGACTCCTGAAGTCAGTGGTGAGCAGCGTGCGCTCTAATGCCTATGGATGAAGTTTACTGTATTTATGGTTTAGGAACCTTTAATTTATGTACGAGAGCTGCTATTGGATGGTGCTGAATGAAGGAGGGGTGGATTATCGTATAGTACAGCTGTAAATTGAGAAATCCTATCTGCTTCAGTGAAGTAGGCTAGCCTTGACAAGTTATAGAAAAATGTAGGAGAAATCCAGTTTCATAGAAAAATGATGGTATCAGATTCCCTAGAACTTTCACGTACGTTACCCTGGAACACAAATGTAACCCGGGTAATCCAGGCTACTGCCAAAGAAATTAAAATTCTTCAAAATATAGAAAGAGTTGAAGGAAACTGAGAGATGAGAAAAAGGGAGAAAGTTCCAGAAAGATGAAAGATTCATCAAATTACTTCTCACTTCAGAGACAGACTTCTCTTAGAGCCAATGGTAGCAGCGCATTCATAAGCCCCGCCCACATGCAGCGCTGGCGCTGCTGCTGCTTTCAGTACGAACAGAGAGAGACGACATTACACGAGACCGCAGCACGGAGCGTTTCTTTAGAAATTAAACATTAATCTAAGGATAAATGTGATAAGAGTGCACTTGAAAACGGAAATTAAGAATAGAGGCATCATCCTGGAGTGTTGTCGTCGGACGGAGAGTGACGTGAAAATCGGAGAAGTGTGACTGGAGCGGATCCCAGTGCTGATACCCTGTGATTAATCATCTTTGTGTCAATCTATTATTTTATTTTGCTCTGGTGAGTGAGTTTTCGTATATTGATCTAATATAATATCGAGATGATTCGTTACAAAACGATTTTGAGTAGGCCGTGCGCATACCGCGTGCGCCAAACTAGTTAGCACGTGAGCTAAAGCTATCACATGTAATATTGATAAATGGGTCATAAGACAAGACAAAGAGTAATTTATGAAAGTCAACGTGTTTATTAACAGTTGAAAGGTTATATTAACGTGTCATTTGAGATGTGTATGTGTGAAGTTGTGATGAAAATGTTGAATCAGTAGTTAATTGTGTTTGCCTTGTGTTTTGCAAGGCTGGGTTTTTTTCTTCCATATGTTTCTTTCTACGAACAAGATCTTCTGAGAGAATCACCTGTTTTGTGCTGAACGTAATCTTCTGGTGAGAATCGTCTGTGTCGATCGCGATTACATGTGCACAAATGGCGAGCTGCCCACGGACCTTTGAACTGTGATTTGAATTCATCCACTGGTAGGAGAATTCCATTGTTTCTTGTTCTTTTGGGACACAAAAGACCTCAATACTTTGAACAGATTTGATTTTTTTTTTTTCCTGCATCTGAAACGGAGAGACTTTGTTTTTTTTTGAACTGGAACTGGTCGAAGGAGTGTTTAGCTCTTGAAGCTGAATCATTTGATTCATGAACTTTGATCAACTGAATCGTTAGATTCACAAAGTATTGTTCAATTGAATCGTTTGATTTGTTCTTGTGTTTTACATTTCATGATTGATTCTACTGTTGAGTTTTGAAAGAAAAAGTGTCATTTACGTCTGTTTTTGGAATTTAGTCAGAGTGATCATCCGATTACACACCCTTTTGACTTACGGGGTTCTTGAATGTAAAGTTCATTGAAGAGCGTTTTACTGTGAATCTATTTGGAAGAAACAGACACACTATTGTTTTGTTTTTTGGAGAATTTATTTTATTTTGGTCAAAACAGATTTGAATCTGTTGAACTGTTGACAATTTTGATACTATTTGAGACAACAGAATATTCCTTGACTGCTGCTAATTGACTGTCCATTAATGTGATTACTTGAAACAAACTACAAAGGAAAAAGAAAACCATCAATATAAATTCTTTTATAAATCAGATTTAATCGTCTTGTCTATTCACTCACCAGTAGCACACCCTCTCTCCAGTAGACGTTCCTGACTTCTGGTCGTCGGCCCATATTGAACCCTGAGCTAGTGGGACGCGCTAAAAGCGTTGTATGCTACACAATCTTGGCGAGCCAGCCAGGAGAGAGGTCGCAGCGGCTACTGAGGTGAATGATTATTGAGATAAACCTATACAGTGAATTGAGCAGGAATGGATGTTGTGGAACGAGAAAATGTCAACGTGCAAAATGCAGTCATTGTTAGCGGCATCACGCTGACTGAGTTGGATCAAGTTCTAGAAACATACCTTTTGAGGTTTGGCTCTGTACGACGCAAATTAGTGATTGAAGATCCAGACTCTGACTTTCATCATAATGCAGTGGTAGAGTTCACGCACGATTCAGCCATGTGCAACCTTGAACCCCAGCTGCCTCTGACCATAGTGAGCCCCACTGATCCAGACACTGTGTTCCGCGTGCGCACCCTGGCTAGTGTTCACACCCTCACCACTAGTAGTGCCATTGCTGAATGCCCCGACAAATTACAAGCAGCTGCTAGTGCTGATAGAGAATCCCCACAAGATGTACTCCAAGAATCAATAAAGTTGGGTGGGATGAGAACTTTAAATGATGTGTCACTTGGGACAGCGTCTGGTCTAGAACGTCGGCCCTCGGAGATAAATCTTTTGACGCATGCAGCCAGCACTCCCCAACGGCTGGAAAGATGTAATTCACCCCCTGTCCTGAGAATAGAGCCTGAAAACCCAGTCAAAGCAACTTTAAGTACAATGTCACCTCGCTGTTCAAATGATGCTGATATCAGCTCTGCTGAGACGATATCTGTTAAGCTTCCCATGTCTGCTGTGCAACCCCCAGGTATCCAAAGAGTAGTGATGGAACACATTGTAAGAACAAGCGATTCAGTGTCCCCGCACAATGCTTCATTCCGTCTCAAAGCCTTCTCTGGGAGGAGCCCCCGTCCAAGTAATGAGCCTGATTTCGACACTTGGCGGGCAAGTGTTGACTACCTCTTGAATGATCCATTCCTTCCTGAGTCGCACAAGATGCGGAAGATTCTTGACAGCCTATTACCGCCTGCTTCAGACATCATTAAACATGTAAACCCGAACGCTCCATCGTCAGAGTGCCTTAGGCTGCTAGAGTCAGTCTACGGTTCGGTGGAGGACGGAGATGAACTGCTAGCTAAGTTCATAAGCACCCTGCAGAATCCTGGCGAAAGATCATCTGCCTACCTCCACAGATTGCACGTAATCCTGTGTGCTACCATCAGGCGGGGAGGAATTGCGGAGAGTGAACGAGACCGTTGTCTGCTAAAGCAGTTTTGCCGTGGCTGCTGGGACAATTCTCTGATAGTCGATCTACAACTTGAAAAGAGGAAAGCAGACCCACCTCCTTTTGCCGAATTAGCAATACTCATCCGCACTATTGAAGAGAAGCAGACATCAAAGGAGGAGAGAATGAGAAAGCATCTGGGTGTGAGCAAGCATCCATCAGTTCCCCTTAAACTGAAAACAGTGACGCACCAGCAGTCTGTTTATCCTTGCCGCACATTTGAAGAGGATGTTACGGAGACCCCAACTCCTGGCAATGCAAAGCAGAAAGCCTCTAAGCAGAAAGGTAAGACTCAATGCCCTGAAATGTCCGAAGTAGGTGCCTTGAAGAAGGAGATTGCGGCTCTCCAAAGCCAAATCATCGCCATCAGAACAACAGCTGATCAGAAAGTGAAGGAGCGAGCTGAAACAAATGAGCTTGAAGAGCTGAGAAAACAGATAGCAGAGCTAAAAGTTCAAGTCGCCACTTCTGGTGCACAAAGAAACCATCCTGAAAGACCCCCTCATCTGAGAAACAGTCTGAGCAGATCCACGGTTAACGAAGTCAGCAGAAAGGAGAATGAACGGCCACAGTACGCTGAAATGAGATCTAACCGCCCCCGGCCGTGGTATTGCTTTCGCTGTGGAGACGATGGTCACCTTGCCATCAACTGCGAAAATGGACCAAATCCATCTAGAGTTGAGGAGAAGAGGCGAAAGTTGAGAGAGAGACAAGCTGAGTGGGATCTTCAAAATGGAACAACAGCAGTGCCTTTAAATTAAAAGCAGTCTCTGTCACAGGGCGGACGGGGACTGGGCAGAAGAAACAAAGCCCTAAGCATCGACTAGTGTTTACCAAGCATGCAGACATCAAGAACTCCTCGAAGTTACCAGTTGGACTGGTCGGAATGAAATGCACTGCGCGAGTCAAAGTCGAAGGAAAGGAAGTAAACTGCCTGTTAGACACAGGATCCCAGGTCACGACAATCCCTTTGTCCTTCTATAATAGACACCTGTCGCAACGCTCAATGCAGCCACTGAATCATCTGTTAGAAGTAGAAGGGGCAAATGGCCAGGCTGTTCCCTACCTGGGATATGTGGAGTTAACTCTGAAGTTTCCTCAGGAATTCCTGGGAACAGAAGCTGAAGTTCCGACGTTGGCCCTAGTGGTCCCAGACCTGACACACATGCCCCAAATCCTCATTGGCACTAACACCTTGGATGTCTTGTATGCTGATCATGCACAAGCAGCCAAGCCTATAATTAAATCCCATTTCCACGGTTATCGAGCTGTGATAAGAGTTCTAGAAGCAAGACTGCAACAAGCAAGTTCGAGTATTTTGGGTCAAGTAAAAGTGAAAGGAGGCATGCCTGATGTGATAACAGCTGGAAGTACAGTAGTCCTCGATGGGTGTGTTAACATTGTTGGGCCACTGTCAGAGACCTGGGTGACGGTAGAGCCATCGGCATCTTCTTCTTTGCCTGGTGGACTGCTAGTGGCTAGTTGTTTGCACACTCTACCTCCGAAGCGCAATGTCCAGATACCAATAGTGCTGAGAAATGAGACGCAAGTTGATTTAACAATCCCTCCGAGAGCAGTGTTGGCTGAACTGCATGCTGTCCAAAGTGTAATTGAAGGAAGAAACCCTGTCAGTGCTCCTGTGTATAAAGGAGTGAATTCCGCACAAGCTAAGATCATTCCTGACTTCGGTGACTCTCCCTTACCAAGTGAATGGAAGGAAAGGATAACTGATCTAGTAAACCACATGCCAGATGTATTCGCACTGCATGACTTGGATTACGGCCACACAGATAAAGTAAAACATCACATCAATCTTAGTGACAATACGCCTTTCAAACAGCGTGCTAGGCCTATCCATCCCCAAGATGTCGATGCAGTGAGAAGGCACCTCAAAGAACTCCTTGATGCAGGTGTCATTAGAGAATCAGAATCTCCCTTTGCCTCTCCAATAGTAGTGGTAAAGAAGAAGAACAATGATGTACGTCTCTGCATTGACTTCAGAAAGTTGAATTCACAGACCATAAAAGATGCATATGCCCTGCCGAATTTGGAAGAAGCTTTCTCAGTTCTATCTGGCTCTAAATGGTTTTCAGTCCTTGACTTGAAATCGGGCTTCTATCAGATCGAGATGGAAGAGGCTGATAAACAGAAAACAGCATTCGTTTGTCCTTTAGGGTTCTATGAATTCAACAGAATGCCGCAAGGGGTCACAAATGCGCCGAGTACATTTCAGAGGTTAATGGAGCGGTGCATGGGTGATCTTAACAGAAAAGAAGCCTTGGTTTTTATTGATGATCTTATAATCTTCTCCAAGACCTTAGAAGAACACGAAGCTCGACTCCTGCAAGTTCTGAAACGTTTAAGAGAATACGGATTGAAGCTTTCTCCTAAGAAATGCAAGTTCTTCCAGACGTCGGTTCGATACCTAGGCCATATAGTGTCTCAGAATGGTGTTGAGACGGATCCGACCAAGATCGAAGCCCTCAAGACCTGGCCAAGGCCGAGAAACCTCAAAGAGCTCAAATCTTTTATTGGATTCTCAGGATACTACAGGAGGTTCGTCCAAGACTTCTCAAAGATCACAAAACCTCTTAACGATCTTACTGTTGGATACCCCCCTCTGCAGAAAAACCAGAGAAAAAAACTAAAGGAAAGTATAGAATACCGGGATCCTAAAGAGCAGTTTGGGGACCGATGGACTCAAGAATGTCAGCGAGCGTTTGACAGCATCATTGAAAAGCTTACTTCAGCCCCAGTACTCGGATTTGCGAATCCCAGCCTTCCTTACGTGTTGACCACAGACGCAAGCACCACTGGACTTGGGGCTGCCCTTTATCAAGAGCAGGAGGGCCGAATGAGAGTAATTGCCTTCGCGAGCAGGGGACTGACCAAAAGTGAAACGAAGTACCCCGCGCACAAATTGGAATTCCTTGCACTCAAGTGGGCGGTCACGGCCAAATTTAGTGACTATCTGTATGGAGGAGAGTTCACTGTAATAACGGACAGCAACCCACTCACCTATATCTTAACGTCTGCGAAGCTTGATGCGACCAGCTATAGGTGGCTATCCAGCCTGTCGACATTCAACTTCAAGATTCAATATCGCGCAGGCAAGCGAAATCTAGATGCCGATGCACTCTCAAGACGTCCTCATGATAGGCCAGTAGATGACTTTATATCTCAGAAGGAGTGTGAAAGAATTAAGCAGTTCACTCTTCATCATTTAGCAGACACTGAACAACAGACAATCCTGCCAAAAGCAGTGAAAGCCCTCTGTGAACGACACCAAGTATATCACAGATGTGACTATTCCAATCTACCATGCTTTCAACCCACTCTGTTCGAGTCACTGTCCCTCAGTGCTAGTGCAGTACCCCAGGAGTTCCAACAGGAGGACGCCCATGGTCTTCCAACTCTTCCCCAAATGTCTGAGGAAGAGTTGAGAGAATGTCAAAGAGCTGATCCAGAGCTCAAAAAAGTCATTAAGTACCTTGAGTCTGGAAGAAAACCTGAAGGGAAGGTGGAGCCTGCAGAGATAGCTCTATGGCTTAGAGAGTGGAACAGATTTGAGTTTAAAAATGGAGTGTTATTTAGAAGGAAGCAAGATCGAGGAAGTGTGATTTATCAGTTGGCGTTACCGGTTGAGCTCAGAGGAAAAGCGTTAAGAAGTCTGCACCATGACATGGGCCATCTTGGAATTGAAAGGACCCTGGACCTGGCTAGAGCCCGATTTTACTGGCCAAGGATGGCGATGGACGTGGAGGAGAAGATAAGGACTTGCGAGCGCTGTGTAAAACGAAAGACTCCCCCTGAGCGAGCTGCACCTCTGGTGAACATATCGACTAGCAGACCCCTCGAACTACTCTGCATGGACTACCTATCGCTGGAGCCCGATCGAAGCAATATTAAAGATATTCTAGTAATAACAGATCATTTCACCAGGTATGCTGTAGCAATACCCACCAGAAATCAGAAGGCTCAAACCGTAGCCAAATGCCTATGGGACAACTTCCTCGTTCATTACGGGTTTCCCGAGAAAACTCCTCAGTGATCAGGGACCCGACTTTGAGTCTAAGCTGATCAAGGAATTATGTGGCATAGCAGGAATCCGTAAAGTAAGGACGACACCTTATCATCCCCGGGGTAACCCAGTGGAGCGTTTTAACAGGACACTGCTCCAGATGTTAGGGACTCTGAATGATAAAGAAAAGTCCTGCTGGAAGGATTTCGTGAAACCATTAGTCCACGCATACAATTGCACGCGCAATGACTCAACGGGATTTTCGCCTTATGAGTTAATGTTCGGAAGGCAGCCCCGGCTACCAATTGATCTAGCCTTCGGTTTACCTGCTGATAAGGCACCCCCATCTCACTCAAGTTATGTGAGGAATTTGAAGGATCGCCTGGAGGAGAGCTACAGAGTAGCAAGTGAGAATGCTTTAAAAGTAGCAAGACGGAATAAGAAGAGGTTCGATGAGCGAGTGGTTGCCTCATCCCTCGAAGTTGGAGATCGGGTCCTGGTAAGGAACGTAAAGCTGAGAGGAAAACATAAGTTAGCGGATAAGTGGGAGAAAGAAGCTTACGTTGTGATCAAGAAAGCCGCTGACTTACCAGTCTATACCGTTCAACCAGAGGGCGAAGATGGACCACTTCGCACGTTGCACCGAGACTTGTTACTGCCCTGTGGGTTCTTGCAAGAAACCACACCTGAGAAACCACTAAGACCAAAGACATCTCGAAGGCCTAGAACTCGAGCAAACCCTGGTACACAAGAACCCGAATGTATGACTGAGAATTCTGAATCAGAAAGTGACCCTGTGGATTATTACTCACATGGACACTTACCGAGTGTTGAAACTAGAGTTCTCTCCAATTCTAAACCTCCGAAGCCTTTAAGTGGTGGATTGATGGCAGAAGTTTCCCCTGAAATGAGAAATGCAGTTAGTACAAATACTGAGCAACTTACTCCAGTGACATCGCAGAGGAACTTACCTGACCAACCTGACGTTGAGGAGGGAAGTGCGCTGGATGAACCTGAAAGAGAGGATACACAGATGATGGATCCTGTAGGGATGGATGTGCTGAGTGGCATACCTGTGCTGGATCAGGAGTCCGATGGATCACCAACTGGGACTTCAAGTGGAGAGGATGAAAGGAACGATGCTCTTACACGTGGAGGAACAATTAATTCACCAAGTTCCCGAGACGGCTCAGTGGAGAATGGTGAGAGTCTAGAAGATGTCCCTAGACGTTCACAAAGACATCGTGAGCCACCAAAGAGGCTGCAGTACCCTAAATTGGGTAATCCCCTTTCTCTGGTTGTGCAATCACTATTTCAAGGGCTCAGCACAGCATTTACCATTTCATTGGAGGAGTCTGATACTTTTAAGAATACCTCTCTGGAAATGCAAGGTGAACATCCCTCTGCTGTGACTTCACAGCCTGGAAGATGCAGTGGGACCTGCATAGCTTCAAGGCGGGGAGAGTGTAACCCGGGTAATCCAGGCTACTGCCAAAGAAATTAAAATTCTTCAAAATATAGAAAGAGTTGAAGGAAACTGAGAGATGAGAAAAAGGGAGAAAGTTCCAGAAAGATGAAAGATTCATCAAATTACTTCTCACTTCAGAGACAGACTTCTCTTAGAGCCAATGGTAGCAGCGCATTCATAAGCCCCGCCCACATGCAGCGCCGGCGCTGCTGCTGCTTTCAGTACGAACAGAGAGAGACGACATTACACGAGACCGCAGCACGGAGCGTTTCTTTAGAAATTAAACATTAATCTAAGGATAAATGTGATAAGAGTGCACTTGAAAACGGAAATTAAGAATAGAGGCATCATCCTGGAGTGTTGTCGTCGGACGGAGAGTGACGTGAAAATCGGAGAAGTGTGACTGGAGCGGATCCCAGTGCTGATACCCTGTGATTAATCATCTTTGTGTCAATCTATTATTTTATTTTGCTCTGGTGAGTGAGTTTTCGTATATTGATCTAATATAATATCGAGATGATTCGTTACAAAACGATTTTGAGTAGGCCGTGCGCATACCGCGTGCGCCAAACTAGTTAGCACGTGAGCTAAAGCTATCACATGTAATATTGATAAATGGGTCATAAGACAAGACAAAGAGTAATTTATGAAAGTCAACGTGTTTATTAACAGTTGAAAGGTTATATTAACGTGTCATTTGAGATGTGTATGTGTGAAGTTGTGATGAAAATGTTGAATCAGTAGTTAATTGTGTTTGCCTTGTGTTTTGCAAGGCTGGGTTTTTTTCTTCCATATGTTTCTTTCTACGAACAAGATCTTCTGAGAGAATCACCTGTTTTGTGCTGAACGTAATCTTCTGGTGAGAATCGTCTGTGTCGATCGCGATTACATGTGCACAAATGGCGAGCTGCCCACGGACCTTTGAACTGTGATTTGAATTCATCCACTGGTAGGAGAATTCCATTGTTTCTTGTTCTTTTGGGACACAAAAGACCTCAATACTTTGAACAGATTTGATTTTTTTTTTTCCTGCATCTGAAACGGAGAGACTTTGTTTTTTTTTGAACTGGAACTGGTCGAAGGAGTGTTTAGCTCTTGAAGCTGAATCATTTGATTCATGAACTTTGATCAACTGAATCGTTAGATTCACAAAGTATTGTTCAATTGAATCGTTTGATTTGTTCTTGTGTTTTACATTTCATGATTGATTCTACTGTTGAGTTTTGAAAGAAAAAGTGTCATTTACGTCTGTTTTTGGAATTTAGTCAGAGTGATCATCCGATTACACACCCTTTTGACTTACGGGGTTCTTGAATGTAAAGTTCATTGAAGAGCGTTTTACTGTGAATCTATTTGGAAGAAACAGACACACTATTGTTTTGTTTTTTGGAGAATTTATTTTATTTTGGTCAAAACAGATTTGAATCTGTTGAACTGTTGACAATTTTGATACTATTTGAGACAACAGAATATTCCTTGACTGCTGCTAATTGACTGTCCATTAATGTGATTACTTGAAACAAACTACAAAGGAAAAAGAAAACCATCAATATAAATTCTTTTATAAATCAGATTTAATCGTCTTGTCTATTCACTCACCAGTAGCACACCCTCTCTCCAGTAGACGTTCCTGACTTCTGGTCGTCGGCCCATATTGAACCCTGAGCTAGTGGGACGCGCTAAAAGCGTTGTATGCTACACAAAACCTGTCAAAAATACATTGTATGGGCCAAAATGATCTATTTTTCTTTAATGCCAAAAATTAAGTAAAATATTAAGTAAAGATCATGTTTCATGAAGATATTTCGTAAATTTCCTACAGTAATCAAAACTTAATTTTTTATTAGTAATATGCATTGCTAAGAACTTCATCTGGACAATAAAGTTGTTTTGATTATTTATTTATTTATTTTATTTTTGTCTTTTTTTTTTTTTTTTTTGCACCCTCTGGTTCCAGATTTTCAAATAGTTGTATCTTGGCCAAATATTGTCATATCCAAGCAAACCATACATCAATGAAAAGCTATTTATTCAGCTTTCAGATGATGTATAAATCTCAATTTCCAACAGTTGATGCTTATGACTGTTTTTGTGGTCCAGGGTCACGTGTATGCACTGAAGTTCATGTTCCATGGTATTTACATTGTATTCTGGAGTACTTTCAAGAAGTACTTTCATAGCATAGTGTCATATCCAATGTTTTCAATGTTCTCACTGACCAACTTAAAAGTATTTTGTAAATATGAGCTAATATAAGATTTTGATTTTGGAGACTGCAACACACTCCAAAAAAGTAGGAACGAGGCAAAATTAAAGTGAAAACATTATGTAACATCCAAATTAAACTGTTTTGAGACAGTCCACAATAAGCAGGTGAATTGGTTCTTTAGCCCACAAAACAGTAGCCACACGGAGAGGCATTTATTTGACAAGGTGGTGATAGGTTTTCTGTGGTATCTGATACCATAATGTCAACAACAGGTCCTCCTGTTCCCGTACATTGCGGAGTGGTGGTGATGTAATGCAGACCTGTTTTTCATTTGGGTTCATGTCAGGTGAATTTGGAGGAGGCATTAACAGAAATTCAGCAGCATGTTCCTCAAACCACTCCTTGACGATTCTGGCAGTGTGCCATGGCACCAGTGTTGGGGAGTAACTAGTCACATGTAACGGAATTACGGAATTTTGAGTACAAAATAAATGTAATTGTAATTAGTTTCAGTTACTGAGAAAAAATGTGTAATTAAATTACAGTTACTTTTGAAAATGTTAATGATTACAAAGAAGGTTACATCAGAACTGTTTCACCCACATACCCATATACAGATTTAATGGACTTCTTTCATAAATTCCATTGACTGCTCTAACTCTTATTTACACTGCACGCATCTGCGGCGTTTTATGGCTCCAAAGAGGTTTTGTTCCATCCCTTATGCAGTGCAGGTGCCAACTTACACCAGAAGCGTTTCAGAAGTGAAGTTACCAGATTCGTGAGACCACGTGATTTGCCTGTCCAACGTTGTTGATTTGTTTCTAACATTTTTTTTTTTTTTCCCAGTTACATTACTTTAATAAAGTAGTTAAATAGTTACACTACTTAATACATTTCAAATAGGGTAATTTGTAAGCTATTACATTTCCAAACCTACCCACTGATATCACATGTTCACATAGTATTTCTTTTCTTTTTTTTCATTAGTATTAGTGCAAAACATAGAACATACGGTGAACACAAAACACAATAATGTTAGTAGTATTTGAGTTGTAGTAGCAAGTATAATAATAAATACAGCAATGGAACAGCAAGGATAATAGGAGTAATGAAAATAATCAGAAATGACAATCTGAATAATATTAGTAGTATTTGAGTAGTACTAGCAAATATAATAATAATAATAATAAGAAGAAGAATATTAATTAAATGATGAAGTTTACTCTCTTCATGTTATTATGCTGTTTTGTGTTTATCTGCTTCTCCCATTTGCTCTTTTTACATTGGCTATCATTCTATATACACTAATACAATCAGATACAACAAAAATTTCTCAAATATTTATTACAGTATATCCTGATAAATGTAACATTCACTTAAGTGGTATAAAATATATATATATATAAGGCTTATATATAAGATATAAGGCTTTCAACTTATATCTATTAATCATTATGCACCATATTAGATCATTATGCACCATGTTTCCACCTAATATGTATTTTGAGTTGCAGCTCGTCATATTAATGGAGTGTTTCACTAATTAGCAATAAACCGGTTACCTTACCTGAATCTGTTCGTAGATTTGTGTTGGATGTTATTTTGGAATGGAAATATGAATATTTTATTTGCAAACATCGTACTTTTTCGCTTATTTCAGTTAATGTCATAAAACTAGCGAGCTAAGCCACTAGCAGTACTGACAGTGCCCTGTAAACATAGCTGAAGACGCGAAAAGAGGAACAAACAAACCGAATCAATTGAGTGAGTCATTTACGCTTTAAGTACTGATCTGAAAGGATGGTTCGCGCACTGTTGCCAACTTCTTTCAATGGAAAGTAGCTAAACTCTGCTTGAAAAGTCGCCAAATATCGCCAGATGGCGTCGTACGCTAATTAACATGTTCATGACGTCACTGCGTCGTGCCGTCTTGCCTCTCTGGGCTTACATACTGCATTTTAATGCAGCCAAATTCTCAATAAATCGGTTTTCATTGATATATTTAATAGATATGTTTACATATTTTACTGTTTCTGTTGTCAGACATCGAGATGAATTTGAAATATTGACTGAAACGCGGCCCATTAAGACTACATTACCAGCTCTCGAAGACACTGTGTCTCATTTCGAAGGATGCGCCCTCCGGAGGTCGTATCCTTTAGAGGTCGCATCCTCTGCAGGATGCGTATGCGGAGTGTCCTCAAGCCTAGAATTAAATGAGATGGCCTTCATAGGACGGACGGAAAAGGAAAAAGAAAGTATCACGTTGCTATGACAACACACTAACAGTCTACACTGGACTCCACAATGTTGTGTCATGCCGCGGCCGCCTAGTTGCGCTCTAATACTAAAATAAATAAAGGAAAATTATTTCTAAACTTGGAAAGTGATTTGAAAATAAAGTGTTTTTTTACTTGTTTTATTTTATTGCATATTTGAGCAGCTACAGCATAAGTACAACTGACATCTGTTACAGAAAAAATGAGAAGAAAAAACACAAAATGTATTAATTTTACTTTTTATATTTAAACACCACATCGTCGATTGTGTTTACATCTGCCGGCATCGCAATTTATTTTCAAATAAACGACCGTTGGTTACGGCGACGCAAAGAATTTTGGGTTATCTGTAGCAGCGAAGGATACACCGCATGCATCCTCCGAATTCCTATGAAAGAAGGACGTATTCGAAGGTCGCATTTGGAGTGTCCTAGTTGCTTTTCTGAAATGAGACAGTCTCTATGACGTATGTAGCCTTCGAATGCAGCCTCCGGAGGGTGCATCCTTCGTAATGAGACACAGCTATAGACATTAATCTGCACTAAAATCCTGATTCATAATCACAACATTTTCTAATGAAATCAAATACACATACGATTAAGACAATGGCTGTGCTCTATTTCAGCTTTACACTTGAATGTAGAATATTTAGAAGCAACAGAATATCTTTTTTAACTGAAACCGCTGCTCTTCTGCCGCTCGCTGAACAGAGCAGACGCAGTGAGAGCGAGAGCGAGAGGTGAGCGCGCTGGGAAAGCACGACCTCGCAGCTCGCGCTCGTGCGGCGGTACCGGAGAGCCAGAAACTAAACGAGGTTTGTCCAAGAAGTTGCTAGATTTGTCGCACGCTGGGTTCGCGAATCAGTATTTAGATCATTTGATACGGATCAGGGCTGCGTTTCCCAAAAGCATTGTAAGCCTAAATTGATCGTAGAACCATTGTCATCACTGGAGCTACCATTAATTTAGGAATATGATGCTTTTGAGAAACGCAGCCCTGTATTTCGATGACGGTTCACGAATCATTTGATTTAAATCGGGACTTTTTTTTGTCAGATCGGGACTTTAGATCTGAACTTTGGAGCGGGTTCGTGAATCTTTTGATTCAGATCCGAACCTTAAGGGGACACATATGTTGAAAAAAGAGATGAAGTTTTCACTGCTTTAGGATTAACAGAATTTTAGAGTTTCCAAATACAGTACTTGTCTGGATCAACTTTGAATAAAGAGAGATTTAGAGACGGAGTTTTGTATATGTGTGTGTGGAATTTAGCTAGCAGGAAATGCAAATTAATTGTTATATTTTCCTATATTCTCATTTAGTCCAACAATCCAAAGAAAACTTTTAAAACAGAAAGAAAAGTCACTTACAAAATGAGATTGGATGTACATAAAAAAAAATTATAATAATAATAAAAATCTGACAAATTTGTCTGTGTGGGCACATTGCCAAAACAAGTGAAGTGATCTTCCTCACACTGTAAAAATGTAATTAGTTGACTTTACTTAGAAAAAGTATGGAAACCGATTGCCTTAAAAAAAACTATGTAAAGTGAAATAGGAATAGTATGTTGTACTGACAAATGCTTAGTATAGTTTACTTACACAAGAGTTGTAGTAACTAACAAAGAACTGTTGGGGGGTACTTGATTCTTTACTTTAGGTTTACTCTTGACTTAGTATAGCTACTCACTGACTCCCAGAGTGCATTGCAACATGAATAAATTATGCAATTGCTTTACGGTTGTTGTTTGTATTTGCCAATTTCATTTGCTGTCTTGTGTCAGTAGTTGCACAACAAAAAACAAACAAAAAAGCTAATAAAATGGTTATTGATACAGTTAATAAAATAAAAAAGTTTAGTTGTTACCATTGTTGTGATTCACGTGCTGAATGTTGAAGTCTGTGTGACTCACTCACAGTACCTCAAATATTAAAAGCTTGAATCAACTCAGTTAAGCACTTCTTATGGTGTTTATTAAAAAAAAAAAAAGCAGTGAAATTGTAAAAGATCATTAATCAGCTTGAAAAATACACAATTGATTTAATACCTATAGAAAAAATACCTATTGATTTAATTAGAATATAGGTCATCATCTAAAAGCAATCTATTTATTACTTTTCTTTCCTTGAAATCAAATAACTCTGATTTCATGTTGCATTACTGCATCAATAGAAAGAAAACTATAGTAATATAAACAAAGTTCCAAATGCCTAACCAAAAGTAACACTATTCACTATAATGGTGAGTATTAAAAAAAAAAAAAAAAAAAAAAGATTTAGGAAAATCAACATTAATTTATGAAGTCAGCTTATGTTATGTTCTCTCAAATATTTCAGTAGTATTGAAAATTCAGCATTCAAGATGACTTTGGGAAATGAGTGAATGCAAGTAGTGAATAAAGATGTGAGTGAAAATCCTACTAAAAATTACCCCATCTCAAAAACTTTCTTCTCTTCTTCTTCTGTTGTCATGTTGCACATTAGCAACATATTAGTACACTGCTGCCTCTCACTGGTTTATTAATGTCATTGGTTTCTTTGTGGTTACTTGAATATTTTAAGTAAACATCACTCGAAGCAGTAAGTAAATTGTTTTATTTGCCTTGAAAGTAGCTGTAACTTGATAAAACCTAGTAAGTATAGTAACTAAGTAAAGATAAATAATTATATCTAAGTAAGGTAAACTATTGGGTTTTACAGTGCTGAAGAGTGACAAAAACATCAACTCACTTCAGTGTCTGACTTGTATTATAATTATATCCATAAGCTTTTTGTGAATTTTGGATTAATTTAATAATCTGTTGCTTGCCCTCTACATATTTAAGGAGAGAACTATAGTTTCCAAGGTCAGACATTGCTTGTTACGCACCAGGAATCTTGATTCGTAAGACCAGGCCACCTTTTTCCAGTTATCCATGGTCCGATCTGGATGATCTTGAGCCCATTTATGTGTTCTTAGAGATGGCATGCAGTTACATGCACATATGCAGAAGGCTGTGATGAACTGTGACACCATTTAGTTGCCAAGCACGCTCATTGAAAGAAAATACAAATAAAATGATAAAGAAAAAGGGTCCTTTCTCAACAGTTTATTTTGACTTTTTCTTAATCTCAATACATTATTTTTGTTTATAGATTTACTACAGACTATACTGCATATTCTTCAATAGTTAGGTCTTCTGAAAAGTGCATTAATCTATGAGAGGTGTAGTAATTCACATTTGGTTATATTGAGTGAGGTTACACGTAAAATGTCATATACAAGTACATGGTTGGACGTTAAGCTGCATAAACAATGCCCCATTCAGACATGTTGTGTTTTGTCTTTTGTCAGATGTCATGATTCTGGGCTATACAGGAAAAAGACACATTATATTTGCTCATCTTAATGGATATATAGCATTTATTTTATACTGTAAGTCAAGTCAGGTGTATTTGATGTTACATTACAGAACAGCAGCAGGTGGCAGGATAGTCATCAGCATTCACTTTAAACTCATTTCCAAACACACAATAAGCATAAGGCTTTCCTTTCCACTTGTAGTTCACTTTGGTTATGGGAATAAGCTCGATCGTCTGCCTCTGAAACAGATTCAGTTACAGAATGACAGATTCAAGATTAAGTCTGAATGCTAATAATCAAGTGATAAAAAGATGACAGTATAAAATAGCCTGGGAGCACACAAACACACAAAGATTACCTGTTGTAAAATGCGGGATGTTTGGGCGTATTTCACCTGATGGTCTCCTACTAAGCGCTCAGAAGCTTGTGCGACAGAAACATCTGGAAAGCCCCTCACTGGATATAACTACAGTAAACATACAACCATCTGATGAACTTGCTAATTTCATCAAGTTTCTTTTTAACTCTCACTTAGGGATGCACGATATTGGAATTTTGCCGATATCCGATATGCTGATATTTTTCATCTCATTTTGGCCAATACCGATACCGATATATATCCTTTTGTTTGGAAAGTTAGTTTTTAACAAGAATGCTGTATTATATACCGAATAATAAATTACAGAACATTTAGTAAATACTGAGGTATCAAATAAATGTAAAAAAATGAAAAGAAAGCCTCTATAGCGTAACATGAGGTAAACAGCAGAGATGAAAACAAAAAGAAAAGTAAAACTAAACTGGCTGACCGTGACGGTTACAACGGTGCTTTGCATGTTTTTTTTTTTTTTTTTGTCCCATGCGGGACACGAACAGGACATAATTCATTCCTACGACTTGTTAATTCGTTCCTATGATTTCTTAATTTATTAATTTGTGAAATGAGGGAACAAATTAATAAGTCGTATTAACGAATTCTTAATTTAGTGCCACAAAATCTTTTATTTCCCACCCGCAATTTATCACAGTAAGAGATACAAAAACATGGATTAAAAGTGAATGACAAGATAATAAACCTGCGAAATTAAAGGGTGAGATGGTGATGATTTGGGAAAAGAAACTATAAATAAAGTTTGTGGCAATTCGTGACCAACCGGCAAAACAGGACACATAGCTTGGCTTTAAATGTATGGGCTCGAGCGGCATGAATCCAAAAGCATGGTCGCTACTAACATTTGCCTGGTAACCAGTTATTTATCTTATAAAGAATGCTTTGTACCTCGCTTGTGTCGCTTTTATTCACGCAAAAATGTTTTTTTTTATGAGCAACAGTGTGCTTTGCAGTTTACTGACGGCGCGCCATAATTACATTTGGGATCATTTTATTTTAAATGCCGATCATGTCATTTGCAAACATTGCCATTGTGTTTCAAAATACAACAAAGAACACCATGAAACCATTTAAAAGGTGCATTTAGCGATCTAGGGACTGGATATGAAACAGCCAACAGCAAATGATCCCAAACGGAACCACTGCAAGTGCTATTGCTATGCATCATTCTGTATGTGCATTCTCAGTTTAAATGCAGCAATCAAAATCAGTGAATCTATTTCCCATTCAGGCAAAACTTTGCTTTAAGAATGAGCCACACTGCTGACGTGATGTAATCCCTCAGCACATGCAAGTAAACATATTCCTCTTATCGGCAAGACATATTGGCATATTTTCCATATTGGGCCGATGCTGATATTTACATTTAAAGCGATTATCAGCCAATTCCGATATCAGTCCGATAATATCGTGCATCCCTGCTCTTATTACATGTACAGTCTGTTCTTACCATATACTGGGCATCTTTGAATAGTTCCTTCCCTGAAACCTTCCTCAGATTTTCTGCTCTCAGACCACTCGAATCTTGCACTACAAATTCATCCATTGCAGTGCTCCTGAAATAGTCCAATAAATAGCTTTTAGAATGATAGTCCATTTTGAAAGACTTCTGGATATCAAGAAATAATCAATAATAATGACTTGATTTTTTTTTACTTCAAAGAAACTGTAAATGGTGCTTTCTTGTGCAAAGAATGACTTCAGTGTATATCTGTGAGTAGGATTGTTTAGAAACGTTACAGCATATCTCTCCTTAATAAACTGCAGGATTCATGTCTGTAGCACAAACAGTGACTGAGGAGCTAGTTAATATAGTGATAGCCGTGTTCATGTAGATCATACCATTTAACAGTGAGGCTGATGAAGACGAGCAGCTGTCTCTTTCCATGGCAGGTGTTACACTGGCAAGAGCCGTTGCCGCTACATGAACTACAGCTGAAAGACACCAGACAGGTCAAAACTCTGAAAATACCAAACCACTAAAGCCCCCTGCAGGAAATAAAAAAACTAAATAAAATGTAAATATAAATTAAACATAAAATACAATAACAATCAAATTAAAAATGATAATTTAATTAAAATAAAAATAAAATATTTAAATTAAATGTACATTAAGTAAATAATTTCTGACATTTAAAAAAGTACAATTTTTATAGGGAAAACTCTTTTAAAGAAAAAAACAAAACAAAAAAACAATAGAACCATCACAGAAAATTCTAATGGTTTCCACTACAAATACCATTACAAACATTACAAACCATCAACTTTTAACCATTAAAAAATGGTTTTCTGTAGTGTGTGTTGGGACATATTCCATCAGGATTTATTGGTTTTAACAAGCCACCAATAGAGGTTACCAATAACCAGTAGAAACCAACAGGATCCATTACAGTTTCCATTAAAACCAGTACAAGTCCCATTACAACCAGTAAAACCGTTTCAAATTCCGTTTTTTTTTTCAGCAGGGATACAGCTACGAAGGACTTACTTTTCACGTCCGCGCCCATTGCAGTGCATGCAGCGGTCATCAGAATGACGGTAACCAGAACCATTACACACCCAACAGGGTTTCTGCACATGGACAACAATAGAGGACAAATAGTTCATATATTAGGGTATTTTACGCCATACTGAATGAAAACCATTCTGTGGCTTGTGTGCACATTTCCAATACAATTCAGCTTGAATTCTTCTCCAGACACCACACTCCAGATACTTTTACTCAATACAAGTGCCATATTCTCCTCTGTGAAAAAAGCTTTGAGAACAATGAAATGCCCAGTATGCAGCCGGTTCAGTCTGGGATAGTCAAATTTTACTTACATTTCCAGCTCCAGTACATTTGGTACAGGGGCTTCTTCCCATTCCCAGACACGTGTGACAGTTCTAGGGTAAAAACATAATATAACGCTCTAAAATATAATCAGACTTATTGAACATACATAACTATTGCTGGCATGCAGCAGGAAACCAAGAAGCATTTGTACTTTAGAGTGTAAAACACTTTTTCAGCGGCCTCAAATCCAGACACATTTCTTTGTCCCATTCATTTTTCCCCTTTTTTTTTTTGTTTTTTTTTTGTGGATCATATGGTTAAAAGTCAAACCTTGACTGAGGAAGTATAGGGCACTTTAATGGTCTGCTTATGGTCTTGAAAGAAGGCCGGAGTTTGAGCTGCAATCTGCCAAGGACCTGGAGAAGGCTGAACACCAGCATCCACAGTCTGACCTGAAATTTTATTTGATTTTTATTCCACATTAAATGCAACAATTTCCCTTCCTGGCATCAACATGTAAGTTTTGAATATAGTGAAGGAATATAAGATCGGATTTGTATCAATTTTTCTGAGATGTGGCCAAGCAAAAGACAGTATAAAGTATAAACATGCCCTATCTGGGTTACCTCTGTAAGGCTCTTGACTCCATTCAGTAGATCTGGACTCCATGAATGTCTCCAAACGATACTGAGAACAGAAGGAGAATAAGCAGACACATCAAAAACATCATTTATCATCAGGTGTTTCGGGTCTGTCAACAATCAGACACCCTTGTCCAAGCAACCCAGGTAGCCCTACACTGTAAAAAATTTCCCTGTAAAAAAATGGTAATCTACTGGCAGCTGTGGTTGCCAGCATTATACTGTAAAAATACAGTTTTGTGTGCCATTTTGTCATCTACAGTATACAACTGTAATTTAGCAGCATATATCTGTTAAATTACATATCACCCCCTGAAGCAACCTCTGCTGCCTCTGTCTACTGGTCCCTCTGATGCCCAGCATGTTGTAGATTCTGCAGAGAGACTAAGCTGCAAACCCTGTACATCCCGCCTCAATGGGCTTGCACCTTGCTCGCCAGCCATTTTTATCAGAACTCTTCTATCAGCTTTGTGCACATAGATCTCCTCCCCTCTGTAGTGGACAGCACATTTCAGGGCCCAGTTTATGGCAAGGGTGCCCCTCCCTGACCACAATAGTGGACAGAGGTTTGCTACATTTTGATTGGATCTTGGTGAACTAACATAAGCAAACTGTCCACCGCCATCAGATAAAGATGCCAGGACAACAGCCAGACATCTCTTAGAGGGCAAGAAAGAAGATCTTTGGTACCAAGCCCGGGAAGGACAGAACTTCCTATTGGTCAAAACGCAGTTTCTGCCCTCCACCCACCTTGAGACTGATTCCAAAGGTTTTGGCCTGTGACCGACCAGAAAAACTCCTGAAAAATTCCAAATCCTTTCATAACTATGTTTTCAAACCTTAAAACTGATGCACACTACAACACACACATCTTATACTTATTCAGAGAAATAAGTATTCCTAGTGACCCCAACGTGTAGTGCTACATCTTACACAAACTCGGCTGTTAATGGACAAATGAATGCATGCATGACAGTTCAATCTTTTCCCATCATCTTTGGACTTAATGTGTTCGTAACACTGCCAAATGAGAAGTGAGAAATGCATCGGTAAAATTTTAGTGACACTTTTCTAATCCTGTGTTTGGACTATGCAAATAAATTCCACAGGAGGAAAGAAGGGTGGGCAACCCACTCGAATGGAACCAGCCAATCATGGCACGAAAATGGAGAAGTGCCAAATTGCAATCTCCTCCTCATCGGAAAGGGATAAAGGTACCCTTCCAAAAGACACTCCTTGTTCTGAGTCTGCTACTTGTAAAAGAAGGGATACTAACAGAACAACCTTCATTCTGAGTCTCCGGCCTGCAAAGGTGAGACAACAGCAGATCAACTCCTTCTGAGTCTTTCGTTCAGAGAGACTAACAAGTACCCGTTATGAGTCTAAATCCCGTGGGGGAAAGACACTAACAGATCAACCTCGTTCTGAGTCTCTGGCCTGCCAGGGTGAGACAGTAACAGATACCAAGTCTGAGTCTCCAGCTTTTGAGGCAGCAACAGATACGACAATGTTTTGAGCCTCCAGTCTGCGAGGTAAGAGATACTCTACATTCAGAGTCTACGTCCAGTGAGACAACAACAGATGCAGCATCCTGAGTCTCAATCCTAGAGAGACAAAAGCGGATTGACCAAGTTCTGAGTCTCTAGCCCACAGAGGCAGAAGACACACGAACATTTGCAACAAGGTTAAGCTCCAGCGAGCAAACCTTCACTTCAGGTACTTTTGCTTGCATGTTCCAAGCTAAGGACCTTCAGCACCTACTCCAGGGCCACATCTGCTTGTTGCAGATCTTAGGACCCTTTGGTGCTCCAGGAGATCAGCATCCTACAGCGCTTCATGTCTGCCACCAGTGCAACCAGTGGAAGAAGTCGCCGCCACCAGACTGCTCACTCAATCACAGCGAACGTAAATATCACTTCCAAACCTCTTTCAGAGACCTTGGCATTGTTGTGTATTATCAGTATATGATTTTCTAATTTACATTAGGTATTATATAGCTGACTGCAGTTGATAACAAATCTTAACACGTATTTGTTTGATGCATAATAAGGTTCTTCACCTTATTTGTTTCAGAGTAGCAACAGTTTATCTTTCTAGATAACGTAGCTCTGACATAGCAACACCCAACATAATCACTTGCATTTTATGCATCCTATGCACGTTATTCCTTTCTCATTCATGGTATTCATTTAGTAGTTGTTGATTACTCTTGTCTGTCTTTTGTTAATAAAATCTATGTTATTACAACTTGTGTCTTCCTTGTGTTTATAATACAGTAAGAGGTTCTACAAGTTAGAGATCCCACCAATCTTTCTTATGTGATGTACTCATAAATGAAGGTTTTTCAGGAAAACATTCCAGGATTTTTCTCCACTTGGTCAATGGCTAAAGGCCCAAACTGCAGTTTCACTGCAGCTTCATAGGGATCTAGGCTATCACAGATAAGGAATAAGGGTCTTATCTAGCAAACGATCTGACATTTTCTACAAAAAAAAAATAAAATAAATAATAATATACTTTGTAACCACAAACGCTCATCTTGCACTAGCTCTGCAATGCATGTCTTCATGTTGGGAAGGTCGCATGTGGTTAGTTCTTCATCTGTGTATGTCGGTTTAAAAAGGTAGGGTATGGCGAACAACTCCATCTCATTTTTTCCTCCAGCTTCAAAATCATCCGACATCATTTTACCTTTTTTTTGTAAAGGGCGTTTGACTTTCATTGCACATTCGCTTTGTAAACACTGGGTCGTACTTCCAACTATGTCACGTCTGTATGTGTGATTTCGTAATACATGAGGTCGAGCTAATGCAAACATTTGTGGTTAAAAAGTACATAATTTAATTGTTTTAGAAAATGACTGATCTTTTTGCTAGATAAGTCCCTTATTCCTCGGCTGGGATCGTGTAGAGCCCTTTAAAGTTGCACTGAAACTGCAATTTGGACCTTCAACATGCTGGTCACAATTGAAGTCCACCATATGGGGAAAAAATCCTGGAATGTCTTCCTCAAAAACCTTAATTTCTTTTTGACTGAAGAAAGACACGAACATCTTGGATGACATAGGGGTGAGTAAATTATCAAAAAACTTTTATTCTGGAAGTGGACTAATCCCCCCTTCCATCCTTCCTCTTATCTTGCCATAACACAATGCTGTGTTGCTGTTTGTTGTTTTGTTGCTTAGGCTTTGGGGTAGTCCAACCCATTTCTGTAAGAACCTGCTGATCCTCCTCTAGAAGCCAACCACTCTGGAGATCGGAACCTCATAAACTAAAATTGGCTAGAGAATCCTTAGCAGGATCCTGTGTTGGTAAACCCAGGCCATAAAATTATATGTCTTATACATTATATGAATTCACATACTGGAGAAGAAAATGATGGTCATAATGAGGATGATATACTGTAGGTCTCACCCTGTAGGTATTAGAGGACTCCATACTGGTTATGACTCCCTCTTTGACAGGGGCAGAACTATAGCAGCACTTGCTGGAGACGTACGTTGAGAAAGCTTCACGTGCTTGGTCCTCTGAGATGGAGGGTATACTGATATCAAAGAGAAAAGATCAATAGGTAAGTGACCTTTGCACATGTCTAACAGGGTATGTTGTGACTTTTTTTTGTTAACTACATGTTTTTGCAGGTGTTTTACTAAGCTGACACACCCCATTCAGGCCATAGGGCAGACTGTAAGCAGAATGCATTTCAGATAAAGCTTTCAAACTTTTTGATTCCAAAAATTCCAAAATATGATCCCCTGCAAGGTAAATATAAAAGCCGCTACAGTACATACCTATTTATATTGTGTGATGAAATGATAAAGAACATTTGTTTGCTAAGGTAAACAGTTTTTTACTGTACTAAAGTCAAAGCCAATTATTTAAAACAAATTATGAATTATTTCATAATGCATTATTATTTAAAAAAATATTCAGTTAATTTCTAATTTATGAAAAAAAAAAAAGTTGATAATCGCAGTAAGCCATATTGTGATTTTGGGTTTGTTATATTAATCGCTGCTGCCCTAGTTGGAGAACACACTGCAAAAAAAGGCTTGTTTTACTTAGCATTTTTATCTTGTTTCTAGTCAAAATATCTAAATTTTTTTTAATTAAGATGAATTTACTAGATAATCAAAACAACATTAGATATTTAGTCTTGTTTCCAGGGGTAAAAAACTAAATTAAGTTAATATTACTTAAAATAAGTAAAATTATCTGCCAGTGGGGTAAGTAAAATACTCTTGTTTTCAGAATATTTTACTTACCCCACTGGCAGATAATTTTACTTGTTTCTTTTTTTGTTGTTGTTGTTGTATTTTTGGGCTTTTGCCTTTATTTTGATAGGACAGTAGAGAAGCAGACAGGAAAGCACTGGGTGAAGAGAGGGGGAATGGAGCAGCAAAGGACCTCGAGACGGGACTCTAACTTGGGTCGCCACAAGCACAGTTGCGCTATATGTCACACTAACCACGAGGCTATCGGTGCCGACTAGTAAATGCATCTTGATTTAAGAATTTTTAGATATTTTGACTAGAAACAAGACACAAATACTAAGTAAGATAAGCCTTTTTTTGCAGTGCACCAGTTTAAAAAAAAACAAAGAGCACATTCAAACTGTGAGAAATGAAGAATGCCCATCTCTGTATGATGTTTGCATATCATAGGTGCGTGTTTAAGATTCAGTGTGTGCATTGTGTGCTTGTATAGAGAAAAAGCTCTTACTGCCAGTCTGGTGAGCTGGGGGCCTGTTCAGGCACAGGCATCGGTACAGGCATTGGAGGTGGAAGATACCCACCTGTGAAAACAGAGACATGTCAGCAACAAAACTAGGGGGCCATTCATGTATTTCTCATGTAGAAAAGGTGCATCGCATCTACACAAATTCAGCAAAGTTTTTAAACTCTGCATCTACAAAATGATGAATTAAGATCATGTGCATCACTGTGTTTTTGCTTTTATAATTTTTTATTAAACTTATGAAGGTGCTGTAAATGTAGTAGTTATATACACTACCAGTCAAAAGCTTTTAAAACAGTAAGATTTTTAACGTTTTTAAAAGAAGTCTCTTCTGCTCACCAAGCTTGCATTTATTTGATCCAAAGTACAGCAAAAACCGTAAAATTACTATTTAAAATAACTGTTTTTTATTTGAATATATTTTTAAATGTAATTTATTCCTGTGATTTCAAAGCTGATTTTTTAGCATCATTCATAAAATATTCAAATATTCTGACTTGCGGCTCAAAAAACATTTATTATTATTATTATGTTGAAAACAGCAGAGTAGATTTTTTTTTTCAGGTTTCTTTGATGAATAGAAAGTTCAGAAGAACAGCATTTATCTGAAATAGAAATCTTTTGTAACATTACAAATGCCCCCTAGAAAGCAGTTTTTAAATAGTAAAAACATTTACAATATTACTGCTTTTGCTGTATTTTGGATCAAATAAATGCAGGCTTGGTGAGCAGAAGAGATTGTTAAAAAACATTAAAAATCTTACTGTTCAAAAACTTTTGACTGGTAGTGTATTCTATGGCAATTGTACAATACTATGGTATTTTGTACATGAAACTTGTACTAACATGCCCCCCATTCAAGACCTCTGGGTTTAAAGAAAAGTTTCCCACTTGTAATTACAACATTGTGGTGACGTTTGTTCTTTCAACTCGTGAACATGATCTTTCCTACAGGATATGAATCTGAGGACATTTTCTCATGCTGAAGCGTTTACTTTATCTTTTTTCATGTTTGACATAACTTGCATGCTTCTTACCGCCTCCACCAGCCACTGTTCCTTCATATCCAGGGACTGTATCGAACATGTTTGCAGGAGGTGCAGGAGGTGCAGGAGGTGCAGAAGGTCCGTGGATGCTAGCTGCAGGCGCTGCCGCCATGGCTGAACGAGATTCAAAGGAACTGGTTAGGTAAGTTTTCCACTGGTTGTGCACCAATAAAGGCATAAAGAAACCATTAATAAAATTCCATTTCAAATACCACAAAGATGTCTATACATTCAAACATTTTTATAGATTTATTGCACAGCTTCTGAAATATTGATTATGATTGGTCATTCACAGCCACCTGTGTTCAAATACCTTAGTGAAAAATCCATAATGCCTATAAATAGCCAGTTATTATTAGTCTTCAGCTGCTTAGCCAAATAAACTACTGAAAATGTTATTCACCAAGCAATAGTTAGGGACTCCTGAAGTCAGTGGTGAGGTGTGTGTGCTCTAAAGCCTACAGGTGCATCTCAATAAATTAGAATGTCGTGGAAAGGTTCATTTATTTCAGTAATTCAACTCAAATTGTTAAACTCATGTATTAAATAAATTCAGAACACACAGACTGAAGTAGTTTAAGTCTTTGGTTCTTTTAATTTTGATGATTTTGGCTCACATTTAACAAAAACCCATCAATCAACCCAATCTCAACAAATTAGAATATGGTGACATGCCAATCAGCTAATCAACTCAAAACACCTGCAAAGGTTTGCTGAGCCTTCAAAATGGTCTCTCAGTTTGGTTCACTAGGCTACACAATCATGGGGAAAACTGCGGATCTGACGGTTGTCCAGAAGACAATCATTGACACCCTTCACAAGGTGGCAACAAAGCCACAAACATTCATTGTCAAAGAAGCTGGCTGTTCACAGAGTGCACAAGATGCACAACCAACCGAGAGAACCGCAGCCTTGAGAGGCTTGTCAAGCAAAATCAATTCTAGAATTTGGTTGAACTTCTCAAGGAATGGACTGAGGCTGGGGTCAAGGCATCAAGAGCCACCACACACAAACGTGTCAAGGAATTTGGCTACAGTTGTCGTATTCCTCTTGTTAAGCCACTCCTGAACCACAGACAACCTCAGAGGCATCTTACCTGGGCTAAGGAGAAGAAGAAATGGACTGTTGCCCAGTAGTCCAAAGTCCTGTTTTCAGATGAGGGCAAGTTTTGTATTTCATTTGGAAACCAAGGTCCTAGAATCTGGAGGAAGGGTGGAGAAGCTCATAGCTCAAGTTGCTTGAAGTCCAGTGTTAAGTTTCCACAGTCTGTGATGATTTGGGGTGCAATGTCATCTACTGGTGTTGGTCCACTGTGTTTTTTGAAAACCAAAATTTTAGAGCACTTCATGCTTCCATCTGCTGACCAGCTTTTTAAAGATGCTGATTTCATTTTCCAGCAGGATTTGGCACCTGCCCACACTGCCAAAAGCACCAAAAGTTGGTTAAATGACCATGGTGTTGGTGTGCTTGACTGGCCAGCGAACTCACCAGACCTGAACCTCATAGAGAATCTATGGGGTATTGTCAAGAGGAAAATGAGAAACAAGAGACCAAAAAATGCAGATGAGCTGAAGGCCACTGTCAAAGAAACCAGGGCTTCCATACCACCTCTGCAGTGCCACAGACTGATCACCTCCATGCCACGCCGAATTGAGGCAGTAATTAAAGCAAAAGGAGCCCCTACCAAGTATCGAGTACATATACAGTAAATGAACATACTTTCCAGAAGGCCAACAATTCACTAAAAATGTTTTTTTTAATTTTTTTTTATTGGTCTTACAAAGTATTCTAATTTGTTGAGATAGTGAATTGGTGGGTTTTTGTTAAATGTGAGCCAAAATCATCACAATTAAACTATTTCAGTCTGTGTGGATTGAATTTATTTAATATTTAATGCATTGAATTTATAAGTTTCACAATTTGAGTTGAATTACTGAAGTAAATGAACTTTTCCATGACATTCTAATTTATTAAGATGCACCTGTATGTATAGCATAGTTGGAGAGCTGCTGCAATTGGATGGTGCTGTATGGACTATTGGGTGGGGCTGCTTCTACAAGTAACATTTGTTTGAAGATTTATTCTGTGAATTCTGATTTAAAAGTTGCACTCATGATAGGTACAGTATTTTGAATTATGAAACTTCCATGTTTTTGGACATTTACCACAGTAGGTAGTACCAGAGTACCACTGTATATTTCGGAGTAGCATATTTTTTGTAAATACTGTACAATCACGATAAATATGGTATTTTGTAGATACGTGCATTACCATTGTAGGGGAGAGCGGGGACGAAAGTACTATTTTTCAGAAAAAAAATAATTTCAAAAGATAAAGTTGTAGACTGAGATATATTTTGCTGTGGCCTATAACTCAGAAGTGTGGTCTATTAATACAAGGTGGTATTTTGTAAAAATGTAGAAAGACTTTAGTATAATTTCAGTTTGAACATGAGTTGCACATTGTTACATTCAACCCCGTTGGTTGGGACAAAAGTAACACACAGGTGGGTCAAAAGTAACACAATACAAGCTAGATTTTTTGTGTTACTTTTGTTTTTATTAAATGTACATGACAATGACCTTGTTAATATGTAACTGCAAACATATTTTGTCCTTAGTCTTTGCAAAAAAAATTACTACATTTTCATCAAATCCTGAATGGACAAACTTGAATTGTTTAAACAATTTATTTATTCAACTTATTTTTATAAAATAAGTATATATTTTTTTATATAAATATATATATTTTTTTTATTGTCAATCTGTTCCAGCTTCTCTAATATGGATAAAGGCATCGCTATTGCTGTAACTGAATAAAAACAAGATATAACGTTAAATGTTTTGAATGATGAAATGTAAGGACAATAAACACTCGTCTGCAATAATATATGGTTTATCTGTTCTTCAAGCCATCTCGTATATTTTTTATAAGCCATTGCTAATCGACATAGAATATGAGTATAAAATTTATTGTCTGCCTCATTCTGTGATAAGAATCTACATCAGATCACATAAGGAAATTATTTCCTTATGAATTTAAAGTCCAGGAACTCTGAAAAAATGAAAGTGAATATGTTGATCTTTCCCTTTCATGTTTGGTATCATTCTAAACATCTCTGTGCGATTGGTAAAATGGTCTCAATTTCACAGTAGTCACTTATACTATGAGGAAAATTGAACATTTTTGTAGAATTGTGTTTTGCTGCTGAGGGGTATGTTTTCCCCCTAGAGAATCTCCAGCCAGGTACCCTGACCCTGAGGTCTCCTGACAAACCAAATGGTCTTTGTTTTTACAACTGATTGGAAGATTTGTTTGTTCTGGTCTGGGTATATAAGCAAAGTGACAAAATGCTACTTTGGGATTCTGTATTCAGAAGAGCCCCCACAGTGTGTGTGAGAGTCTCTGGAGATTTGCATCCAAGTCTCTCACATGCTGTTGTGTGTCTCTCTGCAGTCAGGTATGCATCTCCCACTCTTATATTTATCTTTGAGTAATTGATGTTATGTATTCATTTGAATTGGAACTGAATTTAATTCTGAAATAGATTCTCATTGCTTAATTATGTAATTGGCATGATACATTTTTACCTGACAAATAAAACATTATATTAAATTTATTCTGATCTCTTCTAAAATCATTATTACTAGTAAATTGTGAGGAGGCTTTTGTTACCGCAAATATACGGCCAGGATAGAGCAAACTCAGGACTGAATGGAGCTGTAGGCACATCATCTGAGACCTCCTGATTTCTGTCTATCGCTGATGTTAGCAAGTTGTACGGGAGAAGACTAAAGTAAACTTCACTTTTTGTGAAGGCAAGCAGTAGGCGGCTGTCAAAAAGGTATTAGTCACCTACAGACCTCTGACTAAAATCAGACTGGAGTTTTTGTGAGCATGAGATCAGCGTTTTTTTGTGCAAAAACCTTCCATGAAAAAAGTTAACATGCCTAAAATTTACCAGTTAAAATGATCGATCTGATTGCAATGCCTTGAATAGGCCAAATCCATCCAAGGCCATAAGAGGATGTAAATTTGATTTTGTTGACATGTAACCCATTAACAAGGGAAGGTACAAGTTTTTTTCCTTGCAACAAAATCACAAACACGGTGGTGCAAGCATTAGAAAACTGAACCACCCCTCTCTGGGAGCGCTAACTCAGAGTTTGATCAGAGAGCTCATTTTTACATGATTAAAGTTGTGTGTAATGTTAAAATCAGGCAGAGAGTGCTGAGATGGAAATGGTCAATGTATAAAAAGCATAAGAAAATGCCAATTGCTAAACTAACAGTACAGCATTAATTTGCTGGTTTTGGCAGCAAATTAATGCTTCGAAGATTGAACACAGATCTGACATGTATAAACGGTAACATTTAAAGAGGTTTTTCCAGCAGATCTTGGCATCATAATGACTGCAACACAGCAGACTGTGTAAATTTAACTGCAACAGTAACTTAACGTGTAACATGCTTAGACTGGGCTGAAACACCAGCACCTAGTTCTGACCATTGTTTATTTTGGCCTTTGTTTGCAAAAGCATGATCATGATAGTGATAAATGTCTTTGTAAACTAAAACAAGTTTGCTCCTGATGGTATGGAATCCCAGATTACAATCATCTCCAACAATCATCTGTGGCTATGGTCACCAGATAATGCCACCAGTCTTAAGGCAATTAAGACTCAAAATTAAACTTCCTCTCTGTCTGTTTCCCTTTCAGGGTGACTGCTGCCCTCTCTGAGGGACAAATTCCATAAGGATGTCCGGTCCCACCTACAACAACTTACACACGCAACAAGGAAATGGGTGCAGAAATATACTGCCCTCCAAAAGTTTGGAAACGCCCTAGAAAAGTGGGGTTTTGGACAATTTTGTTTAATTTGTGATCATTTTGCACTGATGAGGGACAACACAAACTACGAAAGCATATTTTATTACATAAACAGTTTATACATGGAAAAAAACCTTACATTTTCGATTCATCAAAATATCCACCATTAGCGGCTTTTACAGCGGTGCATAATCTGGGCATCCAAGCTCTCAGTTTATTCAAACATTGACTTGATATATTACTCCAAGCCTCCTGAAGGATTGCCCAAAGATGATTCACACTGGATGGACATTTCTTACGGACATCACGGTCCAGTTCTTCCCATAGTAGCTCAATTGGGTTGAGGTCGGGTGATTGGGGAGGCCATTCCATGACAGACATGATGCCAGGTGACTGTTTTTTCTCCAAATAGGTTGGAAGTGTACTTGGGGTCATTGTCTTGTTGGAAGGTGAAGCCGTGACCAATGAGGCGCTGACCAGAAGGAACAGCATGTCGTTGTATCCATGCTGGTTCAATATTTTTCTTGTTGTTTGATCTTAGCAGTGGTTTCTTAGCTGATATTCGGCCATGTAGACCTGCTTGTTGGAGTCTCCGACGGACAGTAGTACATGACACTGGTACGTCACGTACACTGTTGAGATCAGCTGTCAGCTCTGGACAAGTTAGGCGTCTGTTGCAAAGGCTGGACACTCTTACATAGTTGTCCTCACTAGAAGAGGTACTTCTTGGACTTCCATGCCTCTTTCTGTCTTTATTGGACCCAGACTTTGCCTTTCGTTCCAAGCAATAGTGGATACCTTTCATAGCCTTCATTCCTTAGAACTATTACAGACTGACGTGTTTCCAGAGAACGCTGCTTCCACCTGGCCATGTTGTCAAGAAACACATGGAAACTCTCTATAAAATGGGCCAATCAAGTCATTTGATTGGCAAGAGCTATTTGTAAACTATCTGACCTAAATTGTGCTCTAATTGGTTCATTGTATTCTAAACTTAATTGGCAATCAGTTGTTGAAGCTATTAAGGTGTGCTGACCCAAAAATCTTTTAAAAACCTGGGCCACGTTTAAACCAGTAACCAGGCATCACAGCTGGCAAAGGGGCATGTCTGACTTTGACATGTATTTATTATGTAATCAAAATTAAAATTATTATTGCTGGTCTTTGATGATAATGTCAAGTTACTTTAACGTATTTGCACCAAAAAATGATAAGGATTTATGCTGATATCGTCCAAAACCACACTTTGCCAGGGGTGTTTTCCAGGCAGTTTACTTCAAGGGGTCATTCACATGACCTCCTAGTGCAGCACTGGAACTAAATTACACAACACAGATTATGGTAGGCTAGGCATCACCCATCTCCTATACACAAACATACAGACATACAAACATACACAACACATTTTTACTACTATTACCACACAACATCCTTACCTGGCATTCATAAGAATATCCAGGTCTAAATTACTCACAGCATTCAAATCTATTACACATTATGTACTTCATACATATAGGTCAAAGGAAATTATTTTCATAATTTCATTACAATTATAGCAAACATTGCCGCAACTTTAAAGTCTTGGGAAATGTTATGGTCTTACGAACTCATTGTATGCAAGCACTGTAATGTGCATAGAAATTGCATGGCTACAGTCACACATCAATTGATTCCTATTTTATATCTACAAACTCTAAAATGAGACCTGTTCCACAACGCAACTGGTGTCTTAGGACAAAATATTTATGTCCAATCATTGGCATTGTTGCAAACTAGGGGACCCACTAGTTTACAGCATATGTCTAATGATAATACAAATTTATCTAAATTTATTTAAACTGCATTATCAAATGTGACTTTAGCCTGCACATCAAATGCACAAAGGATGATTGAAAAAAGTTACTTGAAATCTGTTTCTGTGAATCTCATTCTCTAATTGACTTGATTAAAACCTTAGGTCTGCATTACAGTTTTTCTCAGTTGCTTAAACACATTTCTTGAAATTATGCCTCTTTTTTTTGCAAAACTCTAAACACAAACTCAACAACTCAAACTAACATCAACTAAAATATATGAGACTACTTGTTTTCTTGCCCTTGCCCTTCCTATTTCCCTTCCGTGGTGTTGTCGTCGTCCTCCTCCTCCTTCCTCTTCGCAATTACACATTACTGTATGCAGGATATTAATTGAAAAAGACCAGATGGAATTCACAGTTACACTTTTACTAGTGGTCTGACAAAAAAATAAATAAATAAATAAAATGAAAACACATTACAAAGTCATTGTGAAATAGAAAAAAAATGTAGAAATTTGTAGTCTCTACATTAGTGAAAGTCAATATTCACAATGAAAGTGAAAGTCATTGAACAATTCATGGCAAATTTACAAAAAAGTTTAATAGCAATGTGTAGAATATGCTTGACAGTTTGTAACAACTAGATCAAAAATTTAGCATTTACTGTAAAGACATATACGATGAGCTAATGACCTGATGTTTTGAGGGGTAAGACTATAGCACAAAGAACTATATACATGTAATACATTTTTAGCAACATGACAATAGGAACTAATAATGTAAGAAACTGCAGACAAATCATTTGCATAATCAGTTGCATGAATGTACCAATGCAAACGCAACTTGTTAAAAAAAATTAGATATATTTTAAGATGTGCACAAGTGACTAGATGATGTGGAGGTTGAACAAGTAGTTCTGAGAATTTCATTTCTGATCTGAGAAATGGACCAAACTATAAGCTGACTTGTATCTCCATCGAAGGTTCTGATTGTTGTTGTGATCAATTTTGACTCCTAGTGTTTCCACTTGGTTAAATGTGTGCTAATTGAGCTCAAACTTTGCAGACTTGAGTGAATAATATTGAATGCTAGTGCTTTCTAAATGACCACATGGTGTAAACACTGAAAAATGTAGGGATTTGTGTGTAGAGTTTTGCAGTAACACTTCACTAAATCTGACTCATGTGTTAAAGCAGGGGAATAGTGTTTATAGTTCAGGAAAATGGGTGTGCTTTTTGAAAAATGGCATTATGGTTTTGAAATTTTAGTTCAAAAGACTGGTTATAGTGTTTTAGCAATTAGAAATATGCTAACATTTTGCTAGCCTGTTTCTAGCATGATTAACATGTTACTAGCATGATTAGTATGTTACTAGCATGTTTTAGCATGATTAGCAAGTTATTAGCATGTTGCTAACATGTTTTAGCATGATTCACATTACTAGCATTAGTATGTCACTAGCATGTTTTAACATGATTAACAAGTTAATAGCATGATTAGCATGTTATTAACATATTGCTAGTATGATTGGCAAGATGTTAACATTTTGCTAGCTTGTTTCTAGCATGATTAGCAAGTTACTAGCATGTTTCTAGCATGCAAGAAACATTTTAGTCTGAAATAGTTTGAAGTTTAAAGGTTTTAAAAGGTTAAAGTTTGAATGTTTTGAAAGCAATACAGTTTGTCAGAGAGAGTAGGGTGTTGCTATGTGGTTGCAGTGGTACTTGGGGCAGTTGTTAGGATACCTGAGGTGGTTGGTAAGGTACTTTGAGTGGTTGCTAGGGTGTTGCTAAGCGGTTACTAGGGTACTCGAGGTGGCTGCTAAGGTGTTGGTATGTGGTTGCTAAGTTACCCAAGGTTGTTGCTATGCAGTTGCTAGGGTACCCAGGGTGGTTGCTCGGGTGTTGGTATGCGGTTGCTAGGGTACCCAGGGCAGTTGCTATGCAGTTGCTAGGGTACTCGGGATGGGTGCTAGGCTGTTGGTATGGGGTTGGTAGGGTACCCAGGGCAGTTGCTAAGGTGTTGCTATGCAGTTGCTAGGTACTCAGGGTGGTTGCTAGGGTGTTACTAGCATGTTGTTACTAGGAATGTCACAATTCTCAATATAATATTGAACCGTTCGGTACGACATCCATGGTTCAATACGCGCTTGTGAATTGCGTTTTTTCAGTTCTGTATTTAAATAACTTGTTTTATTTCTCTCAGAATTTGCTGTATGTGCGCCCGCGATTTCACGTGCTGAAATGAGGAAATGCTTCCCCGCTTATATCTGAAAAAGCAACACACGCAGATGTAAGTGTCCTTCCATTCTGGGGAAGCATCTATGTCAAGTGCCATCCTCCCCAGGATGCTTATCTGACCTGCTAAGAAGTCTTAAGTCACCTTCAGGTAGAAGGTGTATTTCGCAGAATTTGTCCGATTTCCATAGGTGAAAAAATTATTTCACTGACGATGCTCCAGTGCGTGTGAGACATCTGTACAACCCCTGAGTGACCATGCAACAACTGAACACTGATGATTTTGATGATGTAATGGAATGAGAAGAGGGTTATGAGAAAAGCAAAACAATGAGCTCGATTAGCACACAATTACCCAAGTGGAAACACTAGGAGTCAAAATTGATCACACACCAATCAGAAACTTCGATGGAGATAAAAGGGCCAAAGTCAGCTTACCGGTTGGTGCGTTTCTCAGATCAGAAATGAAATTCTCAAAACTACTTGTTCAACCTCCACATCATCTAGTCACTTGTGCACATCTTAAAATGTTTCTAATTTTTTTTGAACAAGTTTGCTTTGGTACATTCATGCAACTGATTATGCAAATGATTTGTCTGCAGTTTTCTTACATCATTAGTTCCTATTGTCATGTTGCTCAAAATGTATTACATGTATATAGTTCCTTGTGCTATAGTCTTGCCCCTCAAAACATCAGGTCATTAGCTCATCGTATATGTCTTTACAGTAAATGCTAAATTTTTGATCTAGTTGTTATAAACTGTCAAACATATTCTACACATTTCTATTAAACGTTTTGTAAATTTGCCATGAATAGTTAAAGTAAATATTGACTTTCATTAATGTGGAGACTGCAGATCAACCAATGATAAAGCAGTTCTCTGAAAAAGCTCAAAGGTACATCTCAGCATCTCATGAACCTTCAATTGGAAAGCATATATAGACAGATTACACAAGAGTTACAAATTCTGACAGTGGACTTTCTAATTTATATTTCTGCCTTTGTCCATATTTCTTTTTCTTTTCTATTTCACAATGACTTTGTAAAGTATTTTCATTTTATTTTTTTTCCCCCATCCTGTCTTTTTCAATCAATATCCCGCATACAGTAATGTGTAATTGCAAAGAGGAAGATGGAGGAGGAGGACGACGACAACAACATGGAAGGGAAATAGGAAGGGCAAGGGCAAGAAAACAAGCAGTCTCATATATGTTAGTTGATGCGTGACAGGGTTGGATTAGGCATGCAAGAGGATTTTACCCCCACTGCCTGTCCAGGGCCAATTTAGTCTGTGATGTTGAGGAGGTTCTTTGGCCTGTCCCAGACAGGAAAATAATTTTTGTTGTTTGTCATTGTGCTGTACTCTACAGTACAATAAACTAAGGATTAAAACACTTGCAAATGCATACATTTGTGTTCATCATGTTAATTTTTTTTTTTCCAAGCAACACTTATTACCAGTTTTCGTAGTATTGTTTTGAATTGATCTCATCAGTGTTTAAAACTATGCTGTAGTGTGTGTGTGTTTTTGAGGGTTTGTGTGTCATGTCTGAGAGCAAAGCTTGTTTTTCAGCAAGATTGAGTTGTTTTGAGTGGAGAGCTTCATTTTGACCTGAATATAGTAAGTTAGAAGTTACGGATTGGTGTTTAGAGTTTTGCAAAAATAAGGCATAATTTCAAGAAATGTGTTTAAGCAATTGAGAAAAACTGTAAAAACATGCTAATCATGCTAGTAACTTGTTAATCATGTTAGAAACATGCTAGTAACATACAATTTTTTTTTTTTTTTTGCTAAATCAGCTGGTTTTAGCTGTATTTTTCTAAATAATTTCAAGCTTTTAGATCTACTTCAAACTATCTATCTATCTATCTATCTATCTATCTATCTATCTATCTAACTTTTAAACTGTTTCAAGCTAATCATGCTAAAAACATGCTAGCAACAATATCTATATGTCCACCTATCTAAATTTTCAATCTTCAGACTTTTGCAACTGCTTTAAACTTTCTCAAGCCAACCTAAAGTTTGTCTTGACAATCTTTTTTTTTATCTAGTTTACTCAGTAGGGTCTGGCTGCAGACACACTTGCATTTTCAGACATGCACTCTCAGACTTGCACTTTCAGACAATAGCACTTCCGGAAGTCTTTTTTAATTTGTATTTTATTTTATTTATTTATTAGTTTTTTAATTAAATCTCTCAACATTTTACAACAGTAGCCAGGTGGTAAAGACAAGAAAAAAGAAACTACAGATTCCGAATATTTTGGAATTGATTCCAATTCCGATTCCTGGTTCTGGAATCGATGGGATTCAATTCCAAGAACTGATACCCCTCACTGTTGTTTTCGATTCTTTTTTGATTCTTGTTGTTTTAGATTGAAGGAACCTAATTTTGCCATGACTGAAGGATATAAAGGTCTAAGAAAGTAATCTTATCATAATATGAAGCTTTGTTTTTAAAAATTGATACATTTCTGTATTTAAATTTAATTTTGTCTGCATTGCCCATGAAATTAGTCATAGCCCACAGCTCAGCAGTGGACATGGGTTTATTGCATGAATTAAACAAGACAGTACAGTTCAGCTGAATGATGTTTACTTCAATCGTATGCTTTGCACAAAATTAACAAATTGGACACTGCGGGGAAAAAAACAAAAAAAAAAAAAACAATCATCTGATAAAAGAGTTCGTGGGTTATCTGTCAGTCAGACGCGCTCTTCGTGGAAACGAATCCGCCTTCTAATCACCTGTTAGCGAGCAAGAGGCAAATTAATAAGTGCTTTACGGAAGGCTGCATCCTCAAACTCAAACGTGCTCAGTACCGACTCTTTTCATTAAGTTTATTTTCGTGAATCGACGTTCAGCAACGTTTGATGACAGCAGCCGAGATATGCACCCTTCGTATGATGCAGCCGTTCGTTTGAGAGGCGCCCATATTTAAGCTTTGTTAAACTAAAAACGGCTCCAAATGGGGACCCTGACGGAATCGATTCCAACTTTTGGAATCGACTCTCGATTCCCAACGCCTTGGAATCGAGGAATCGATTCTTTTTGGAATCGATTCCCATCCCTAGCTATCAGAGCTTGGAAAGTAAATATAGTCCAGGCTCTGAGAAAATAGCTTTGTTACTTTCGTCCCCGCTCTCTCCTACATTTTTGTAGTACAAGTACTGCATACTATACGAATTCTAATATTATTAATAATGTTAATACTGCTTACTGTACTACGCACAAAGTGATTCATTCATGTTGTTTTGAATACCGTTAAGCGGAAACTCTGGTTACCATAATAATATTTTTAATTTAGCGTTGAAAAAGTAGTCAAGGAGAAATATGACATTGCAAACTCTTACCTTGTGCTGGTAATCCATAATCCGGGATAACGGTGCCGTAGTTAGTTCCATAGCCACTTCAGAGGAAGTTTAATAAAGTCAGATTTGGAAACACATGTAGATATCGATTATGAAGACTTAAAAAAAAAATCTTACCCCACAATCGGTCTCTCCATGTTGCAAACGGAGTGAGAAGTAAGATATCCTGAAATGAAAGCGCTTGTTGCAGTCATAATGTGATTGTTATTTCGCAAATGATTCCCCACATACGTGAGACGGAGGTCAGCAATAGGCTATTGCTCAGTCTATACAGGCGTTCGTTGTATATAGAAAGTAGTACACTTCGTTATATTCGTAGTCGTAGCGCAGTTTCAGTTTAGTTGAGTATGTTTGTGTGGGCTTCATACGGAACCGCTAGTGACGTGTTGATTAAAAAAAAATCTACTGTTCACGTCCCTCCCAGAGAAACTATGTAAACTTTTGAGAGCAAAGGCAGTGGCTGTGTTCGAAATGGCATACTTGCTTACTGCCTACTGCCCAGTACACAGTGCATACTACCTACAATTTTTTGTAGAATAGTGTGTGAAACAGTATATAATAAGCAAAGTATTTTTCAGAGTAGTATGCTTGTCACATGACAAACACTTAACATAAATTCAGCACAGCTGTCAAGGTTGTTACCTTGCAAACAAATGCGCTAACAGTTATTTTTACAAAGGCTTGTTAAGGCTTCATACTAGTAAACAATGCTATATTGCCCAGTTGAACTCATTTCATAGTTGATGAACTTGACATATTGAACAGAACTGCAAATAATGATAAATTCTGTTTACACTAAAATAGCAGAATTTCTTTAGCATGTAAATAGTAGTTAGGTGGAAGATCATTATTTTTCAGTACTGTAGTACATTATAAAACAGTATGCAATAGCATATTGAATGTAAATTATCATATATATAAATTTTATTAGATGAATGCCACTTTATTGGCACAAAAACCTTCCTAAACCAATAGCTAAGTATAACACTGTATTATTAATAAGGCGTTTTATTTCCAATTTTCAAATATTTACTTTATTTTTATGGAAGATAAATGCCTTTCTGATCTGGTATGTGATGGGAAAAGGAGAAGCACAAGTCTGACAAAAGGCGGATTCGAACGCTGGTCAATCGCGTCAAAAGCACACGCGTCTTGTCTTTTACCCCCTGCTCCACTGTTACTACAAAAAAACATGTCTTTTGCAGTGCTGTTTATCGCAGCAAGGCATTGGTGGATGGAGTTATTGTAAAAAGACTGCAGACAAATTGGTCTGTTTGTCTTTAGATAAATACACCCCATTTCTTTTTAGAGCTGCTTTAAACGGAAGCTGAATTTTGTTTGTATAATTGAAATACTATTTTTATTTATATACGTTATTTATATATTATATTTCTATTATATTTTCTTCATACATCAAATTTCAGCAAATGTAGCAGGTAATCCGGGTATTCCATGCATACAGAAAATTTGCATACTATTCACAGTATACACATAGCATACTGCAATATAGTAAGAGTTGTAGTGCCATTCAGAACACAGCTTCTATAGAGAATGGGAATGTGACGTCAGCATCCCTTAATGAAATTAGGGCGATATGATATATGATTAAATACATCAACGTTTCTCAATTCCATTCCTTACGTACCGTCGCTCTGCATATATTGCATGGCTCTCTTATTTAACCTGAATCAGATAACCAGCTAGTCCAAAGAGAGCTCCATGACTGAACTGTGTTGCGATTAACATGGTCCCTAAATCAGTTTAAGTTTACTTAGGAATATTCATTCATGGATTTGCGTACAATGTGTAAAAAAAAAAAAAAAAAAAAAAAAAAAAAAAAAAATATATATATATATATATATATATATATATATATATATATATATATATATATATATATATATAATAATAATAATTGTACATTTCTGATCTTCAAATTCAAAAAGTTTTCGCCCCCTCAGTTATCCTCAGTGTAAAAAGATGGATCTCAAAATAATATCGTCATAGTTGGAGAGAGTTCAAATACACAAAAATGCTGAAAAATCTGAGGGACCTGAAGGTTTTTTCTTAAAGTTTTTTTAACTGTTCAGGACAAACAAGGGACTCATGAACAACTATCACCAAACAAAAACAACAAAACAGCTGTGGATCATTCAGGTAACAACACAGTATTAGGAAAAAGTGGATGTAAATTTTTTAAACTTTTGAACATTTGATAATAGTACAAGCGCATTGCGCATTATCGACGAAAAACCCCAATGAGATCACAACCAAGGTATTGCGGTCAGATTTTTGGAACATGAAACAAAGAGTGTTACAAGCTGTCTGGACAAAAAGGGAGATAACTTACCAAGGGGACAGAGTATATTTTGACCAGGACAAAAATCCTAGAACAGCGGAATTCTTTCAGATGGATGCACGAAAAGCTTCAAGAAAAACACACTAAGTCTCACTTTCGATACCCGGCGAACTGAGAATTTTCAGGAAGTAAGGGCAGCGGACATATGTTCGTTGGGTGGTCCCCCCCAACCCCCCAACCCCCCACCCCCCACCCCCACCCCCACCCAACCCCAACCAATCTCCTTGTCTCAACTTGTGAACACAGTTGGAAGTCTATTGTTAAGAGCGAATGTATGCAATTTTCTTTCTTTGTTTTTGCACAATTTGCCACGTTAGTTGTTCTTTAAATCCTAAAGTGCTCCCGGACCCATTTACGATGTCGGATTGGAGTTATCTGTAAGAGGAAGGGTTAAAGGTAAGAAATGAGAAAATATGCATAGGATGTGAGCGTGGTGATGTTTGTATGGGTAAAGGGTGACGTACTTGCAAAACAGTGTTCAGCCACATGGGGGCTGTATAATTTAAAATTACTTGGTCTGCAGTCTTTTAGGTTGAAACCAAAGTATTTAGACCATATTTCACCGCATTAGATTACAAATGATCAGGTATTTTACATTATTATTTTATTTTATTATTTTACATTATTTTATTTTATTTATTTATTACAGTTATTATCAGTTAAAAAATGCAATTGAAATGCTTTTTAATCTGAAACGCTTATCTTGTTTTGCTTTCCCTGAACTCTGTGTATTCTGCTTCAAGACAGTTAGGGTATGTCGAAAAACTCTGACTGTTTCTTTTCCCGAAACTTCAAAAATCATGTCAAAATCATCCCACATCGCTGCAGAAGTACCGACCCAGTCTTTGCAAAGTGAACATGCAAAGAAGATCAAACACTCCTAACAAAAAAGGAAAAACAGCAATATAGGATGATTTTGAAGTTGAGGGAGAAAATACGACCAAAGTTTTTCGACATACCCTAACTGTAATGAACCGGAAAAAAAACAGTTCAGGCAGAGTAAGACAAGACAAGTGTTAGCATAATTTCTTTATGACTGAAGAAAGAAAGACATGAACATCCTGGATGACAAGAGGGTGAGTACAATATCTATAAATTGTTGTGCTGGAAGTGGACTTATCCTTTAATGGCAAGTAAAGTGAATGGCTTTTATTCTGTGCATTATGTAAAGCCATTTTTAACAAGATAACAATAGGATGCATATATTTGATTCTAAAATCCACAAAATGCTGTTTTTGTAAGGTATCGTGTTCTGTAAGTCTTTTATCTTTTATCCTTTAATTTGTAGTAGCAGTGTTGAAAATGATGAAATATTGATTATTTTATTATGTAAGAAGAAAGAGAGCACAGCTATGTACTGTAGGGCTGTAGCTATCGATTATTTTAGTAATCGAGTACTCTACCAATTATTCTATCAATTAATTGAGTAATCGGATAAGAAGTCATTTTTCTTTATTAAAGAGCAATACTAAATATACAAGAGAAAATAAGATAGGCTTCTTAAAATAAACAACTAATTTGTTTCCTTTTTAGAAAAAGTAACATTTTTATTGTACATACATTAATAACCCTGAAAACTAAACCTATTTAATGTTTTTTTTTTTTTTTTTTTTTTTTTGCCAAATTACCTTCAAAATGCAAATACATTTTAAAAATGAAGATACTTTAAATGTTAAATCAATACCGCCAGTGGGTGGCAGTAAGTCACTGTTAAGTAAGTGAGTCATTGCGATTGAACTGAATCATTTAACGGGTGATTCATTCAAGAACGAAACACCGTCATGTTGCTCAAAGACGCAAAACAGTGCTGTGGCTGTGTTTGGAATGGTTATTTGTTGGCGAAATACAGCAAAAACAGGCAATATGCTGTCTAAAATGTAAGTCTCTTAATATTAACTTCTTATTTATTGATGAACTGTTGCATAAAATCAGTATCACATTTGTAATCATGTAGAGGCACTCTTCGTTTGATGACTAACTTTCTCACAGAGAGAATGAGACAGTTAACACAAATGGCACTTAGTCTTTCACAAAACACTTGGGGACAACATAACTAACCACCATTAATTTACGGTCTTAAATATGTCCAGCGTTAATCGGTTTGTGCGTCAGTAATAATGGTCCGTGGGGGAAACACAGTGTTCCGTGTGTAGTTACAGTAAATGGACTAAACGAAGCCTTGAGGCAAATAATTTGTCTCGATGATTCTTTGTATTCGAGTTACTCGAGGAATCATTTCAGCCCTAATGTACTGTAATAGTTCTCTGGAAACGCGATATATTAAGATACAGGTGCTGCCCTTTAGAAGCTACAGAAGATACTTACATGTTTCCCAGAAGACAAAACAAGTTAAATTTACCCCGATCTTCACATTTCAAAAGTATTCACCCCCGTCTCTAAATGCATTGCGTTTCCTTTTGAAGCATCAGTGAGTGTTTGAACCTTCTGTAATAGTTGCATATGAGTCCCTCAGTTGTCCTCAGTGTGAAAAGATGGATCTCAAAATCACAAAGTCATTTTAGTGTTCCAATACACAAAAATGCTGAAAAACCACAGAATTTGTGGGACCTGAAGGATTTTTCTGAAGAAGAGCGGGCAGTTTAACTGTTTAACAGGACAAACAAGGGACTCATAAACAACTATCACTAAAAAAAAAAAAAAAAAAAAAAAACCAACTGTGGATCATTCAGGTAACAACACAGTATTAAGAATCAACCGTATGTAAACTTTTGAACAGGGTAATTTTTATAAATTGAACTATTATTTTCCCTTGTGGACTATATGTAAACATCTTTTATGTGAAATATCTTATTCAGGTCAGTGATAAATAACAAATGATCTCTCTTATTTTGGTAAAATAAACAGTGTGAAGTGTATGTAAACTTTTGACTTCAACTGTAAATACTATGGTAGCGTACGTTTCATATACAGTACATATAGAGATCGGTGCTGTGAAATTGCCATCTGGTGCATCATTTTTGTTTTAATGATTTTTGGTGACTGATTTGACCAGTTTGGTAATGAAACTACATTTACCATGGTAAAATGATACAAGGGCTGTTTCTTATTTGACTCTTGGCTTTTAAATATCTCATCTGCTCACCAAGGTGGCATTTATTTGATCAAAAATACAGAAAAAACAGTAATTAATGAAATATTATTGCACTTTTAAATAACTGTTTTCTATTTGAATATTATTTAAAATGTAATTTATTCCTGTGACGCAAAGCTGAATTTTCAGCATCATTACTCCAGCCTTTAGTGTCACACGATTCTTCAGAAATAATTCTAATATGCTCATTTGCTGCTGAAGAAACATTTCTGATCATTATCAGTGTTGAAAACAATTGTGCTGCCTAATATTTTTTTGGCAACTGTGGTAATTTTTTTTCAGGGTTCTTTAAATACATTTACCATGGTATAATGTTGCAAAGGCTGTTTCACGCTAGATGCTCAGCTGCCAAATGAAGGGAAATGGGGCACGTGAGAGGGAAACAGACAGGGAGGAGGAAGTGTTTGTGCGTGAGGCACGTGGGGTCTGAGAGAGTAGTTAGGGGGTTTTGCTCTGTGTGTGAGTGTCTTTAATGTTTTGTCTACATTAGCTTGCCGGTAGGAAGATTCTCTCGGGCACAGAGCGCAAGACTGATAGTCCAGTGCAGGAAGGAAGAGCACATATGAACAGTGAGAAGCTCAAGAATTGAGGGAGGAGTGACAGAATGGAGGGAGGAGAGGAGAGAAGCAGCGAGTGTGTGTTCTGTCCGGGTCTGATTTCTGTGAAGCACTGGAGCGTTCGGATACATTCCCATACTGCAGCGCTGTCATCTCTGGATAAACTACCATCTGCTTCGGCTCACGCTGCAAACCCAGGACTGAAACTGTGCGAGCGGATCACATGTGTTTTATGGGTGACTGACTGGAGACTAGTTGCATGTGCAGATTGGCAGGCAGAGGAGACCACGTTGGAAAGAGCAAACTGGAGTGACACTGGAATGTCTCAGGAATAATCCAGTGGCAGGGATGCAACACTTTTTTTTTTAGTCGCTCATTCATGCATTACACTCTTACAGTCGCTCACGTGGACCTGCGGTAGAGGTATATTTGATCTGCACATAATTATGGAAAAACTGGAATTCTGGATGTATGGATTAAATAGCATTCGATTATGAGCGTGATTTGGCGTAGCTTGTCAGTGATTTACGGCTCTGTGTATTAATTGCTGCTCCAGCTGAACGCACGTGATGGAGCTTTACTACTAATCAAAGTACCGGCTTCATTGACTAAGCGCGCCTCACAATATCATAAGATTATTCGTGCAGCCCTAGGATTAAATGTCTTCTGTGCAACAGGATCAACTGTAGATAAAACCATCTGAGGTTGCTTAATGGATTCATCTAGGCTGCATTTCTTCTTCATGTCATTGCTTTTCAAAGAAGATTCATTCTCTAAGGAATTCTAACTAAAGTTGCACATGTGGCTTAATTGGATAGGTTAATATGGCGATTTCCAGGTGTGCACTTTAACAAACACAGGCCCGCATGCAGAAGGCTATTATGAACCGTGTTGTGACATCATTTAGTTGCCAGGCACGCTCATTGCTGTAGGTGGTCATCGGTGTACATTTTAGTTGGTCAATGAAAATACTCTAAATCCTTTCTTTATACTTTTGTCAATTAAATAAGTTAAAGAAAATTATTAATTTCATTGCATTTTACAAAATGTCCCAACATTTTCTGTTCTTTTTTTTAAACAATACAAAACTAAAAATATAAGAAAAAAATACAAAAAAAATACAAAAAATTAAAAGAAAATACAAATAAAATTAAAAAAAAGTTTTTGCGTCAGTTTACTTTGACTCTTTCTTAATCTCAATACATTATTTTTGTTCATAGATTTACTATATACCATACTGCATATTCTTAAATAGTTAGGTCTTCTGAAAAAATGCATTAGTCTATAAGAGGTTTAGTAATTCACATTTGGTCATATTGAGGCAGGTTACATATAAAATGATACATACATGGACTTGTTTGGAAATTAAGCTGCATAAACAATGCCCCATTCGGACAGGTTGTGTTTTGTGTTTGTCAGCTATGGATGTCATGATTCTGGCATGTACAGACAAAAAAAACATGTTATTTGTTCATTTTAACAGATATACAGCTTTCATATTATACTGCAAACATCAGGTCAGGTATCTGATGTTACATCACAGAACAGCAGCAGGTGGCGGGATAGTCATCAGCGTTCACTTTAAACTCATTTCCAAACACATAATAAACATAAGGCTTTCCTTTCCACTTGTAGTTCACTTTGTTTATGGGAATAAGCTCGATCGTCTGCCTCTGAAACAGATTCAGTTACAGAATGACAGATTCAAGATTAAGTCTGAATGATAATAATCAAGTGATAAAAAGATGACAGTATAAAATAGCCTGGGAGCACACAAACACACAAAGATTACCTGTTGTAAAATGCGGGATGTTTGGGCGTATTTTACCTGATGGTCTCCTAGTAAGCGCTCAGAAGCTTGTGCGACAGAAACATCTGGAAAGCCCCTCACTGGATAGACCTACAGTAAACATACAACCATCTGATGAACTTCAGCTAATTTCATCAAATTTCTTTTCTTTTTTTTTTTAACTCTCACTACATGTACAGTCTGTTCTTACCATATAGTGGGCATCTTTGAAGAGCTCCTTCCCTGAAACCTTCTTCAGTTTTTCTCTTCTCAGACCACTCGAATCTTGCGCTATAAATTCACCCTTCTCAGTGCTCCTAAAATAGTCGAATAAATAGCTTTTAGAATGATAGTCCATTTTGAAAGACTTCTGGATATCATGTAATAATCAATAATAATGACTTGATTTTTTTTTATTTCAAAGAAACTGTAAATGGTGCTTTCTTGTGCAAAGAATGACTTCAGTGTGAAGTGCTGTACTCAATCTGTGAGTAAGATTCTTTAGAAATGTAACAGCATACCTTTCCTCAACAGACTGCAGGATTCATGTCTGTAGCACAAACAGTGACTGAGGAGCTAGTTAATATAGTAATGCTCATGTAGATCATACCATTTAACAGTGAGGTTGATGAAGACGAGCAGCTGTCTCTTTCCATGGCAGGTGCCACACTGGGAAGAGCCGTTGCCGCTACATGAACTACAGCTGAAAGACACCAGACAAGTCAAAACTCTGAAAAAACTCAGGAATTCAAAAAATGTATAAAATAAAATAAAATGTAAATTATAAATTAAATATAAAATACAATAAAAATCCAATTAAAAATGATAATTTAATTAAAATACAAAAAATACATAAATTAAATATACAATAAGTAAATTAAGTAATTTCTGATATTTAAAAAAGCACATTTTTAGAGGGAAACCCTCTCATGAGAGAAAATGTCTCATTATTCTGCTGTTAAAAAAAAAAAAAAAACAACAATAAAACCATCACAGAAAATTCTAAAGGTTTCCACTACAAATACCATTACAAACATTACAAACCATCAACTTTTAACCATTAAAATGGGTTTCTGTAGTGTGTTTTGGGACATAATCCATCAGGATTTATTGGTTTTAACAAGCCACCAATAGAGGTTACCAATTACCAGTAGAAACCAACAGGATCCATTACAGTTTCCATTAAAACCAATACAAGTCCCATTACAACCAGTAAAACCATTACAAATTTTGTTTTTTGTTTTTTTTCAGCAGGGATACAGCTACGAAGGATTTACTTTTGACGTCCGTGCCCATTGCAGTGCGTGCAGGGGCCATCAGATTGACGGTAACCAGAACCATTGCAGATCCAACAGGGTTTCTGCACATGGACAACAATAGAGGATAAATATTTCATATATTAGGGCATTTTACGTCATACTAAATGAAAACCATTCTGTGGCTTGTGTGCACATTTCCAATACAATTCAACTTGAATTCTTCTCCAGGCACCACACTCCAGATACTTTCACTCAATACAAGTGCCATATTCTCCTCTGTGAAAAAAAGCTTTGAGAACAATGAAATGCCCAGTATGCAGCTGGTTCAGACTGGGATAGTCAAAATTTACTTACGTTTCCAACTCCAGCACAGGTGGTACAGGGGCTTCTTCCCAATCCCAGACACGTGTGACAGTCCTAGGGTAAAGACAGAATATAACGCTCTAAAATATAATCTGACTTATTGAACATAACCATTACTGGCATGCAGCAGGAAACCAAGAAGCATTTGTACTTTAGAGTGTAAAACACTTTTTCAGCGGCTTCAAATCCAGACACATTTCTTTGTCCCATTCATTTTTTCCGCTAGGGTTTTTTTTTTTTTTTTTGTGGATCATATTGTTAAAAAGTCAAACCTTGATTGAGGTAGTATAGGGCACTTTAATGGTCTGCTTATGGTCTTGAAAGAAGGCCGGAGTTTGAGCTGCAATCTGCCACGGACCTGGAGCAGGCTGAACACCAGCATCCACAGCCTGACCTGAAATTTTATTTGATTTTTATTCCACATTTATTTCACAGTTTCCCTTCCTGGCATTTTCATCAACATGTAAGATTTGAATATAGTGAAGGAATACGAGATCGGATTTGTATCAACTTTTCTGAGATGTGGCCAAGCAAAGGACAGTATAAAGTATAAACATGCCCTATCTGGGGTACCTGTGTAAGGTTCCTGACTCCAATCAGTTGATCTGGACTCCATGAACGTCTCCAAACGATACTGAGAACAGAAGGAGAATAAGCAGACACATCAAAAACAACATTTATCATCAGGTGTTTTGGGTCTGTCAACAATCAGACACCCTTGTCCAAGCAACCCAGGTAGCACCACCCCACCCCCAGTTCTCCTCTTCTGATCCACAGCCTCCCTGAAGCAACCTCTGCTGCTCCGTGGCCGACTTAATGCCCCTCTGTTTACTGATCCCTCTGATGCCCAGCATGTTGTAGATTCTGCAGAGAGACTAAGCTACAAACCCTCTACATCCCACCTCAATAGGCTTGCACCTTGCTCTCCAGCCATTTTTATCAGAACTCTTCTTTCAGCTTTGTGCACATTGGCCTCCTCGATACAATCCTTCCAGGGGACTGAGAGTTCTAAGAAACGATCTGCTTGGAGGCTTTTAAGATCTTTTAAGATATATTTTATATACTGTATTTAAACTGCACAGATGCATACATTATAACAATCTATCCATAAACACAGACCTTGTCCTTTGTTTTTCACTCTGAACGTGCTGAAAGATAGACGGGGAGGAGCCGATCGAAGTCTGCCGCAATATGAAATTTAAAGCGGAGAGAGGCGATCACAAATTTGTGTAGTTTATGGAGCTAATCGCAAAATTTTAGGGGGGATGAGTAGTCAGTTTTAGTCAGCTATAGCCTCCCTAAAAATGGCCTAGCGACGCCCATGCATATTTCAAAGGAAGCCGGCGCCACGGTCCTGACCGCATCACTGTGTCTTTACTGGGTGTCTTTAGGAAATATTTGCATTTACTCATATGCGATTGAATTAGCTATTTATGTGGTGGACTGTCCTGATTTTGGCTAATGCAGGAAACTATTGAATGATGCGCATCAATGGGGATTTAGAAGTGGTTATACGCAAAGGCGACTGATAAAGAAGTGGGTATAGCCTACGCCTTATACCTGCATATGAAGCGTTTCGTTGCAAAACGCGATAAACGCCATTTTTTGACATTTGGATTTTATTATTGGAAATCACTGTTCAGATGTACCTTAATCTATGTGTGAATTGGTGCCATTAATAAAATTTAAGAATGTACATTTTAGGCCTACTATAAAATGTATTTTTTCACAAAACGCGATATCCGCCAGACCAGTTTCTTTACAAAGTGCGATATAACCAGGGTTCGAAATTAACACCCGCCAACCCGCCAAATGCGGGTTAAAAATCATTTTGGCGTGTATTGATAAAAACTTACCAGCCAGTTTGGCCGGTGATGCATGAGCCAATCATGCAAATCATGTCAGAGAGGCTCTGGGTCGTTTGTCCCCTCCGTCCTACATTTCACATGAACACTACACTACGGGTGACGTTTTAGATACCTATTGGCAGCAGCGCGCAGATACTGTACGCTTCGGTTTGCGGGTCCAATCAAGGACGACAAGAGCGCGAAAATACAAACAAGAAATAGGAAATATCGGATGAGCAAAGAGGACTGAGCTGGACAGCGAAATAAGCTAAAATCAAAATGCTGCGGTGGTTAGGACAGACGTCAGGATCAGGAAGAGGTGAGAAGAGGAAGGAGGCAGAAGATGAAAATGTTGACAGAGCGTGCGAAACAAAGAGAAGGAAGTTTAATTGTAAATGGCAGACAGGTCGTCATTGGCTAGTGTTTGATAGTAAAAATGCGGTCATGTTTTGTCAGATTTGCCGTGAGTACACGAAAGAAAAAAATAAAACTAACAGTTTCGTGGTGGGGACCAGTAATTTTAAAATCGAGGCAGTAAAGGACCACGAGAAAGCTCGAAGTCACCAGGAGAGCCTTCAAATAAAAACCGCTAAGACGGTTCCCGTTGAAGACAGTGCACTTTCTGTGCGTTTTTCATGCACTGTTAATAAAATGATCAAATTTTCATTCAGTGGCATTCATAATCTCTTATTTTCACCACGTAAAAATTTGTCTAATGGAAATTCTTATTGGCTACGTAGGCTACGTTTATAGCGTTTTGCAAAAAAAAAAAAAAAAAAAAGTTATCTTATGTTGTGTATGTTCTGGTCAAAACTAACTCAGAATCTTATTATTATTAATCAATCTTTGTATATACTATTCCATATATTTATGATGTATTGTTTTTTTAAACAAATTTAAGATGTTTGACAATGTTAAGATAAATATGTTGCATTTTGGCATGGTTTTTGACTTATTTATGAACTATTTATGGACATAAAATTAAATAAAAAATATCCTGGATTTGAAAAATATTGTGTCCCTGGCCTTCACTGAGCTCAAGTAATAGTTTAATGTACAAAAATTGTGAATGAACTTGACTGTTGATGTCTTAAATAATAATGTCAAATAACCAACATTTCTCAAAATGGATATATCTCGTTTTGCAACGAAACTCTTCATATACTCTGCACTACACCACTGCTCTAAATGTAAAAAAAAAACACAGAATAATACTTGCATTTTAGTGATTGCCTAGTTATTTTTGGTTATTGATGTTTTAATCTGGTTACTGGTGTAGCATCAATGACGTGTTAATGTCGAGCCCTGTAGTCTATGTGCCGGGGCTCAGCCCCGGATGGTCCCGGCCCAGTTTAAACCCTGCACCTATGTCACGTGTGTGTGTGATTTCGTAATGCATGAGGCCGAGCTAATGCAAGACGAGCATTTGTGGTTAAAACTTATATAATTATTTTTTTTTTAGAAAATGACTGATCTTTTTGCTAGATAAGTCCCTTATTCCTAGTTTGGGATCGTGTAGAACCCTTTGAAGCTGCACTGAAACTGCAGTTTGGACCTTCAACAAGCTAATTTCTTTTTGACTGAAGAAAGAAAGACATGAACATCTTGGATGACACAGGGGTGAGTAAATTATCAAGGAACATTTATTCTGAAAGTGTACTAATCCTTTAAGAATTTTATTCGACGCAGCTCAGATTTCCAGATTTTCTCTGCCCAAGTAACTTTGGGTTCTACTACTTATTCCCACCTTGTCCAGGCTCCCTGCTGCCACATCCAATTCATCCTGCTAGCTTGTACTGTACTTCCTCAAGCAATCATCTGACCTCATTCTGGAGCTGCGACCCACCTGTCCTTCCTCCTTATCTTGCTATAACACAGTGCCGTGTTGCTGCCCAGGCCGGCTCTTCCTTGAGTCACTGTGCCCACTAATGCCCTTCGCTTCTGACGTGACGCAACAGCCACAGCCTCAGATATCTTCCGTTTTCACCCTGTCCTGCTCTCGATCCCTGTCTTAAAGATTTTCAGGTCACGGGACTATTACAGCACCATGAATTCTTCATTCAGGCTGGTGATGGGGAGTTTCAGCTTGTTGTTTTGTTGCTTAGGCTTTGGGGTAGTCCAACCCATTTCCATTAGAACCTGCTGATCTTCTTCTCAAAGCCCTCCACTGTGGAGTTTAGAACCTCTAAACTAAAAGGAGAACACTGCCAGAGAACACTCAGCAGAATCCCATGTTGGTAAATCCAGGTCTTACACATTGTATGTCTAAAAAGCTCTAGTTGCTACTTTCCTGCTCCACATACTGGAGAAGAAAATTATGGTCATAATGAAGATTATTTACTGTAGGTCTCACCCTGTAGGTATTAAAGGACTCCATACTGGTTATGACTCCCTCTTTGACAGGGGCAGAACTATAGCAGCACTTGCTGGAGACGTACGTTGAGAAAGCTTCACGTGCTTGGTCCTCTGAGATGGAGGGTATACTGATATCAAAGAGAAAAGATCAATAGGTAAGTGACCTTTGCACATGTCTAACAGGATGTGTTGTGACTTTTTTGTTAACTACATGTTTTTGTGGGTGTTTTACTAAGCTGACACACCCCATTCAGGCCATAAGGCAGACTGAAAGCAAAATGCATTTCAGATGAAGCTTTCAAACTTTTTGATTCTAAAAATTCCAAAATATGATGATCCTCTGCAAGGTGAATATAAAAGCAGCTACAGTACATACCTATTTATATTGTCTGATAAAATGATAAGGACAACATTTGTTTGCTAAGTGAAAGTTTTTTTTACTGTACTGAAGTCAAAGCCAATTATTAAAAACAAAGTATGAATTATTTCATAATGCATTATTATTTAAAAAATTATTCAGATCATTTCTAATTTCTAAAAAAAAAAGTGCAGCACATAATTAATAAAATCGTGAGTTGATAATCACAGTAAGCCATATTGTGATTTTGGGTTTGTTATATTAATCGTGCTGCCCTAGTTGGAGAACACCAGTTTAAAAAAACAAACAAAACAAAGAGCACATCCAAACTGTGAGAAATGAAGAATGCCCATCTTTGTATGATGACTGCATACCATAGGTATAGAGAAAAAGCTCTTACTGCCAGTCTGGTGAGCTGGGGGCCTGTTCAGGCACAGGCATCGGTACAGGCATCGGAGGTGGAAGATACCCACCTGTGAAAACAGAGGCATGTCAGCAACAAAACTAGGAGAAATTCATGCATTTCTCGTGTAGAAAAGGTACATCGCACGATGGTGATGTATCATTTCTACACAAATTCAGCAAAGTTTTTTAACTCTGCATCTACAAAATGATAAATTAAGATCATGTGCATCATTGTGTTTTTGCTTTTATACATTTTTATTAAATTTATGAAGGTGCTGTAAATGTAGTTGTCATATACACTACCAGTCAAACATTTTTGAAACAGTAAGATTTTTAACGTTTTTAAAAGAAATCTCTTCTTCTCACCAAGCTTGCATTTATTTGATCCAAAGTACAGCAAAAAATGTTAAATTAAAATAGCTAAATTTAAAATAACTGTTTTTTATTTGAATATATTTTAAAATGTAATTTATTCCTGTGATTTCTAAATTATGCTGACTCCAAGCTTTTGAATGGTATAATGTTACAAAAACTTTTTATTTCAGATTAATGCTGATCATTGGATCTTTCTATTCATCAAAGAATCTTGAAAATCTTGAAAATTTATTCAGTTTTAAATATTGATAATAATAATAATAATAATAATGATAATAATGAATGTTTCTTGAACAGCAAATCAGAATATTAGAATGATTTCAGAAGGATCATGTGACCCTGAAGACTGGAATAATAATGCTGAAAATGTAGCTTTGCATCACAGGAATAAATTACATTTTTAAAAAAAATATTCAAACAGAAAGACGTTTTTAAATAGTAAAAACATTTTACAATATTACTGCTTTTACTGTATTTTGGCTCAAATAAATGCAGGCTTGGTGAGCAGAAGAGATTGTTAAAAAACATTAAAAATCTTACTGTTCAAAAACTTTTGACTGGTAGTGTATTCTATGGCAATTGTACAATACTATGGTATTTTGTACATGAAACTTGTACTAACACCCCCCCCCCCCATTCAAAAACTCTGGGTTTAAAGAAAAGTTTCCTATTTGTAATTACAACATTGTGGTGACGTTTGTTCTTTCAACTCGTGAACATCATCTTTCCTACAGGATATGAATCTGAGGACATTTTCTCATGCTGAAGCATTTACTTTATCTTCTTTCATGTTTGACATAACTTGCATGCTTCTTACCGCCTCCACCAGCCACTGTTCCTTCATATCCAGGGACTGTATCGAACATGTTTGCAGCCGGTCCAGAAGGTCCGTGGATGCTAGCTGCAGGCGCAGCCGCCATGGCTGAACAAGATTTAAAGGAACAGGTTAGGTAAGTTTTCCACTGGTTGTGCACCAATAAAGACATACAGTAACCATTCATAAAATTCTGTTTCAAATACCACAAAGATGTCTATACATTCAAACATTTTTATAGATTCATTGCACAGCTTCTGAAATATTAATTGTGATTTATGTGAATTATGATTGGTCAATCACAGCCACCTGTGTTCAAATACCTTTTGTGAAAAATATATAATGCCTATAAATAGCCAGTTATTATTAGTGTTCAGCTGCTTAGCCAAATAAACTACTGAAAATGTTATTCACCAAGCAATAGTTAGGGACTTACTGTTTAGATCTTGAAGAACTGATTCTTGTTGCTGGTAAGAGTCCTGAAGTCAGTGGTGAGCAGTGTGGGCTCTAAAGCCTATGTATAGCAAGGTTGGAGAGCTGCTGCTATTGGATGGCGCTGTATGGACTATTGGGTGGAGCTGCTTCTACAATAAGTAACATTTGTTTGAAGATTTATTCTGTGAATTCTGATTTAAAAGTTGCAGTTATGATGGGTACAGTATTTTGAATGATAAAACTTCCATGTTTTTGGACATTTACCACAGTAGGTAGTACCAGAGTACCACTGTATGTTTCGGAGTAGCATATTTTTTGTAAATACTGTACAATAACGATAACTATGGTATTTTGCCGACACGTGCATTACCATTGTAGGGGAGAGCGGGGACGAAAGTACTATTTTTCAGAAAAACATAATTTAAAAAGATAAAGTTGTAGACAGAGATATATTTTGCTGTGCCCTGTAACTCAGAAGTGTGGTCTATTAATACCAGGTGGTATTTTGTAAAAATGTAGAAAGACTTCAGTATAATTTCAGTTTGAACATAAGTTGCACATTGTTACCTTTGACCCCGTTGGTTGGGACAAAAGTAACACAACAATACAAGCTATTTATTAAATGTACGTGACAATGGCCTTGTTAATATGTAACTGCAAACATATTTTGTCCTTAAAAAAATTTACATTTTTATCAAATGTTTTAAAACCTGAATGTACAAACTCAAATTGTTTAAATTATTTATTCAACTTATTTTTATAAAAAAAATTTTTAACAGAATGAACAATATGAAAATTAAATTTAATTAGCATAATATAAATTCTCAACATACTCATCATGTTGCTGGTCAAGGACCAGCATAAACCAGCTAAGAACCAGCATAAACCAGCAAAGGACCAGCTTAAACCAGCATCAAAACCAACCTAACCAGCATTCCAGCATCAAAACATACCTGCCAGCATATGCTGGTTTTTTCACCAGGGATCTTACCTCACAACCGGTCTCTCCATGTTGTAAACGTAGTGAGAAGTAAGATATTCTGATGTAATTGTCATTTCGTAAATGATTCCCCACATACTGTAGATAACTGATGATGTGCAATCCAGTTACAACGTATTCAAGAAGTGTTTAAGAAAGCTATGTTCATATATGGTCTTTCTGGAGCTAGAGTGCCCCCTTGTGGCTTGCGTAAGTTTATATATACAAGTGATACAAGTGGTTGTAGTGATGCGAGCTCTGGATGTGAGCTAATAAAGCATGTTGTTCTCCAGCATACAGACGTCTCCATTTCTATAACAAACTACATGGTGTCAGAAGTTTAAAATATTCAAGCAAGAAAGAAGATAAAGACACAATGGCTGAAGGATTTCGCACTGGAATTCGACATAATTCATTGCAGCTGCCCACAGTGAACAGCCAGATAAAACTAAAGCCTACATACTCCTCAATCTTGTGGGACCAGAGGCGACTGAAAGGGAACGTTCATTCACATATGCTCCAGCGATACTGGTCACAAATGGGCAAGATGTAATCATACCAGCGGAGTCACGGGAGGATCCAGAATGTTTAAAGTGAAAATTCAGAGAAGTATGCAATCCGGAGACAAACGTGATGGTGGAGAGACATTCATTTAATACCAGAAATCAAAAACCAGGAGAAACCATCGAGGCTCACGTGAGTACACTAAGAAACAAAGCAAAAACATGTAACTTTGGTGCGCTCACAGACGAGTTAATCAGAGACAGACTGGTGTGCGGCATAGACAATGACAGTGTAAGAAGAGTGTTGCTTAGAGAAAGTGTTCTAACTCTTGTGAGAGTGATTAAAATATGCCAAATCAGCTAATTAACCGAGCAGCACACAAAGGTGCTGGCGGCACCGCGCAGCGGGCCTACGAGTATTGATGCAATACACTTTAACTCAAAGGGGAGAAAAGCCCTTGTGCACCGGCAACTACCACAACAAAAACACCCAAGCGGGACAAAGAACATCTTTAACTGTAAAAACTGTGGTGGAAATCATCCAGCAAAGCGTGATCAATGCAAAGCTTTCGGACAACAATGTCACCGTTGTAAGAAGTTTAATCATTTCAAGTCCCAGTGCAGATTTGCATCAAAAGACAATTTCAAATCCATCAATCAGATTACTGATGCAAACACAGACAGCAGCGAGGAGTCATTTCATATCGACGGGCTATGTCTTGGTGCCAGTGAGATAGATGCAGTCAATCATCGCACGACTAACAAGCAAGAAATACATTGCAGCCTGACAGTAAATGGCAAGCCCCTTGAGCTTAAAATTGACACAGGAGTAAAGTGCAATGTCATTTCAACTGAAACGTACCAAGCAGTGACAAAAGATGAGAAAGTCCAAGAAAAGTCAAAAGCAACATTAGTGGCTTATGGAGGCACCGTGATTCAAACACAAGGAACTGTGACGTTGCAGTGCTTGACCAGCAAACAAAATCGCACCTGTTGCAATTTCATGTTGGACAGTTTCATTTATATGGACAGAAAATGTTTTTATTTGACACAAACTGCCTGCGATTGCTGACTGGTATCTGAAGTTAATGTTTATTAATATATAATGTATTTGACGCGAACTCCTGGAGATTATGGAGGGCCAAATTACTCAAAATTAAATAATTAAATAAATGTTGAAATATATAAATAAATCGTTAAATGCATCATTTAATTATTGAAAGCATAAATAAATGTATAAATATTTATTTATTTAAATATATATTTATTTATTTAACTTTTTATTTATTTAAATATTTTTATTTATTTATTTATTTATTTATTTATTTAAATATTATTGAATTATTGAATTTTATTCAAAGCCCTGACACACATTTCAAGTTATTTTATATAAAAAGAAAATGTTTTTATTTGACACAAACTGCCTGCGATTGCTGACTGGTATCTGACGCGTTTCATTTATATAAAAAGAAAATGTTTTTATTTGACACAAACTGCCTGCGATTGCTGACTGGTATCTGAAGTTAATGTTTATTAATATATAATGTATCTGACGCGAACTCCTGGAGATCGCTGGCAAGTATAATGTAACCTTATACCAAAAATATGAAATGTATTTTTTTTTTTTGACACCAAAGCGCTGACAGTTTTTTCCAAGTTATTTTATATGGACAGAAAATGTTTTTATTTGACACAAACTGCCAGTGATTGCTGACTGGTATCTGAAGTTAATGTTTATTAATATATAATGTATTTGACGTGAACTCCTGGAGATCGCTGGCAAGTATAATGTAACCTTACATGTTCCCCAGAAGACAAAATAAGTTACATTTACCCTGATCTTCAAATTCAAAAAGTTTTCGCCCCTGCAGTTATCCTCAGTGTAAAAAGATGGATCTCAAAATCATACCGTCATTCTTGGAGAGAGTTTAAATACACAAAAATGCTGAAAATTTTAAAGGACCTAATGGTTTTTTCTAAAAGTTTTTTTTTTTTTTTTTTAACTGTTCATGAACAACTATCACCAAACATAAAAAAAAAAAAAAAAAAAAACAGCTGTGGATCATTTAAGTTTTGGTACTTTATTGTTAGTGTGGTGTCTCTCCCGTGCTTCAGGTGGCCTGTGTCTTAGTAGCAGGTCGTTTCAGTCCATCTGTCTCATCTGTGAGCAGCCAGTACACACACTTGAACCCCAACGGTGTTATCAGCCCTACCCACTATATTTAACTGGATATATTAATAAGTCATACCCAGATTTTCTTGACATTACATTGAGGAGGATGAAATGAGATCATCCGTGTTTCTCCGAAACCCTCATATCTGAGTAAGTTGCAGGATTTCCAACAGAGAATGAACACAGAGCTCTTCAAAGATGATGAGAGAGGGCAGAGGAGGAAGTTTAGAAAGAGACCCGAAGCTAGACTAAGCTGAAGATCCGTGTGGTAGTGAGAGAGGAGAAGGAAAGAGGAGCCATGTGGCACGTTAGTTGTTCTTTAAATCCTAAAGTGCTCCCGGACGGGGTGCCTGCACGGACGACCATGAAGAAACAAAAAAAGCAGATCAATATACTAGAATGATTTCTGAAGGATCATGTGACACTGAAGACTGGAGTAATGATGCTGATAATTCAGCTTTGCAGTTATTAAACTGTCAGTGTGATGTATTGGCTGTATTGTGTGTCATCTGTTGTTGAGGAGAAGGTTTTTTTTATTATTTTTTTTTTTATATATATAGTGTTACAGTATATATATTAGAATGTGTAGTATGTGTTGATTGGTGAGACAGGTATTTGTCTTGTACACATGCAGCTGTCAAGACAAATGTCTAATAGTGGATGAAATACCCCTGCCAAACCCCAAAATGAAATTTGAGAGCAGACTTGCATTTGGATTATCCCTTTAAAGGAGAAGTCCACTTCCAGAACAACAATTTACAGATTATGTATTCACCCCCTTGTCATCCAAGATGTTCATGTCTTTCTTTCTTCAGTCGTTGTGTTTTTTGAGGAAAACATTTCAGGATTTTTCTCCATATAATGGACTGCTATGGTGCCCCGAATTTGAACTTCCAAAATGCAGTTTAAATGTGGCTTCAAACGATCCCAGATGCGGTTGTAAATACAAATAAAAGAAAAAAAGTTTTTGGGTCTTTTCTCAAAACTCACAGTTTATTTTGACTCTTTCTTAATCTTAATTCATTATTTTTGTTTATAGATTTACTATATACCATACTGCATATTCTTCAGTAGTTAGGTCTTCTGAAAAATGCATTAGTCTATAAGAGGTTTAGTAATTCACATTTGGTCATATTGAGGCAGGTTACACATAAAATGATACATATATGGACTTGTTTGGAAATTAAGATGCATAAACAATGCCCCATTCGGACAGGTTGCGTTTTGTGTCTGTCAGCTATGGCTGTCATGATTCTAGGATGTACAGACAAAAAAGCATGTTATTTGTTCATTTTAACAGATATACAGCTTTCATATTATACTGCAAACATCAGGTGTATTTGATGTTACATCACAGAACAGCAGCAGGTGGCAGGATAGTCATCAGCGTTGACTTTAAACTCATTTCCAAACACATAATAAGCATAAGGCTTTCCTTTCCACTTGTAGTTCACTTTGTTTATGGGAATAAGCTCGATCGTCTGCCTCTGAAACAGATTCAGTTACAGAATGACAGATTTAAGATTAAGTATGAATGATAATAATCAAAAAAATGACAATATAAAATAGCCTGGGAGCACACAAACACACAAAGATTACCTGTTGTAAAATGCGGGATGTTTGGGCGTATTTCACCTGATGGTCTCCTACTAAGCGCTCAGAAGCTTGTGCGACAGAAACATCTGGAAAGCCCCTCACTGGATAGACCTACAGTAAACATACAACCATCTGATGAACTTGCTAATTTCATCAAGTTTCTTTTTAACTCTTACTACATGTATAGTCTGTTCTTACCATGTACTGGGCATCTTTGAAGAGCTCCTTCCCTGAAACCTTCTTCAGTTTTTCTGTTCTCAGACCACTCGAATCTTGCGCTATAAATTCATCCTTCTCAGTGCTCCTAAAATAGTCGAATAAATAGCTTTTAGAATGATTGTCCATTTTGATAGACTTCTGGATATCATGTAATAATCAATAATAATGACTTGATTTCTTTTTATTTCAAAGAAACTGTAAATGGTGCTTTCTTGTGCAAAGAATGACTTCAGTGTAAATCTGTGAGTAAGATTCTTTAGAAATGTAACAGCATACCTCTTCTCAACAAACTGCAGGATTCATGTCTGTAGCACAAACAGTGACTGAGGAGCTAGTTAATATAGTGATAGCCATGCTCATGTAGATCATACCATTTAACAGTGAGGTTGATGAAGACGAGCAGCTGTCTCTTTCCATGGCAGGTGTCACACTGGCAAGAGCCGTTGCCGCTACATGAACTACAGCTGAAAGACACCAGACAGGTCAAAATTCTGAAAATACCAAACCACTAAAGCCCCCTGCAGGAATTCAAAAAATATTATAAAATAAAATAAAATGTAAATATAAATTAAATATAAAATACAATGAAAATCTAATTAAAAATGATAATTTAATTAAAATAAAAAAAAAATACATAAATTAAATATACAATAAATAAAGTAAGTAATTTCTGATATTTAAAAAAGCACATTTTTTAGAGGGAAACCTCTTTTAAAGAAATGCATCATTATTCTGCTGTAAAAAATAAATAAATAAATAAATAGAACCATCACAGACAATTCTAATGGTTTCCACTACAAATACCATTACAAACATTACAAACCATCAACTTTTAACCATTAAAACGGTTTTCTGTAGTGTGTTTTGGGACATATTCCATTAGGATTTATTGGTTTTAACAAGCCACCAATAGAGGTTACCAATTACCAGTAGAAACCAACTGGATCCATTACAGTTTCCATTAAAACCAATACAAGTCCCATTACAAATTTTGTTTTTTTTCAGCAGGGATACAGCTACGAAGGACTTACTTTGCACGTCCGCGCCCACCGCAGTGTGTGCAGCGGTCATCAGATTGACGGGAACCAGTACCATTACACGCCCAACAGGGTTTCTGCACATGGACAACAATAGAGGACAAATATTATTCAAAACTTGAATTCTTCTCCAGACACCACACAAAGAGATACTTTTACTCAATACAAGTGCCATATTCTCCTCTGTGGAAAAAAAAGCTTTGAGAACAATGAAATGCCCAGTATGGAGCTGGTTCAGTCTGGGATAGTCAAATTTTACTTACGTTTCCAGCTCCAGCACAGGTGGTACAGGGGTTTCTTCCATTTCCCAGACACGTGTGACAGTTCTAGGGTAAAGACAGAATATAACGCAAAATATAATCTGACTTATTGAACATAACCATTACTGGCATGCAGCAGGAAACCAAGAAGCATTTGTACTTTAGAGTGTAAAACACTTTTTCAGCGGCTTCAAATCCAGACACATTTCTTTGTCCCATTCATTTTTCCGATAGGGTTTTTTTTTTTTTTTTTTCTTTGTGGATCATATGGTTAAAAGTCAAACCTTGACTGAGGAAGTATAGGGCACTTTAATGGTCTGCTTATGGTCTTGAAAGAAGGCCGGAGTTTGAGCTGCAATCTGCCACGGACCTGGAGCAGGCTGAACACCAGCATCCACAGTCTGACCTGAAATTTTATTTGATTTTTATTCCACATTTATTCCACAGTTTCCCTTCCTGGCATTTGCATCAACATGTAAGATTTGAATATAGTGAAGGAATACGAGATCGGATTTGTATCAACTTTTCTGAGATGTGGCCAAGCAAAAGACAGTATAAAGTATAAACATGCCCTATCTGGGGTACCTGTGTAAGGTTCCTGACTCCAATCAGTTGATCTGGACTCCATGAACGTCTCCAAACGATACTGAGAACAGAAGGAGGATAAGCAGACACATCAAAAACAACATTTATCATCAGGTGTTTCGGGTCTGTCAACAATCAGACACCCTTGTCCGAGCAACCCAGGTAGCCCCACCCCACCCCCAGTTCTCCTCTTCTGATCCACAGCCTCCCTGAAGCAACCTCTGCTGCCTCCGTGGCCGACTTAATGCCCCTCTGTTTACTGATCCCTCTGATGCCCAGCATGTTGTAGATTCTGCAGAGAGACTAAGCTACAAACCCTCTACATCCCACCTCAATGGGCTTGCACCTTGCTCGCCAGCCATTTTTATCAGAACTCTTCTTTCAGCTTTGTGCACATTGGCCTCCTCGATACAATCCTTCCAGGGGACTGAGAGTTCTAAGAAACGATCTGCTTGGAGGCTTTTAAGATCAGCACCATGTCTGGCCTTTGCAATGTTAGCAGGCGCGGGCGCAATCAATAAGCATATTTCCAGGGGCAATTCTAGGATTTTCATTTTAGGGGGGCTCAGCCCCCAGTGAGGGTATAATAACAATAAATATATAAATAAGTAAATAAAAAATGTTTGACTAATAGGGGTCGTATACTATACTTATTGCAATATTCCACTGTATTGTATAGATAGGTATGACATTTGATTACTGAATAAGCCAAATACAAGTCTTTCTGATCTCACACACACCTGTTTACTGTACAAATACAAAATTTTACTATTTGCATTTCTAGTACAAGCCTCTTTTCTTAGCTGAAGTATGCAAACCTCTTTGCCACATTCACTAGAAACTATTACATTTTCAAATGAAAATGGCAACATGATCGTTTTATGAAGTATGCGTTTATGTGCTTCATTTTCGCTAGAGGAAACAGCTGTGGTGTGATGAGGGGTGAACAGTGAAAACGTAGGCTACAGTAGATGGGGAACCGATTGCTCCCCCATTATATTTTATATACTGTATTTAAACTGCACGGATGCAGACATTATAACAATCTATTCATAAACACAGACCTTGTCCTTTCTTTTTCGCTCTGAACGTGCTGAAAGATAGACGGGGAGGAGCTGATCGAAGTCTGCCGCAATATGAAATTTAAAGCGGACAGAGGCGATCACAAATTTGTGTAGTTTATGGAGCTAATCGCAAAATTTTAGGGGGGATGAGTAGTCAGTTTTAATCAGCTATAGCCCCCCTAAAAATGGCCTAGCGACGCCCATGCGCCACGGTCCTGACCGCATCACTGTGTCTTTACTGGGTGTCCTTAGGGAATATTTGCATTTACTCATATGCGATTGAATTAGCTATTTATGTGGTGGACTGTCCTGATTTTGGCTAATGCAGGAAACTATTGAATGATTCGCATCAATGGGGATTTAAAAGTGGTTATACGCAAAGGCGACTGATAAAGAAGTGGGTATAGCCTACCCTTATACCTGCATATACTCTGTACTACACCACTGCTCTAAATGTAAAAAAAATAAATAAAATAAAATAAATAAATAAATAAAAAACAGAATAATACTTGCATTTTAGTGATTGCCTAGTTATTTTTGGTTATTGATGTTTTAATCTGGTTACTGGTGTAGCATTAATGACGTGTTAATGTCGAGCCCTGTAGTCTATGTGCCGGGGCTCAGCCCCGGATGGTCCTGGCCCAGTTTAAACCCTGCACCTATGTCACGTGTGTATGTGTGTGATTTCGTAATGCATGAGGTCGAGCTAATGCAAGATGAGCATTTGTGGTTGAAACGTATATAATTATAATTTTTTTTTTTTTTTTTTTAGAAAATGACTGATCTTTTTGCTAGATAAGTCCCTTATTCCTCTGTTGGGATCATGTAGAACCCTTTGAAGCTGCACTGAAACTGCAGTTTGGACCTTCAACATGCTGGCCACCACTTAAGTCCACAATATCGAGAAAAATCCTGGAATGTTTTGCTCAAAAACCTTAATTTCTTTTTGACTGAAGAAAGAAAGACATGAACATCTTGGATGACACAGGGGTGAGTAAATTATCAAGGAACTTTTATTCTGAAAGTGTACTAATCCTTTAAGAATTTTATTCGATGCAGCTCAGATTTCCAGATTTGCTGCCTCATCCAAATCATCCTGCTAGCGACGCACCGTGCCCACTAATGCCCTTCGCTTCAGACGTGACACAACATCCACAGCCTCAGATATCTTCCGTTTTCACCCTGTCCTGCTCTCGATCCCTGTCTTAAAGATTTTCAGGTCACGGGACTATTACAGCACCATGAATTCTTCATTCAGGCTGGTGATGGGGAGTTTCAGCTTGTTGTTTTGTTGCTTAGGCTTTGGGGTAGTCCAACCCATTTCCATTAGAACCTGCTGATCTTCTTCTCAAAGCCCTCCACTGTGGAGTTTAGAACCTCTAAACTAAAAGGAGAACACTGCCAGAGAACACTCAGCAGAATCCCATGTTGGTAAATCCAGGTCTTACACATTGTATGTCTAAAAGCTCTAGTTGCTACTTTCCTGCTCCACATACTGGAGAAGAAAATGATGGTCATAATGAAGATTATTTACTGTAGGTCTCACCCTGTAGGTATTAGAGGACTCCATACTGGTTATGACTCCCTCTTTGACAGGGGCAGAACTATAGCAGCACTTGCTGGAGACGTACGTTGAGAAAGCTTCACGTGCTTGGTCCTCTGAGATGGAGGGTATACTGATATCAAAGAGAAAAGATCAATAGGTAAGTGACCTTTGCACATGTCTAACAGGGTGTGTTGTGACTTTTTTGTTAACTACATGTTTTTGTGGGTGTTTTACTAAGCTGACACACCCCATTCAGGCCATAAGGCAGACTGAAAGCAAAATGCATTTCAGATGAAACTTTCAAACTTTTTGATTCTAAAAATTCCAAAATATGATGATCCTCTGCAAGGTGAATATAAAAGCAGCTACAGTACATACCTATTTATATTGTCTGATAAAATGATAAAGACAACATTTGTTTGCTAAGTTAAACAGTTTTTTTTACTGTACTGAAGTCAAAGCCAATTATTAAAAACAAAGTATGAATTATTTCATAATGCATTATTATTCAGTTCATTTCTAATTTCTAAAAAAAAAGTGCAGCACATAATTAATAAAATCGCGAGTTGATAATCACAGTAAGCCATATTGTGATTTTGGGTTTGTTATATTAATCGTGCTGCCCTAGTTGGAGAACACCAGTTTAAAAAAACAAACAAAACAAAGAGCACATCCAAACTGTGAGAAATGAAGAATGCCCATCTTTGTATGATGACTGCATATCATAGGTGCTTGTTTAAGATTCAATGTGTGCATTGTGTGCTTTTTGTATAGAGAAAAAGCTCTTACTGCCAGTCTGGTGAGCTGGGGGCCTGTTCAGGCACAGGCATCGGTACAGGCATTGGAGGTGGAAGATACCCACCTGTGAAAACAGAGGCATGTCAGCAACAGCCATTCATGTATTTCTCGTGTAGAAATACTGCACAAAATTCAGCAAAGTTTTTTAACTCTGCATTTACAAAATGATGAATTAAGATCATGTGCATCATTTTTATTAAATTTATGAAGGTGCTGTAAATGTAGTTGTCATATACACTACCAGTCAAACATTTTTGAAACAGTAAGATTTTTAACGTTTTTAAAAGAAGTCTCTTCTTCTCACCAAGCTTGCATTTATTTGATCCAAAGTACAGCAAAAAATGTTAAATTAAAATAGCTACATTTAAAATAACAATGTTTTTTATTTGAATATATTTTAAAATGTAATTTATTCCTGTGATTTCAAAAATTAAATTCCTGTGATTTCAAAATGATGCTGACTCCAAGCTTTTGAATGGTATAATGTTACAAAAACTTTTTATTTCAGATTAATGCTGATCATTGGATCTTCCTATTCATCAAAGAATCTTGAAAATCTTGAAAATTTATTCAGTTTTAAATATTGATAATAATAATAATAATTTGTTTCTTGAATTTGCTTCATGTTTCTTGAACAGCAAATCAGAATATTAGAATGATTTCAGAAGGATCATGTGACCCTGAAGACTGGAATAATAATGCTGAAAATGTAGCTTTGCATCATTTTAAAAAAAATATTCAAACAGAAAGATGTTTTTAAATAGTAAAAACATTTACAATATTACTGCTTTTGCTGTATTTTGGATCAAATAAATGCAGGCTTGGTAAGCAGAAGAGATTGTTAAAAAACAATAAAAATCTTACTGTTCAAGAACTTTTGACTGGTAGTGTATTCTATGGCAATTGTACAATACTATGGTATTTTGTACATGAAACTTGTACTAACACCCCCCCCCCCCCCCCCATTCAAAAACTCTGGGTTTAAAGAAAAGTTTCCTATTTGTAATTACAACATTGTGGTGACGTTTGTTCTTTCAACTCGTGAACATGATCTTTCCTACAGGATATGAATCTGAGGACATTTTCTCATGCTGAAGCATTTACTTTATCTTCTTTCATGTTTGACATAACTTGCATGCTTCTTACCACCTCCACCAGCCACTGTTCCTTCATATCCAGGGACTGTATCGAACATGTTTGCAGGAGGTGCAGAAGGTCCGTGGATGCTAGCTGCAGGCGTTGCCGCCATGGCTGAACGAGATTTAAAGGAACAGGTTAGGTAAGTTTTCCACTGGTTGCGCACCAAGAAAGACATACAGTAACCATTCATAAAATTCTGTTTCAAATACCACAAAGATGTCTATACATTCAAACATTTTTATAGATTTATTGCACAGCTTCTAAAATATTAATTGTGATTATGATTGGTCAATCACAGCCACCTGTGTTCAAATACCTTTTGTGAAAAATATATAATGCCTATAAATAGCCAATTATTATTAGTCTTCAGCTGCTTAGCCAAATAAACTACTGAAAATGTTATTCACCAAGCAATAGTTAGGGACTTACTTTTTAGATCTTGAAGAACTGATTCTTGTTGCTGGTAAGAGTCCTGAAGTCAGTGGTGAGCAGTGTGGGCTCTAAAGCCTATGTATAGCAAGGTTGGAGAGCTGCTGCTATTGGATGGCGCTGTATGGACTATTGGGTGGAGCTGCTTCTACAATAAGTAACATTTGTTTGAAGATTTATTCTGTGAATTCTGATTTAAAAGTTGCAGTTATGATGGGTACAGTATTTTGAATGATAAAACTTCCATGTTTTTGGACATTTACCACAGTAGGTAGTACCAGAGTACCACTGTATATTTCGGAGTAGCATATTTTTTGTAAATACTGTACAATAACGATAAATATGGTATTTTGTAGATACGTGCATTACCATTGTAGGGGAGAGTGGGGACGAAAGTACAATTTTTCAGAAAATTCAGTGTGAGAGAGCTGCTCTGCCACACAAACGCGCGACTACTGTGTGTTGCGTGGTTTAATTTGTGGTCTTGGTAACTTACAATGACGGAGAAATGAGCTGTGTGTCATCTGAAAGTTTATAACCAGTCTCCACCGGAGCCGCTCCCTTTCGTCAGTTTTGTATTTTTTGTGTGGCTCAAATGCTCCGATCTCCACTCAAATTTAAAAGCTGCTGTCGGTTAATGATTATTTGATGGATGAACTCACGGCTCAGTTGGACTCTTGTTGTCAGTAAGCAGTAATACTTTCAGTTTTACGGACGTCGCCATCTTTGATATTGCTTTGGTCTCTGTTGCTATGGTTACAGGTAAGGAATACAGGCTTGACTCCCGTTGCACGTTCATACAGACAGTATTCGAAAAGCAACTGCTGAGTGAATGTGGCCTTAGTGTGCTATCTCTTTTCTAACTGATCGGACTTATAGTTTTCATAAAATTAAAGATTAAAAATCATAAAAATCTCATAGACTTACATTGATGGAATGTTCAAATGAGCCAACACTATTCAAACTCCAACTGTCAAAATTCAAACTTAAACTCCCAGAACCCCTTGAGACTAAATCAAGACTTCCCTTCTATGTACTATTTCTAATCAATTCAAACTTCCATTCTATCTAATATTTCTAACCTGTTTCTCTATCTAGCCAAGCCTAGCAACTAGAATCATGCTAGTAACTTGCTAATCATGCTAACGACATGTTAATAACTTGTTAATCATGCTAGCAACATGCTATTAATATACTAATCATGCTTGAAACATGCTAGTAACTTGGTAATCGTGCTAAAAACATTTTAGCAACATGTTAATAACTTGCTAATCATGCTAGCAACATGCTAATCATGTTAGAATGATGCTAGTAACTTGCTAATCATCCTTGAAACATGTTAGTAACTTGCTAATCGTGCTAGAATCATGCTAGTAACATGCTAATCATGTTAACGGCATGTTAATAACTTGCTAATCATGCTAGCAACATGCTTGTAACATGCTAATCATGCTTGAAGCATGTTAGTAACTTGCTAATCATGCTTGAAACATGCTAGTAACATGTTAATTATGCTAGAAACATGTTAGCAACATGTTAATAACTTGCTAATCATGCTAGCAACATGCTATTAACATGTTAATCATGTTAGAATCATGCTAGTAACTTGCTAATCATGCTTGAAACATGTTAGTAACTTGCTAATCATGCTTGAAACATGATAGTAACATGCTAATCATGTTAGAAACATATTAACAACGTGTTACTAACTTGTTAATCATGCTAGCAGCATGTTAGAAACATGCTAGCAACATGCTAGCAACTTACTAATCATTGTAACAACATGCTAGTAACACCCTAGCAACCACCCTGTGTACCTAGCAACTGCATAGCAACACCTTAGCAACCGCCCTGGGTACCCTAGCAGCCCCATACCAATACCCTAGCAACCATCCCGGGTACCCTAGCAACTTGTATTTTTCTAAATAATTTCAAGCTTTTAGAACTACTTCAAACTATCTATATATCTGTCTAAACTATTAAACTGTTTCAAGCTAATCATGCGAAAAACATGCTAGCAACAATATCTATGTAATCCATATATCTAAATGTTCAAACTTCAGACTTTTGCAACTGCTTTAAACCTTAAAGCTGGGCTTTCTCAAGCCAACCTAAAGTTTGTCTTGACAAACTTTTTTTTTTTATCTAGTGTACTTATTGTACTCCAAAACTGCTTTCCGGACCTAACAGCCGGAAACAATATGACGAAATCACAAGTCCTGCATACTATACGAATTCTAATATTTTTAATAATGTAAATACTGCTCACTGTACTATGCACAAAGTGATACATTCATGTTGTTTAGAATACCTTTAAGCGGAAACTCTGGTTACCATGATAATATTCCTAATTTAGCGTTGAAAAAGTAGTCAAGGGGAAATATGACATTGTTTGTATTTCACAACAAACTCTTACCTGGTGCTGGTAATCCATAATCCGGGATAACGGTGCCTTAGTTAGTTCCTTAGTCTCGTACTTCAGAGGAAGTTTAATAAAGTCACACAAACAACGTAGATATCGATTATGAAGACTTTTTAAAAAATCGTACCTCACAACCGGTCTCTCCATGTTGCAAACGTAGTGAGAAGTAAGATATCCTGAAATGAAAGAGCTTGTTGTAATCATCATGTAGTTGTCATTTCGTAAATGATTCCCCACATACTGTAGATAACTGATGATGTGCAATTCAGTTACAACGTATTCAGGAAGTGTTTAAGAAAGCTATGATCATATATGGTCTTTCTGGAGCTAGAGTGCCCCCTTGTGGCTAACGTAAGTTTATATATAAGTGATACAAGTGGTTGTAGTGATGCAAGCTCTGGATGTGAGCTAATAAAGCATGTTGTTCTCCAGCATACAAACGTCTCCATTTCTATAACAAACTACATGGTGTCAGAAGTTAAAAATATCAGAGCAAGAAAGAAGATAAAGACACAATGGCTGAAGGATTTCGCCGACCAGACCCGCTGAGTTTTGACGGCAACATAGCAGAAAACTGGCGAAAATTCGAACTGGAATTCGACATATTCATTGCAGCTGCCCACAGTGAACAGCCAGATAAAACTAAAGCCTACATACTCCTCAATCTTGTGGGACCAGAGGCGACTGAAAGGGAACGTTCATTCACATATGCTCCAGCGATACTGGTCACAAATGGGCAAGATGAAATCACACCAGCGGAGTCACGGGAGGATCCAGAATGTTTAAAGCGAAAATTCAGAGAAGTATGCAATCCGGAGACAAACGTGATGGTGGAGAGACATTCATTTAATACCAGAAATCAAAAACCAGGAGAAACCATCGAGGCTTACGTGAGTACACTAAGAAACAAAGCAAAAACATGTAACTTTGGTGCGCTCACAGACGAGTTAATCAGAGACAGACTGGTGTGCGGCATAGACAATGACAGTGTAAGAAGAGTGTTGCCTAGAGAAAGTGTTCTAACTCTTGTGAAAGTGATTAAAATATGCCAAATCAGCTAATTAACCGAGCAGCACACAAAGGTGCTGGCTGCACCGCGCAGCGGGCCTACGAGTATTGATGCAATACACTTTAACTCAAAGGGGAGAAAAGCCCTTGTGCACCGGCAACTACCACAACAAAAAACACCTGAGCGGGACAAAGAACATCTTTAACTGTAAAAACTGTGGTGGAAGTCATCCAGCAAAGCGTGATCAATGCAAAGCTTTAGGACAACAATGTCACCGTTGTAAGAAGTTTAATCATTTCAAGTCCCAGTGCAGATCTGCATCAAAAGACAATTTCAAATCCATCAATCAGATTACTGATGCAAACACAGACAGCAGCGAGGAGTCATTTCATATCGACGGGCTATGTCTTGGTGCCAGTGAGATAGATGCAGTCAATCATCGCACGACTAACAAGCAAGAAATACATTGCAGCCTGACAGTAAATGGCAAGCCCCTTGAGCTTAAAATTGACACAGAAGCAAAGTGCAATGTCATTTCAACTGAAACGTACCAAGCAGTGAGAAAAGATGAGAAAATCCAAGAAAAGTCAAAAGCAACATTAGTGGCTTATGGAGGCACCGTGATTCAAACACAAGGAACTGTGACGTTGCAGTGCTTGACCAGCAAACAAAATCGCACCTGTTGCAATTTCATGTTGTTAATAAAAATGTCAAATCATTGCTGGGCCTGCCAGACTGTTTAAAAATGAATTTGATATCTCTCAAAGAAGTGCATGGAATTGATTTCAACAAAAATGAAAACCAAGGCATCTAGAACCAAGGTTCTAAACAGAGCACAGCAAGAGAATCTGAAACTAAACCCACAAAAATGCAAGTTCAGGCTTAAAGAATCAGTTATGTGGGCCACCTGTTCACAGAATATGGATTAAAACCAGACCCAGCCAAGATAAAGGCCATTACAGAGATCTGGCCAATGCCAGATGACAAAGCTGCCTTGCAACATTTCTTGGGCATGGCTAACTACCTCGGCAAATTCATCCCAAATTTCAGTGAACTCGCAGCTCCACTACGACAGCTGCTCCACAGAGATGTGGCTTGGTGCTGGTCACAGCAACAACAAGAGGCATTTGGCAGAGAGCTATTGGCAGTGGTCTTCACCTGTCAGAAGTTCTATGACGACATCTATGGGAAACCGGTTTTGGTGGAAACAGACCATCAACCCCTTGTAACGATTCTGAACAAACTTCTACATACTGCTCCAGCACGACTTCAGCGAATGATACTGAAGCCACACAAGTTCAGTCTGACTCTGACTTACAAAAAAGGAAAGCAACCCTATCTGGCAGACACACTGTCACGTGCTCCCAGGAAAGTAACAACAAAAGATCTCAAAGATGAGGAGGAATTCAAGGTGATGGCCATCCAAATGATTTCAGTCAATCGGCTACAAGAGCTCAAAGAACATACTGGAAAAGACAGCTCTCTGCAAAGTCTGTGCAACACCATCAAGCACGGTTGGCCAAAGAAAATTCAGAGTGTGCCAGTGCCACTTAAACCCTTCTTTCCTTTCAGGGATGAGCTCACTATTGAGGATGGAATCATCACAGAGGGAACAAGAGTTGTAATTCCTCACAGCCTACAGAGTGAATATCTACAGATCTTGCACAAAGGCCATGCAGGAGCTGAAGCGACCAAACACAGAGCATGCAATGCTGTTTTTTGGTTGACTATGACGCAGGACATTGACAACTTTGTGCAGTCTTGCAGCATTTGCAATGCTTTGAAGCCTCATCAACAGAAGTAGCCATAGCACCTGCACGAGATCCCAGAACTGCCTTGGTCTGTCATTACATATTTGACTGGAACAGCCAACAGTACCTAGTGCTGGTAGATTCATACTCTGGGTGGTTTGAAGTAAATCCACTTAGAAACTTGTCTTCACAGAACATTGTCAACAAACTGAAGAGGCACTTCTCTGTGCACAGCATTCCCCAAAAGGTAATCACCGATAACCGCACCCAGTTCACAAGCTAGATCTTCAGAGACTTTGCAAGTTCATGGGACTTTTGTGACATCACTAGTAGTCCTGAGTATCCCCAGGCGAACGGTCTCGCAGAAAGAGCCGTTCGTAGTGCAAAGCGCCTGCTCGAAACCACTAAGAGGGATGGGACAGATTTGTATCTGAATTTGTTAAACATCCGCAACATTCCTTGAGATAAGATACTGGGTTCACTCGCACAGAGATTGATGTCCAGGGTAACACGTACCAACATGCCCATCAGCAAGCAGATGCTGAAGCCAAGATCAAAGGACACAGAAAAATACTTCAGGTCCCACAAATTCTTTGGTTTTTCAGCATTTTTGTGTATTTTAACCCTTTTCAACAATGACTGCATGATTTTGAAATCCATCTTTTCACACTGAGGGACTCGTATGCAACTATTACAGAAGGTTCAAATGATCACTGATGCTTCAGAAGGAAAAAAGATACATTAAGAGCCAGGGGTAAAAACTTTTGAACAGAATGAGGATGTGTACATTTTTCTTATATTGCGTAAGTTACATTTACCCTGATCTTCAAATTCAAAAAGTTTTCACCCCTTCAGTTATCCTTAGTGTAAAAAGATGGATCTCAAAATCATACCGTCATACACAAAAATGCCGAAAAATTTGAAGGACCTAAAAAAAAAAAAAAAACACAGCTGTGGATCATTCAAGTTTTGGTACTTTATTGTTAGTGTGGTGTCTCTCCTGTGGTTCTGGCAGCCTGTGTCTTAGTGGCAGGTCGTTTCAGTCCATCTGTCTCATCTGTGAGCAGCCAGTACACACACTTGAACCCCAATGGTGTTATCAGCCCTACCCACTTTACTTAACTGGATATATTAATAAGTCATACCCAGATTTTCTTTACTTTACACTGAGGAGGATGAAATGAGATCATCCGTGTTTCTCCGAAACCCTCATATCTGAGTAAGTTGCAGGATTTCCAACAAAGAATGAACATAGAGCTCTTCAAAGATGAAAAGAGAGGGCAGAGGAGGAAGTTTAGAAAGAGACCCGAAGCTAGACTAAGCTGAAGATCCGTGTGGTAGTGAGAGAGGAGAAGGAAAGAGGAGCCATGTGGCACGTTAGTTGTTCTTTAAATCCTAAAGTGCTCCCGGACGGGGTGCCTGCACGGACGACCATGAAGAAGGCACTGGCTGGAGGAGTCAAAGGGAAGAAGAAGATGTTCTCATTTTCTTTACGATGCCGGATTGGAGTTATCAGAGGAAGGGTAAAGGTAAGACATGAGAAAATATGCATAAGGTGTGAGTGTGGTGATATTTGTATGGGTAAAGGGTGAATTGTATGTGTAGTTGCTGTGAACTTCATGAGCAGTCATGATGAAGTTGTTATGTGTGTAATTTGTATGTTTATTTATATTTTTTCTTGATTGTGTGGGTCTGAAAAATGAATGCAAGATTTGCTGTCCTACGTACCTGCAAAACAGTTTTCAACCACATGGGGGCTGTATAGTTTAAAATTACTTGGTCTGCAGTCTTTTACATTGAAACCAAAGTATTTGGACCATATTAGTTATTTTACATTTTTATGAATCATTAGTTAAAAGGTGCTGTATTATTATTATTATTATTTTAAATAGCTCTTGGTTTGATGTATTTTCTAATGCAGCAACACTTGTGCATTTTTTATTTGTGGCTGTATTTTGAGGAAGAAGGGTCTTATCTAGTGAAACGATCGGTTATTTTCATAAAAAAAAAAAAAAAAAATACAATTTAAATACTTTATAATCTCAAATGCTCGTCTTGTCTTGCTCTCCCTGAACTCTGTGTATTCTGGCTCAAGACAGTTAATTTACCCTGATCTTCAAATTTCAAAAGTTTTCACCCCTGGCTCTAAATGCATTGTGTTTCCTTTTGAAGCATCAGTGAGTGTTTGAACCTTCTGAAATAGTTGCATATGAGTCCCTCAGTTGTCTTCAGTGTGAAAAGCTGGATCTCAAAATCATACAGTCATTTAAGGGTTCCAATACACAAAAATGCTGAAAAACCACAGAATTTGTGGGACCTGAAGGATTTTTCTGAAGAACAGTGGGCAGTTTAACTGTTTAACAGGACAAACAAGGGACTCATTAACAACTATCACCAAAAAAAAAAAAAAAAAAAAAAAAAAAACAGCTGTGGATCATTCAGGTAACAACACAGTATTAAGAATCAACCGTATGTAAACTTTTGAACAGGGTAATTTTTATAAATTCAACTATTATTTTCTCTTGTGGACTATATGTAAATGTCTTTTATGTGAAATATCTTATTCAGGTCAGTGGTGATTAAAAAACACATTTTGTATGATCTCTCTTATTTTGATAAACATTTTGCAGGTTCTGCAAAGTGTATGTAAACTTTTGACTTCAATTGTAAATACTATGGTAGCGTACGTGTCATATACAGTACATCAAAGATGCTATGCATCATATCTTATAGATCAGTGCTGTGATATTGCCATCTGGTCACCATCATTTTTGTTTTAATGATTTTTGGTGACTGATTTGACCACAGTGGTAATGAAACTACATTTAACATGGTAAAATGATGCAAGGGCTGTTTCCTACTTGACTCTTGGCTTTTAAATGTCTCATCTGCTCACCAAGGTGGCATTTATTTGATCAAAAATACAAAAAAGTCACATGATCACAAAAATACAACAGTGTCACATGATCCTTCAGAAATCATTCTAATATGCTCATTTGATCTGCACATAATTATGGAAAAACTGGATGTATGGATTAAACGTTGTCTGTGCAACAGGATCAGCTGTAGATAAAACCATTTGAGGTTGCTTAATGGATTCATCTAGCCTGCTTTTCTTCATTTCATTGCTTTTCAAAGAAGATTCATTCTCTAAGGAATTCTAACTGAAGTTGCACATGTGGCTTAATTGGATAGGTTAATATGGCGATTTCCAGGTGTACGCTTTAACAATCACAGGCCCATATGCAGAAGGCTATTATGAACCGTGTTGTGACACCATTTAGTTGCCAGGCACGCTCATTGCTGTAGGTGGTCATCGGTGTACATTTTATTTGGTCAGTATAAAATACTGGAAATCCTTTCTTTATACTTTTGTCAGTTAAATAAAAGTTAAAGAAAATGATTAATTTAATTGCATTTTACAAAATGTTTAACAATACAAAACAAAAAATAAAAGAAAAAAAAATACAATAAAATACAAAAAATTAAAAGAAAATACAAAACTTTCTCAAAACTCAGTTTATTTTGAGTCTTTCTTAATGTCAATAATTATTTTGGTTTATAGATTTACTATATACCATACTGCATATTCTTCAATAGAAAAATGCATTAGTCTATAAGAGGTTTATTAATTCATATTTGGTCATATTGAGTCAGGTTACACATAAAATGTTACATACATGGACTTTAATTAAGATGCATAAACAATGCCCCATTCGGACAGGTTGTGTTTTGTGTTTGTCAGCTATGGATGTCATGATTCTGGCATGTACAGACAAAAAAAAACATGTTATTTGTTCATTTTAACAGATATACAGCTTTTATATTATAATGCAAACATCAGGTCAGGTGTATTTGATGTTACATCACAGAACAGCAGCAGGTGGCAGGATAGTCATCAGCGTTCACTTTAAACTCATTTCCAAACACATAATAAGCATAAGGCTTTCCTTTCCACATGTAGTTCACTTTGGTTATGGGAATAAGTTCGATCGTCTGCCTCTGAAACAGATTCAGTTACAGAATGACAGATTTAAGATTAAGTCTGAATGATAATAATCAAGTGATAAAAAGATGACAGTATAAAATAGCCTGGGAGCACACAAACACACAAAGATTACCTGTTGTAAAATGCGGGATGTTTGGGCGTATTTCACCTGATGGTCTCCTACTAAGCGCTCAGAAGCTTGTGCGACAGAAACATCTGGAAAGCCCCTCACTGGATATAACTACAGTAAACATACAACCATCTGATGAACTTGCTAATTTCATCAAGTTTCTTTTTAACTCTTACTACATGTACAGTCTGTTCTTACCATGTACTGGGCATCTTTGAAGAGTTCCTTCCCTGAAACCTTCCCCAGATTTTCTGTTCTCAGACCACTCAAATCTTGCGCTATAAATTCATCTTTCTCAGTGCTCCTAAAATAGTCAAATAAATAGCTTTTAGAATGAGACAGTCCATTTTGATAGACTTCTGGATATCATGAAATAATCAATAATAATGACTTTATTTCTTTTTATTTCAAAGAAACTGTAAATGGTGCTTTCTTGTGCAAAGAATGACTTCAATGTATATCTGTGAGTAGGATTGTTTAGAAACGTTACAGCATATCTCTCCTTAATAAACTGCAGGATTCATGTCTGTAGCACAAACAGTGACTGAGGAGCTAGTTAATATAGTAATGTTCATGTAGATCATACCATTTAACAGTGAGGTTGATGAAGACGAGCAGCTGTCTCTTTCCATGGCAGGTGCCACACTGGCAAGAGCCGTTGCCGCTACATGAACTACAGCTGAAAGACATCAGGCAGGTCAAAACTCTGAAAATACCAAACCACTAAAGCCCCCTGCAGGAATTCAAAAAATTATTTAAAAAGAAAAAAAAAAAATTAAATATAAAATACAATACAAATCTAATTAAAATGATAATTTAATTAAAATAAAAAAAAAACATAAATATACATTAAGTAAAGTAAGTATTTTCCGATATTAAAAAAAAAAAAAAAAATTTAGAGGGAAACCTCTTTTAAAGAAATGTCTCATTATCCTGCTGGAAAAAAAAAATTTGGAATGGCTTCCACTACAAATACCATTACAAACATTACAAACTATCAACTTTTAACCATTAAAAAAATGGTTTTCTGTAGTGTGTGTTGGGACATATATTCCATTAGGATTTATTGGTTTTAACAAGCCATCAATAGACAATTACCAATTACCAGTAGAAACCAACAGGATCCATTACAGTTTCCATTAAAACCAATACAAGTCCCATTACAAATTTTGTTTTTTTTTTCAGCAGAGATACAGCTACAAAGGACTTACTTTTCACGTCCGCGCCCATTGCAGTGCATGCAGCGGTCATTAGATTGACGGTAACCAGTACCATTACACACCCAACAGGGTTTCTGCACATGGACAACAATAGAGGACAAATATTTCATATATTAGGGCATTTTACGTCATCCTAAATGAAAACCATTCTGTGGCTTGTGTGCACATTTCCAATACAATTCAACTTGAATTCTTCTCCAGGCACCACACAAAGAGATACTTTCACTCAATACAAGTGCCATATTCTCCTCTGAGAAAAAAAGCTTTGGGAACAATGAAATGCCCAGTATGCAGCCGGTTCAGTCTGGGATAGTCAAAATTTACTTACGTTTCCAGCTCCAGCACAGGTGGTACAGGGGCGCCTTCCCATTCCCAGACACGTATGACAGTTCTAGGGTAAAAACAGAATATGATGCTCTAAAGTATAATCTGACTTACTGAACATAACCATTACTGGCATGCAGCAGGAAATCAGGAAGCATTTGTACTTTAGAGTGTAAAACACTTTTTCAGTGGCCCAAATTCAGACATATTTCTTTGTCCAATTCATTTTTCCCATAGGGTTTTTTGTGAATCATGTGGTTAAAGGTCAAACCTTGACTGAGGAAGTATAGGGCACTTTAATGGTCTGCTTATGGTTTTGAAAGAAGGCCGGAGTTTGAGCTGCAATCTGCCACGGACCTGGAGCAGGCTGAACACCAGCATCCACAGCCTGACCTGAAATTTTATTTGATTTTTATTCCACATTAAACACAACAATTTCCCTTCCTTGCATTTGCATCAACACGTAAGATTTGAATATAGTAAAAGAATACAATATCAGATTTGTATCAACTTTTCTGAGATGTGGCCAAGCAAAAGACAGTATAAAGTATAAACATGCCCTATCTGGGTTACCTCTGTAAGGCTCTTGACTCCATTCAGTAGATCTGGACTCCATGAATGTCTCCAAACGATACTGAGAAGAGAAGGAGAATAAGCAGACACATCAAAAATAGGGATGCGCCGATCCGATATTCATATCCATGCCATTTTTGTCGGATCGGGTATCGGTCATATAGGGTCGATCCAAATCCGATATTGTGCGTATTATTCTGTGTTACCGAAAAGCCGTATAAAAGCATTATAAAGCACAATAACGTTTTCGTGCACTATATTCCAAATCTTCTTAAGCCATACAATAGCTTAATGTGAGGTACATAAGAATATTTATGTCCTTGCATTAAAGTTCACACAAACTCTTCTCTCCGCTGTGGCAGTCATTCATTCGGTTACGACAGTCAGCTCGGTAAAGCTCTCTTTTGTATGTAATGGCAAAGTGATTATATTTCGTTTCGTTTTTTTATTAAGTTAATTTAGATAGTGCATACCCTCTACTACGCACCCCCGGTTGTCTTGCTTCTCTCTCTGTCCATCTCACTCAGATCCGCCACACCATGATGACCTCTCATTGCTGTACCCGTCCCTGTCGATGTTGTGTCAGTACCCATCTGCCCATCTCGATCCACCCATGTGCCCGACCTTAGCTGGACCCATAGCGTAGTCGCTCAGTCCTGTTCTCATGATAAATATAAGCTTTGAATTACTACTTAATGAAATAAAACAAATCGAAAACAAAAACGCTTTCATTATGTATAGCTAATCTGTAAAGATGTATTTATCTCTAAAGGCTCATCCAATGAGATGGCGAGTAAAGATCGTTAACTTCATCCTTAAAACACTGACTCAGAAAACACTAGTTTATTAATAAATAATTCAAAAATCTCCTTACCATTTCCCCGACACATTCATGTTAATTACTTTTGCCGGTGCTTTGTGGCAAGCTTTAGCCTGTTGTGTGCACTTGAACGGGGATCTCCAACCGCTGTGCTAAAGGCACTTGCGCTCGCTGCTGCTGACGGGACACTAAACATGGTCCTAAGCGCTCTTGACAGTCGCAGTAGCCTGGTCTGGTGTTGTTTCCACCAATTTTTTTTAAACACCATTGATAAATCGTACTTCCGCCTGCATCATGCGTGCGTGATTGCATAATGCATGCAGTCTAGCTATTGCAAGACAAGCATTTGCGGTTAAAAAAAGTATATCTTTTTTTTTTTTCCCCCTAGAAAATGACGGATCATTTTCGCTAGATAAAACCCTTATTCCTCGGCTGGGATCGTGTAGAGCCCTTTGGAGCTGCACTGAAACTGCAATGTGGACCTTTAACCAATTTGCCACCACTGAAGTCCACTATACGGAGAAAAATCCTGGAATGTTTTCCTCAAAAATATTAATTTCTTTTCGACTGAAGAAAGAAAAACATAAACATCTTGGATGACATAGGAGTGAGTAAATTATCAAGAAACTTTTATTCTGGAAGTGAACTAATCTTTTAAGAAATGTATTTGTTGCAGCTCAGATTTCCAAAGCTCGGCCCAAGTAACTTTGCGTTCTACTACTTATTCCCACCTTGTCCAGGCTCCCTGCTGCCGCATCCAAATCATCCTGCTAGCTTGTACTTCCTCAAACGATCATCTGATTCTGAGCTCATTCTGAGCTCGATCCCTCTCCCCCCCCCAATCCTTCCTCTTTATTTTGTTATAACACAATCCCGTGTTGCTGCCCAGGCCTGCTCCTCCTTGAGTCACTGTGCCCACCATTGCCCCTTGCTTCAGACATGACGCAACATCCACAGCCTCAGTTATCTTCCATTTCCACCCTGTCCTGATCTCAATCCCTGCCTGAAAGACTCTCAGGTCACAGGACTCCTGGTTTTGTGGCACCTCCCTAGTGTGGGTCACCATCATTTCTTCATTCAGGCTGATGAAGGAGAGTTTCAGCTTGTTGTTTTGTTGCTTAGGCTTTGGGGTAGTCCAACCCATTTCTGTAAGAACCTGCTGATCCTCCTCTAGAAGCCAACCACTGTGGAGATCGTATCCTCATAGACTAAAATGGGCTAGAGAATCCTTGGCAGGATCCCGTGTTGGTAAACCCAGGGCATAAAATTATATGTCTTATACATTATATGGATTTGCATACTGGAGAAGAAAATGATGGTCATAATGAAGATTATTTACTGTAGGTCTCACCCTGTAGGTATTAAAGGACTCCATACTGGTTATGACTCCCTCTTTGACAGGGGCAGAACTATAGCAGCACTTGCTGGAGACATACATTGAGAAAGCTTCATGTGCTCGGTCCTCTGAGATGGAGGGTATACTGATATCAAAGAGAAAAGATCAATAGGTAAGTGACCTTTGCACAGGTCTAACAGGGTGCGTTGTGACTTTTTTTTGTTAAATCCATGTTTTACTAAGCTGACACACCCCATTCAGGCCATAGGGCAGACTGTAAGCAGAATGCATTTCAGATAAAGCTTTCAAACTTTTTGATTTCAAAAATTCCAAAATATTATGATCCCCTGCAAGGTGAATATAAAAGCCGCTACAGTACATACCTATTTATATTGTGTGATGAAATGATAAAGAACATTTGTTTGTTAAGTTAAACAGTTTTTTTTTTTTTTTTTACTGTACTGAAGTCAAAGCCAATTATTAAAAACAAATTATGAATTAATTCATAATGCATTATTATTTAAAAAATTATTCAGTTCATTTCTAATTTATAAAAAAAAAAAAATGTGCAGCACATATTTAATAAAATCGCTTTGTGAGTTGATAATCTTAGTAAGCCATATTGTGATTTTGGGTTTGTTATATTAAAGGGGTCATCGGATGCAAAGTTCACTTTTACATGTTGTTTGAACATTAATGTGTGTTGGCAGTGTATGTACACATCTACCCTATAATGATAAAAATCTATGCAGTGGTTTTTAATTAATCTGTAAAAATAATATCCCCTTTTTCATATCAAGCCATTCTCAGATGCCTGTCAACAGAGGCCGCACCCACAATAGTTGATTGACATGAGCTTCTTACCTCAGACCCGCCTAAATCAGCTGTAACAGTCCGAACTCCACTGTTTGGATGCCAGAGCAGGGATGTAAATTAGACAAGAATATCTCTGATTGAGCGATTGAGGTGTTGCGTTGCTGGATGTAATAATGAACATAGTGGTCGTCATTTACTACCGACATGCAGTGGATTACATTTGAGTATAAGGGGTTTTTTTTATGAATCTTTGCTATCGCCTTTCCTAATAACATGCTAGTTAGCAAGTTTAGCACTAAACGTGGCTAAATGCGGCTAAAGTAAACAGGCTCGTCACTCCACAAAGAGAAGAGAGGGGCGGGGCGAGCAGAGCTCATTAACATTTAAAGCAACCTCGACCAGAACAGGATGATTTTTGCAGAGCTGATTTTGGCAAGGTAAAAAAGATCTTAATTACACTACCATTGAGAAATTTTAATCAAAGCATGTTATAGACTTTTCATTAAGACCCTAAATAATCATATCAACGTGGAAAATGGGCATCCGATGACCCCTTTAATCGTGCTGCCCTAGTTGGAGAACACCATTTAAAAACCCCTAAAACAAAGAGCACATCCAAACTGTGAGAAATGAAGAATGCCCATCTTTGTATGATGACTGCATATCATAGGTGCGTGTTTAAGATTCAATGTGTGCATTGTGTGCTTTTTGTATAGAGAAAAAGCTCTTACTGCCAGTCTGGTGAGCTGGGGGCCTGTTCAGGCACAGGCATCGGTACAGGCATCGGAGGTGGAAGATACCCACCTGTGAAAACAGAGGCATGTCAGCAACAAAACTAGGGGGCCATTCATGTATTTTTTGTGTAGAAAAGGTACATTGCACAAATTCAATTTTGCATCTACAAAATGATGAATTAAGATCATGTGCATCATTGTATTTTTGCTTTTATACATTTTTATTAAATTTATAAAGGTGTTGAAGGCACCTGGCCTAATGGTTAGCGGCGCAGCATTGGCTGGGTGTGTGTGTGTGTGTTTTTTCACTACTCACTGCTGTGTGTGTGCGCACTTGGATGGGTTAAATGCAGAGCACAAATTCCAAGTATGGGTCACCGTACTTGGCCACACGTCACGTCCTTAAAATGTAGTTGTCATATACACTACCAGTCAAAAGTTTTTGAAACAGTAAAATTTTTAACGTCTCTTCTGCTTACCAAGCCTGCCTTTATATGATCCATATTACAGCAAAAACAGTAAAATTACTATTTAAAATAAGTTTTTTATTTGAATATATTTTAAAATGTAATTTATTTCTGTGATTTCAAAAAAAAAAATGAAAGCTGATTTTTTTAGCATCATTCATAAAATATTACATTCTAATATTCTAATATAATATACTAATATTCTGATTAGCTGCTCAAAAAACATTATTTATTATTATGTTGAAAATAGCTGAGTAGATTTTTTTTCAGGTTTCTCTGATGAATAGAAAATTCAGAAGAACAGCATTTATCTGAAATAGAAATCCTTTGTAACATTATAAATGTCTTTATCATCGCTTTTGATCAATTTAAAGCATCCTTGATAAATAAAGTATTAATTTCTTGAAATTCTTTTAAATAAATAAATAAATTATACTAACTCCAAGCTTTTGAATGCTATAATGTATAATATTACAAAAGCTTTTTATTTCAGATAAATGTTGATCTTTGGATCTTTCTATCCATGAAAGAATCTTGAAAAAAAATATTCAACTGTTTTAAATATTGATAATAATAATATAAATATTAGAATGATTTCTGAAGGGTCATATGACACTGAAGACTACAGTAATGATGCTGAAAATGTAGCTGTGCATCACAGGAATAAATTACATTTTTAAAAAATATTTAAATAGTACGCAGTTTTTTAAATAATAAAAACAAGTCACAGTATTACTGCTTTTGCCGTATTTTGGATAAAATAAATGCAGGCTTGGTGAGCAGAAGAAATTGTTAAAAAAAAAAACCATCAAAAATCTTACCGTTTAAAAACTTTTGACTGGTAGTGTAATTTATGGCAACTGTACAATACAATGGTATTTTGTACATGAAACTTGTACTGACATGCCCCCATTCAGAAACTGGGGGTTTAAAGAAAAGTTTCCCCCTTGTAATTACAACTTTGTGGTGATGTTTGTGCTTTCACTTCGTAAACATGATGTTTCCGACGGGATATGAATCCACCATATGAGTCTGAGGACATTTTCTCATGCTGAAGCGTTTACTTTATCTTCTTTCATGTTTGACATAACATGCTTACCGCCTCCACCAGCCACTGTTCCTTCATATCCAGGGACTGTATCGAACATGTCTGCAGGAGGTGCAGAAGGTCCGTGGATGGTTGTCGCAGGTGCGGCTGCCATGGCTAAATAAGATTCAGAGAAACAGGTTAGGTAAGTTACTCACTGGTTGTGTACCAAGAAAGACAAAATTCTGTTTCAAATACCATAAAAATATCTTTATACATCCAAACATTTTTAGAGATTTATTGCACAGCTTCTGAAATATTGTTTGTGATTATGACTGGTCAATCACAGCCGCCTGTGTTCAAATACCTTAGTGAAAAATGAATAATGCTTGCCAGTTATTATTAGTCTTCAGCTGCTAACTATTGAAAATGTTATTCACCAAGCAATAGTTACAGACTTGCTTTTTAGATCTTGAAGAACAGATTCTTGTTGCTGGTAAGACTCCTTAAAGGCACAATATGTAAGTTTTCGCCGCTAGAGGTCGCATTTTCAAAACAATAACATGACGCAATGATGGAGCATGGAATGTTGGGAGATGTCGTTTTCACAAATCATGCTCACGGATGAGGTAATGTATTAGTTTTTTATTAACTTACCTGTACATTTAATAACATTATTTTATGTCATCGTAATGAATTATCTCCAAAGAACATGAAATTTAATTCAATATTAGCCTTTTATGACTATTTGTCATGATTTGGCAGGTTAATGATGGCATTTTTACGTGTGTAAAACATTCTTTCTAAGGGTGCTTCTCCACTACAGCATAGCGAACAGAGCGGAGCGGGCGTTTTCAATTCATTCCTATGGAAGCTGAGCTTAAATGCTTGCGCAGTGCATTAGCTCAGCTTCCATAGAAATGAATTGAAAAAAATTATTTAAAAGAATTATAATAAATACATATATTTGTAAATATTTCTTAAATAAATACAAGAATGTGTTTGTATTTATAAATACATAATAATTGCACACAGTACACAGACATATATTAGGCAAACTCAAACTTTTATTTTGTATACGATTAATCGCGATTAATCTTTTGACAGCCCTAATATATATATAATATAGGCCTATATATGGCGTGCCGCACTGCACCGCACAGTTTCACTCTCCCTAGCTGCTGGGCGGTGTGATGCTCTGCTCAATATTCCACTCTATGAATGCGCGTTCCGCTCATGTACCGCTACTCATGCTCACCGGAAAAAAACATTTAAGTCTGCTCAAATAACGCGCCTATAGGAAGTTTCTATGTAGATCCGCATGCGGTTTTTGGACATTTTATTACAAAAATCTTACATATTGTGCCTTTAAGTAAGTAGTGAGCAGTGTGTGCTTTAAAGCCTATGGACTTAGGTCTACTGTATATATGGTTTAGGAATGTATAATCAAAGTCCCTTTAAGGCAAGTCATTTCACTCGGCGGCCATCTTTGAAACGCCTCTCGGGCAGGCAAGTGCAGCTCTTATCTCTTTGAATGGGGAAACATCAAATTCTCCAAAACTGTTCACCAAGCTTACGATTAAATTTCATATTTGAAATCACCAATGAAATCTGACAACAAACTGCCCCATAAGTATCGTTCATTATGCTCCAATAGCGATCAGCCAGTGCGCATGCGCAGTACTGAGCGCAGGTCTCAGAATGCTGTTTCTGTAGCTACCGGGACTTTTAACGGCAGTTGCAGTGACGCGCTGACTTTACTAATAAACGCTTGGCTCTTTCATTAAGAAGGCAGGGCTTCGCGGCCATAATGAGCGTTGCATTTTTCCTCATTCAAAACTATACGAGTGAACAGGTCTTGGGTATTCTTGGTATAGTACAGTATAGCATAGTCCAAGAGCTGCTGCTATTGGGTGAAGCTGCTTCTACAATACGTAACATTTGTTTTAAGATTTATTCTGTGAATTTTGATTTAAGGGGCGTAGATTTAGGGTGGACGTAGGGGTGTCCCCACCAATATCCTCCGACCATTGAAATGTCCCCACCAATAATTTAATCCACTTAAAAAAAAAAAAAAAAAAAAAAAAAAAAAACAATCGTGCTGTCAACATTAACCTAGACACGCAGAAAGGGATAAATCACGTTCTCTCCTTGAGTCCTCCCGCCCCCAAAACACATATGAACATTTTGATTGGCTGTGCCTTTCCCTGCTATCATGAGAGAGGCTATGGCTGCGTTCAGATACAAGCAGCGCCAAATGCAGTGTATTTTTTTTTCCCGTGCAAGAAGGTGTGTTGGGTGACATACATGTGAGGATGGCGGCAGCAAAAAAAAAGAAGCTCTTTTCTTTCAAAGAAAAGTGTAAATCACTTCAAGTTCGCTAGTGAATCCATCAAAGTCCATCAAAGTAACGACAACAGTTAAGGTTAATGCTAGTGTTTTTTTTTTTTTTTACCGCTTTGACGCACATTCATTATAGCAGGGCAGGCTATAGTCTGTGAATACGGACTTAAAACTAACAGCAGATTAAACAGCTAAATGTAAAAGTATAAATATGATCCCTGTCAGTTCTCCTAATCTAATGACGACTATTTGTCAGAAATCAGTCTTGTGAAAGAAATTGATATGCTACATACTAATATTGGGGTGGGGGGGTTGGAGGGTGGTGCGGAGGGGGGGGGGGGGGGGGTTGGTCATAGGTCCCCACCAATGTCCAGAGCAAATCTACGCCCTTGTAGTAACGATAACCATTACCATTGTACATTTTATAGTAGCTACAAATACTGCATACTATACGAATTCTAATATTAATACTAACTGTACAATGCACAAGACAATGCATTTATTTCGTTTTGAATACCGTTAAGCGGAAACTCTGGTTACCATGGTAATATTTCTAATTTAGCGTTGAAAAAATACAGGGTGTTGCTCTGTAGAAAACTGAGGTTTTTTACATTTCACAACAAACTCTTACCTGGTGCTGGTAATCCATAAACCGGGTTAATGGTGCCGTAGTTAGTTCCATAGTCACTTCAGAGGAAGTTTAATAAAGTTAGAATTGGAAACAAACAATATAGATATCGGTTATGAAGACTTTCTTTAAATCTTACCCCACAATCGGTTTCTCCATTTTGCAAACGCAGTGAGAAGTAAAAGTTCCTGAAATGTAACAGCTTCCTTATGCTGTAATCGTCATGTGATTATTTCGTGAATGATTCCCCACACAAGTGCCACGGAGGTCAACAATAGGCTATTGCTCAGTCTATACAGGCGTTCGTTGTATATAAAACGTAGTAAACTTAGTTATATTCGTAGTCGTAGCGGATGTCAAAGAGCAGGGTGCAGTTTCAGTTTAGTTGAATAACTTTATGTTTGTGTGGGTTTCTTACGGAACTGCTAGAGTGACATGTTGATTAAAAAAAAAAAAGTAAAGTATGAGAAAAATCTAATGTATTTGCGTCGTCCGCCCCAGAGAAACTACGCAAACCTTTGAGAGCGAACGTTGTGTTTTTCCGGGGGAAAGCAAAAGCCCTTTCGGGGCTCCGTAGTTTCGTTCTGACGCTTACTTCCAGTAACAACCACCTGCTTATGAATATGAAAATGAGGAGTCAGAAAGGGAAACCGAGAGAGTTAAACTTTAGGTGAGGAGTCGCTACTTTTAGGTTCATATAGAGAAGGCCGCCTGTGGTGGCATCATGATACAATGATGATATCAGATGGTAAATCCATCATATCAGTTAAATATTAACCAGGGGTTAGTTGTCACGCGCTCTACATTTGTTCATTCAGCAGACTAGTAATGGGTAGAGGCTGACATTTTTTCGGGAATCCCTTGGAATGGGAAACAAAATCACTAATAATCACGTGACTGGGACGGGACAGCAAAAAAATGTCAGCTGGAGTGGGCGGGGCCGGGAATCGTAACCCAACTTTATACACAAATATACATTTTATATAAATAAACTTTATATTGTAATTTTACACTTAATTCTAGTTGCCCTTTCTCTTTATGCTCTCCTTCTGTTGGCTTTGGTGTGGCTGGTTAAGTGAGTGAGTTCGTGACGGACAGATTGTTAACAGCTGGTCTGTGTGGTAATACAGTAGTGCATCAGGCAGGACATCCAAATGCTCACCTATCATTCATCGACCTAAGATATGGCTTTTCATCTTAAAGATGTATGTAGTAGCAACTTTAAATGGCCGGTTAATCTAGAAAAATGTGGGATATTGAAGTGTCAGTTCGAGTGTGGAAGCTGAATAGCAGGGCGCTGTTGCATGACAGAGGCGGCGGTGCGGTCACTTGCTCCTAAAATACCGTCATTTTTGATCATACAGATAAGAGTAATAGGCATCTTTCGAATCTGTAAAGACTCTACGTTTATTTGTGTGCACTCAGAAAAACAAGGAAACGTTAGGCTTTTGTAAACTAATTAAAGCAAACAGGATTTTTGCCGTCTGTCTCTGTGAACTTGAGCGCGTCGCTTCGAAACTCCGTGTATACTTGCTGTAGAGACATGAAAAATATATTTATAGAGTGAAATGTCTACTTTCAAATAAACCAATTCAAATAGGAAACGTGTGTGTTTGCATAGATGATTTACATGAAAATTAATGTGTGTTAATATGCATTTGTTTAAGATGGCTTTCAGTTCAATAATAATAATAGAAATAAAAAAAAACCTACATTTTGGATTTTTATTCAACTAATGTGGGCATACTGTGATCTGTACTGTATTTTTTACTATAACTGATAGATTCCGGCTAAAAAAAAAACTCAATACGGGAGTGGGAGGGAATGGGAGTCATTCTTACGGGATTGGGACGGGAAGGGACTTTCTCTCAGTTTTTGCGTGGGATTGGGATGGGACGGGAGAGGTTGGAACATCCACTCCCGTGTCACCCTCTAGTGATGGGTCGTTCTTGAACGATTCGTTCATTTTAATGTGACTCGGGAAGAACGAGTTGTCTCGGGGAGTGATTCGTTCAGTCGCGCATGCGCAACATCCTATTAGGTTCCGTACTGGAATTAGTTCATCTGTTTGGAGTCTTCGGGTTTTTCCGAGTCGTTCGTTCGTTTTATGGGGCTGTCACGTGATAAGATGAACAAGTAGGTGTGTTCGACATGAACTACGGCTACAGACAGCGGTCAACGAGAGCAGTAGGGGTGCGGAGTTGAAAACGGAGCCCTACTTGGTCAAGTCGGACACTTTCTGCTCTCGTTAGAGGCGCTCTCGCGGGGTGCTTCTCAGTATCCCTCCTCGTCTCCTCGAGGCGAGGATCGAGGAGTGAGGAGGCTTCCTGAGGAGTCATGAGCGAGGATACACAAGTGTATCCTTTGCGGAAGTGTTTTATCGATTAAACGTGATGCACGTATAAATTCTCCTCCCCCTTCACATCTGTCGTAATAATTTACATTTATATTTTACCTTTGCAGTTTAATTAATATCATATATTTAAACAGGGCAAATCATTCGTCCATTCGTTTTTTGATTTAATATTGAAAGAAGAAACATGAGAAAACGGCTCCTTTTTCGTTTTTTCATTTCATTTTTTCATTTTCGTAAACATTTTGAATATTCGATTTTTACACTTGGGCGGAACGAAACGCCCCTTTCTACTGATTGGTCAGCCGAAGATCAAACCATGCCCCCGTCAGTTCTTCCGCAGATTTGCGCAGAATAATAGTCCTACGCTGCTGCAGTTGAATGGATAATTAACGCGTTTATTGAAACTACATTTAATATTTTCTCATCAGACAAGCACACTAACGATGGCTCGACACAACCCGTACTGGGGCAGAGCCTAGACAGGGCTTTCTTCTATGTGGATATAAATTTACATACGCTTTACATTAGTTGCCAGGGTTTGATGGCACATTAAAAAAAGGTGAAAGTCATAATTCTCTGCCATTAAAAGTGCAAGCAGGACATTTATTTATTTAGTTATGTAGTTATTTATTTATTTAGTTATTTCCAATAAATAAATAAATCAGATAATAACAAGGTAAGTAGGCCTAACCTATAGTTCATACAGTTCCAATAAGTTGCAATGGGTTAAATTATCTCTAAGCAGATAAATGTACCCTGTCAAGTGCAGACCAGTAGTGAAGTGTAAATACACAGCAGTCATAACTTTGTTTTTGCTGAGTTTATTTCATTAATATTGGGTATTAATTGTTGTCAAATAATTGATGTGTTTATTTTCTCTGCCAAATAAACTTCCAGAGCAAGAAGGCTTCTTCAGTCGGGTCCCAATAATATGCAAGTAAAATAACATCAGCAGCTGTACAAGTGATGATACCTTAAGCCTATAGGCTATCGTACAACAGACACATTTAATTAAGCTTAATAACTTTTAATATGTTTGGCTGACTCAGCCGGCGCAGTTTCTTCAGAGCGGCTGCAGTACCTCTGATTGGCGTGTATATATATAGTTGGTTAGTTGGTTGTTTATTTGTTTGTTTATAAAAAGTGTATTCAGAAGTTCACGTGTTTATATATCCTTGAATGAAAATGAAGGTAAACAGAAAGACGTTTTGGACATGTTTGCATTCTTTGAATTGTTTCTCACTGGCATATTTATTGTCACAATGTGAACCTGTTTCTCAGCTTTGGCTATATTTAAACTGTGAATGTATTATGAAACACAATGATTCATGAAATAACAAAAATGGAAAAAGGTAACATATACAGTTGAAGCCAAAAGTTTACATACACCTTGCAGAACCTGCAAAATGTTAATTATTTTACCAAAATGCATGCTATTTTTTTATTTAGTACTGACATGAAGAAGATATTTCACATAAAATATGTTTACATATAGTCCACAAGGGAAAATAATAGTTGAATTTATAAAAATGACCCCGTTCAAAAGTTTACATACACTTGATTCTTAATATTGTGTGGTTACCTGAATGATCCACAGCTGTTTTTGTTTTTTAGTGATGTTGTTCATGAGTCCCTTGTTTGTCCTGAACACTTAAACTGCCCACAGTTCTTCAGAAAAACCCTTCAGGTCCCACAAAGTTTTTGGTTTTTCAGCATTTTTGTGTATTTGAACCCTTTCCAACAATGACTGTATGATTTTGAGATCCATCTTTTCACACTGAGGACAACTGAGGGACTCACATGCAACTATTACAGGAGGTTCAAACACTCACTGATGCTCCAGAAGGAAAAACAATGCATTAAGAGCAAAGGGTGTAAACTTTTGAATGGAATGAGGATGTGTACAATTTTCTTAACTGTTATTTATTTATTTATTTTTTTTAACTGTTCAGGACAAACAGGGGATTCATGAGCAACTATCACCAAACAACAACAAAAAAAATACAGCTGTGGATCATCCGGGTAACAACACAGTATTAGAAATCAAGTGAATGTAAACTTTTGAACAGGGTTATTTTCATAAATTCAACTATTATTTTCTTCTGTGGACTATATGTAAACATCTTTTATGTGAAATATCTTATTCAGGTCAGTGCTAAATAAAAAATAACATGCATTTTGTATGATCCCTCTTATTTTGGTAAAATAATTAACATTTTGCAGATTCTGCAAGGTGTATGTAAACGTTTGACTTCAGCTGTAATAGGTGACGATAAAACAATAAGGTCCCATTAGGTAATGTTAGTTAATGGATTAGCAACAACAAGCAATACATTTGTTAAAATATTTATTAAAATATAAATGTTATTGTAATGTAAGTGTGCTTTAGAAGATTTTATATTTATGTTAATTCTATGTTATTGACTAATGTTAATAAATGGAACCTTACTATGAAATGTCATAAAGTGGCAAACACATTTTAATTATGTATATAAAATGACATCACATGACAACTGGCCTGCCTTAATAAAAAGACACTTTTATACGCACATGGACCCAGAGCAAATTCACTGGACATTTGATTGAGAGTCACTAAAATGTGACAACTAGCCCCTGTCTCCCCTCCATAGTGTTGTATGATTACTATACTAAAAGTACAATGATATTTAAACATCCAAATTAAAATCTGGTTCTGTCAGTAGTTTTGGTACTTTATTGTTAGTGTGGTGTCTCTCCTGTGGTTCAGGCAGCCTGTGTCTCAGTAGCAGGCCGTTTCAGTCCATCTGTCTCATCTGTGAGCAGCCAATACACACACTTGAACCCCAACGGTGTTATCAGCCCTACCCACTATATTTAACTGGATATATTATTAAGCCATACCCAGATTTTCTTGACATAACATTGAGGAGGATGAAATGAGATCATCCGTGTTTCTCTGAAACTCTCATATCTGAGTAAGTTGCAGGATTTCCAACAGAGAATGAACACAGAGCTCTTCAAAGATGAAGAGAGAGGGTAGAGGAGGAAGATTAGAAAGAGACCCGAAGCTAGACTAAGCTAAAGATCCGTGTGGTAGTGAGAGAGGAGAAGGAAAGAGGAGCCATGTGGCACGTTAGTTGTTCTTTAAATCCTAAAGTGCTCCCGGATGGGGTGCCTGCACGGACGACCATGAAGAAAGCTCTGGCTGGAGGAGTCAAGGGGAAGAGGAAGATGTTCTCGTTTTCTTTACGATGCCGGATTGGAGTTATCAGAGGAAGGGTTAAAGGTAAGACAGGAGAGAATGTGCATAAGTGTGAGTGTGGTGATGTTTGTATGGGTAAGGGGTGAATTGTATTTGTATTTGTATTTGCTGTGAACTTCATGAGCAGTCATGATAAAGTTGTTATGTGTGTAATATTTTAAAGTATGTTTATTTATATTTTTTCTTGACTGTGTGGGTCTGAGAAATGAATGCAAGATCTGCTGTCCTACGTACCTGCAAAACATTGTTCAGCCACATGGGGGCTGTATAGTTTAAAATGACTTGGTCTGCAGTCTTTTACAGTCAACTCAAAGTATTTGGACCATATTAATTTCACCTCATTAGATTACAAATGATCAGTTATTTTGAATTTTTATTAATCATTTTGTAAAAAATGTAGCTTGAAAAGTGCCATTTTTTTAAATTTATTTTTTATTTTTATTAAATGATCTTGGTTTGCATTATCATCTAATGCAGTAATACTTGTGCATTTTTTCTTTGTAGCTGTATATTGTTTGGGGATGCTGCGCATACAGTTTATACAATATTCTCCCCCAAAATAACTGATAATTTGTGTTCATAAACTGAAATGTCAAAAATGTTAAATATATTTCTTTTTTAAAATGTTTTCAGTCTCTTATGTTTACAAAGGCTGCATTTATTTGATAAGAAATACGGTAAAACAGTAATATTGTGAAATATTATTACAATTTAAAAGGGCAGGGTTTTTTTTTTTTTAAAGCAAATCATGTTAGAATGATTTCTGAAGGATCATGTGACACTGAAGACTGGAGTAATGATGCTGAAAATTCAGCTTTGCAGGTATTAAACTGTCAATGTGATGTACTGACTGTATTGTATGTTTTGTGTGTCATCTATTGTTGAGGAGAAGGTTTTTTTTATAGTGTTACACTATATAGATTAGAATGTGTAGTATGTGTTGATTGGCGAGACAGGTGTTTGTCTTGGACACATGCAGCTGTCAAGACTAATGTCTAATAGTGGATGAAATACCCCCGCCAACCCCCAAAAATGAAATTTGAGAGCAGACTTGCATTTGGTTTAGCTCTTTAATGCCAAGTAAAGTGAATAGCTTTTATTCTGTCCATAATATAAAGTCAGTTTTAACAAGATAACAACAATAGGATGCATATTTTTGATTATAAAATGCACAAAATGCTGTTTATGTAAGGTATAGTGTTCTTTAAGTCTTTATCAGAAGGTAAAAATATAGTACTTTCAAATACACCATGGAACTGAAATAATTATTTAAACCTGTGTGATGGCACTACCATGATTCTTTTTTTTATATATGTAACATGGTGTTACCATAGTATTAGTTGAAATACCACAGAGTACTATATACAGTTGAAGTCAAAAGTTTACATACACCTTGCTGAATCTGCAAAACGTTAATTATTTTAACAAAATAAGAGGGAACATATAAAACGCATGTTGTTTTTTTTATTAAGTACTGACCTGAATAAGATATTTCACATAAAAGATGTTTACACAAGAGAAAATAATCTCACTGATACTTCAGAAGGAAACACGATGCATTAAGAGCCAGAGGGGTGAAAACTCTTTGAATTTGAAGATCAGGGTAAATTTAACTTATTTTGTCTTCTAGAAAACATACAAGTAACTTCTGTAGCTTCTGAAGGGCAGTATTAAATTGGAAAAAAAAGATATTTAGGCAAAATAAGAAAAATATACACATCTTTATTCTGTTCAAAAGTTTACACCTCTGGCTCTTAATGCATCGCGTTTCCTTCTGGAGCATTGGACCAGAAGGACCAATCGGGTAAGAACACAGTATTAAGAATCAAGTGTATGTAAACTTTTGAAAAGGGATCATTTTTTATAAATTCAGTTATTTTCTCTTGTGGACTATATGTCAATGTCTTTCATGTTAAATTTCTTATTCAGGTCAGTACTAAATAGAAAATAACATGCATTTGGTATAATCTCTCTTATTTTAATAAAATAATTAACATTTTGCAGATTCTGCAAGGTGTATGTAAACTTTTGATTTCAACTGTAAATACTACGGTAGTGTACATGTCATATACATGATCTTATAGATCAGTACTATGGTATTGCCATCTGGTGCATCATTTTGTTTTAATGATTTTTGGTGACTGTGATTTGACCACAATGGTAATGAAAATAATGAATACATCTACCATGGTGAAATGTTGCAATGGCTGTTTCATACTAGATGCTTCGCTGTTAAATATCTCATCTGCTCACCAAGGCTGCATTAATTTGATCAAAAATACAGAAAAAACAGTAATATTCTGAAATATTATTACACTTTTAAATAACTGTTTTCTATTTGAATATAATTTAAAATGTAATTTATTCCTGTGACGCAAAGCTTAATTTTCAACCTCATTACTCCAGTCTTCAGTGTCACATGATCCTTCAGAAATAATTCTAATATGCTCATTTGCTGCTGAAGAAACATTTCTGATTATTATCAGTGTTGAAAACAATTGTGCTGCCTAATATTTTTGTGGCAACTGTGGTAAATCTTTTTCAGGGTTCTTTAAATACATTTACCATGGTATAATGTTGCAAAGGCTGTTTCACGCTAGATGCTCAGCTGCCAAATGAAGGGAAACAGGGCACGTGAGAGGGAGACAGACAGGGAGGAGGAAGTGTTTGTGCGTGAGGCACGTGGGGGCTGAGAGAGTAGTGAGGGGGTTTGGCTCTGTGTGTGTGTGTCTTTAATGTTTGTCTACATTAGCTTGCCGGTAGGAAGATTCTCTCAGGCACAGGGCGCAAGACTGCGTATATGTGTGTGAACGAACATGATTAATAGGCCAGTGCAGGAAGGAAGAGCACATGTGAACAGTGAGAAGCTCATGAAGTGAGGGAGGAGTGGCAGAAAGGAGGGAGGAGAGGAGAGAAGCAGCGAGTGTGTGTTCTGTCCGGGTCTGATCTCTGTGAAGCACTGGAGCGTTCGGATACATTCCCATACTGCAGCGCTGTCATCTCTGGATAAACTACCATCTGCTTCGGCTCACGCTGCAAACCCAGGACTGAAACTGTGCGAGCGGATCACATGTGTTTTATGGATGACTGACTGGAGACTAGTTGCATGTGCGGATTGGCAGGCAGAGGAGACCACGTTGGAAAGAGCAAACTGGAGTGACACTGGAATGTCTCAGGAATAATCCAGTTGCAGGGATACAACACTTTTTTTCAGTCGCTTGTTCATGCATTACACTCTTACAGTCGCTCACGTGGACCTGCGGTAGAGGTATATTTGATCTGCACATAATTATGGAAAAACTGGAATTCTGGATGTATGGATTAAACGTCGTCTGTGCAACAGGATCAGCTGTAGAAAAAAACATCTGAGGTTGCTTAATGGATTCATCTAGCCTGCTTTTCTTCTTCATTTCATTGCTTTTCAAAGAAGATTCATTCTCTAAGGAAATCTAACTTAAGTTGCACATGTGGCTTAATTAGATAGGTTAATATGGCAATTTCCAGGTGTGCGCTTTAACAAACGGTCGGTCAATTTAGTTAGTTACTAAAAAAATGTGTGGCAGAATGGAATCGTGATATTCCCACAATGCTGTGTGGTTTGAGGAGAGAGGGTCGCAACAACAGTGGTGAGTCACGTTGATCATTTTTCCACATTCAGTCCTGTCTTTTGCACTTCTTTTGTCATAGGCATTATGTTGGGGTTGGTAGATTTTTTTTTAAAGATGTTTTTTTAAATGATATTTTATGCTCACCAAGGCTGCATTTATTTGATCAAAAATACAGAAACTAACCTGTAATATTTTGAAATATTAAATAACAGATTTCTATTTGAATATATTTTAAAATGTAATTTATTCTTATGATGCAAAGCTGAATTTTCAGCTTCTTTACTCCAGTCTTCGGATCCTTCAGAAATCACTCAAGGCTGCATTTATTTGATTAAAAATACAGAAAAAACAGGAATATTGTGAAATATTATTGCAATTTAAAACAACAGATTTCTATTTGAATATATTTTAAAATGCAATTTATTCTTATGATGCAAAGCTGAATTTTCAGCATCATTACTCCACTCTTCAGTGTCACATGATCTTTCAAAAATCATTCTAATATGCCAATTTGCTGCTCAAATTTTTTATTATTACTATTATCAATGTTGAAAACAGTTGTGCCACTTCATATTTTTGTGGAAACTGTGGTACCCCTTTTTCAGGATTCACTGATTATTAGAAAGTTCAAGAGAACAACATTTAATTGAAATAGAATTATTTTGTAGCATTTAAACATCTTTACTGTAACTTTTGGTTAATGCATCCTTGGTGAATAAAAGTATTAATTTCTATCTATCTACAGAATTATTTTAATACCTAGCTTGGCAATCTTTTTAAGGTATTAAGATTACCCTTTCAAAAAATCACCGTGGTGGTACCATGGTACAAATGGTATCAGTTGGAATTTCATGGTACTTTATATTTACCATGGAACTGAATGATTATGATATTCATGTACCGAGATAATAATACATTATATTCCAAGATAGTTCAACATAGTAGCATGGTATTGGTATAGTACATGTCCAAAACAATATTATTTTTGGTGCTTTTATGTATGCCCTTAGGTTAGAAATGCTTTTGTCTTGTACAGTTCACATTAATCTAATCCGTATGGTTAGGGTTCTTCTTCAGCAAAAAAAAAAAAAAAAAATTATATTTATCATACTTTTTCTTTAATACAAAACATTAATAATGTAATTTTTGCCAGAGATTGTGATGTCGTACAGGTTGTCGTCCCAGGCCCCCTTGACAAATAGGGTCCACCCGTAACATTTTGTCCTGGGCCGTGTGGTTTTTAAGTTGAGAGCTGGGCGAGGGGTGACAACTGGGGCGACTGTGGCCTCTATAAATATAAGCTCAGCTCTGAAAATAGGCACTGAGCTTCCATTTGCATTGTTAGAACATCATCCGTTTAACCTACATCAGGATTGGTGTCAACACAACCAGGGCCGTCGGAGTGCTTTGCTCCAAATTACTTTCAGAGTTTTAATAGACTTGGAAAATGAGTTATCATGACCCACAATGACAGTTTTACTCTGCTGTGACTTTCAGAGACGCTACTGTGTGTGAGTTATATAACAGTTGCTGAATACTCATAGATGTGCTGTTTGTTGACTGTTAAAGCAGTGGTGTGTTGTTTTGAGCTTTTGACCTATTAAACAAACAGTCCGGGTAATGTTGGGTTTGTTTAGCCTTTTGGTCTAAAGGGCAGCTGAACCATCTCTACAGACCAAAAGGAGAATTATGGGTTGTTAAAACTCAAAAAGGACTAGCACATTGGGATTGGTTGACCTTTATTTGTTGAGTAGCACACTACATTAAGTTCTTGTTTTTTTCAGTTTCAACACACCTGAGGTCAGTAATATATTTTCCTTTTTTTTTTAAATAAAATTCATATTGTTATTCAGCGAGAGTGGCAGTAAGGACATTAACAGTATAATGTTACAAAAGATTTCTGTTTCAAATAAATAAACTTTCTATTCAATAGAAAATCTGGAAATAAATGTGTCATGGAAGAAGCACAACTGTTTTCAACATTGATGATAATAAGAAATGTTTCTTGAGCAGCAAGTCAGCATATTAGAATGATTTCTGAAGAATCATGAGACCCTGAAGACTGGAATAATGATGCTGAAAATTCAGCTTTGCATCACAGAAATAAGTTACATTTTAAAATATATTCAAATATAAAACAGTTATTTTAAATTATAATATTATTTTACAATATTATAGTTTTAACCATATATTTAATCAAATAAATGAGAGACTTCTTTCAAAACATTAAAAAGTGTTACCAACCCCACACTTTTGAACAGTAGTGAACAGTCAGCTAAAGAGAACAACTGAGATATATTATTAGATATACATGTTGTGTACCTTACTGGTTCAAGATCTGGACTGGAAACTGACAGTTTGTGAAATTCAAACCCAGCAAGATTCGAGCCTTAAGCTTTCAACATTATTCTTAGGTTGCTCCAGTGGTACCGTTCTAGTATCTGAAAGTTGATACCCTATTCAAAAATCATATCCAAAACTTATACTTCCATACTGTATCTTTCCAAGTAAAACTGGATATTCAGTTATAACATAGGACAGAACTTACATTTAGGCCTAAACAAACATTTCTTTTGGGTGCATCAATTCCTGTTGTATAATATTAAGATTTATGACTGAAGTATTTGAATTGTTTATCAAATTTCCTTCCATTTGAAAATTAAAGCTGCAAGCAGCATTGAAAGGGCCCTCACACCCGGGCCACCCAGAGGCTTTAGGAAAACAGAAAGTGATAAAACTGGTAAATATAAGAGGAATATGTCAAAGTCATTTATATGTGCCAAACTTCCTGCTGCCAGCTGGTGGCGCTTGACTATAACTGAATATTGGCATGTAGATGTCTTCAAGCCAGGACTTTGATCTAACATATGAAGTTTACCGCAGACTGAACATGTTTGAGTTAGTGTAAAACAAGTCATTTCCTGTTGCCAGTAGGTGGCGCTATGATTATAATTGAATATTGGCCTTTAGATGTGTTCAGGACAGGACTGTTATTAAACATGAAGTTTGGGGCAAATCGAACATTGAATTGCTGAGTTACAACAACTTCCTTTTCCATGGTGAAACATCAAACTTTGTCAGGCCGCCACAGACACGCCCTTCAACGAAAACTCAAGCTCTTCGCAATTTAATATTGCCAAGGCCTTTAGAGTAGACTGACCAAATATGATGTTGATGTCATTAAATCTCTAGGATAAATTCATAAGGAAGTATGAACTCTAGGTGCAAGCAGTTGCAAGCAGGTGGTGCTATGGCTATAACTAAATATGGGAATGGGCATGTGTTCAGGACAGGACTCTTATCAAACATGTGAGTTTTGGTGCAGATTGTACATTGTATGCCTGAATTATAACAACTTCCTGTTTCATGGCTAAACATCAAAGTTTGTCAGGCCTCCACAGACACGCCCTTCAACGAAAATGCAATTTAACGTCGCAAAGGGCTCTAGATTAGGCTGATCAAATTTGGTGTTGATCTGTTTAAATCTCTAGGAGGAGTTTGTTTAAATACAACGCCTAAAAATGGCACAAAACTTGCAGAGAAAATTCAAAATAACAGACTTCCTGTTGGGTTACGAACTTCGTACCAGGAGACTTTTTTGTAGGTATTGGTGTGTTACATGTGTCTACCGAATTTCGTACATGTATGTGAAACATAGCTCGAGGGGCACTTCATTGAAATTTTATAGGTGGCGCTATCAAGCCATTTTGACACACCAACTTCCAAAACCCATATCAGATGTAATTTTTCACCACTTTTGGCACGTGTACAAAGTTTCATGAGTTTTCGAGCATGTTTAGGCCCTCAAAAATGCATTTCATTTTGGACAAGAAGAAATTGAGCAATTCAATTGGGTCCTAATAATAAACTTAATGTGATGCATATTTGTCAGTCATGCATAAATGAAATGGGTTACGATTATGCACTCAAGAAGTCATGGCATAATTTATTATTAGCTATTTTTTTACTTTATTTGAATAATACTTCTTTAAAAATGCATTTATTCAAATGGCTGAGAATCAGCATAAATCACTTAATTTTGAAAAACATTATATTTATTCAGTTAAAATATATGAACCTGGTAAAAGTATGGCTAGCTGTGGAACAAGCAATATTCAGTTAGTTAAAATCTATGAAACTGTAACAAATTAGATTTACTGATGATAAATATATTAACCTGGTAATTGTGCATTTAAAACATTTAGTTTATTTGTACTAAACTTATTTTTACTTTATTTGTAAGAAATCTTACCTGTTTCTTACATATGTTTCTTTAATTAATGTATGACTGATAGATATGCATATCGTTACATTTTTGGCTGTGGCTATTTGCACTAAGTGTATATGGCTATTAGGGTTGCAAAAAGGTGGAAAATTTTCAGTAAATTTCAGAAACATTCCAGAACTTTTGAAAACTTTCCAGGATTTTTTGGAATCTTCCAGGGATTTTTGGAAAGTTCCTGGAATTTTACCAGAAAATTTTCCACCCCTTTGCAACCCTAATGGCTATAGATGCTATTTATACCAAGTGAAAATAGCATATTTTCTTAGTGGTAGTTGCTATTTACACTAAGTGTAAATAGCAATGGATTCTACTTGCACTAAGTGAAAACAGCAGTATTTTTAGCAATATGCTATTTACAACAAGTGCAAATAGCTATAGATTCTATTTACACTATATGTTAAAATAGCAGGATTTTCTGCTATTTATACTACTTAGTGCAAATTGTGGCAATTATCTGCACCTCAGTATTGTAGTACATTATAAAACAGTATGCAATAATAACGAATTGAGTGTAAATTATAATTTTAATTCAGATTATTAAATGGATGCCACCTTATTGGGACAATAAAGCCCGCCCTACACCTACTCTAAGCTTACCCTATACTTTAATTTGAACTTTTCGATTATTTTTTTTGAAAATAAATGTCTTTCCAATGTGATGTGTGATTTGAAAAGGCGGGTTCGAACCCAGGTCGATCGCGTCAAAATGACTTTGGTACGCGCTTTACCCTCTGGAGCTGACGACTGACATCCATCTTTTGTATTGTTGACTACACCAATCACACGTTCGCGGGCGGAGCTAGTGTAAATAGCCTCTGCCAACAAGGTGGGCTGTTTGCAAATAGACACTCCATAAATTTATTAGCTTGTTTATGTTGAAACTCTGTAATGGATGGCAATTTTGTTATGCAGTTCAAATACATAAATCTTAAATTTAGGCATGTTTACATGTAATTTTTTCCGCTGAATACCCTGGTTCACTCAGAAATAAGGCACAGTATAGAAGTAAAATGGTTTACGAATGATGTTCCTTGTTAACGTGAAGTTCAATTCCAAATGTTATCAAAAGCAATTAGTCTAAGTCTGATTATTCAGTTAAACTGCCTTTGTAACGTATTATCATAATTTATTTTAGCATTTTGTGTTTCAGATGATGTCCCATACACAAAGGGAAGCAAAGATGCTGCAAGTGACAGCAGCGGCCTCAACAAGAGGAGTAGTATTGCTGGTAAGTAGGCGTGTGAACCAACAAAACTGAAACCTAAATAACTGTTGTTCAAGGAGTAGTTCACCAAAAAATGAACATTTGCTGTACACCTACTCACCCACAGGCCATCCAAGATGTAGATTAGTTTTTCTTAATGGAAACAGATTTGGAGAAATTTAGCATTACGTCGCTTGCTCACCAATGGATCCTCTGCAGAGTTGTCTAGATTATTTGTGGGTTTTTTAACAGCTGTTTGGACTTTAATTCTGACGGTCCTAGAGGTCGACCGATGTATCGGTTTTGCCAATAAATCGGCACCGATTGTTGATTGGCGGAACTATCGGTTATCGGCAAAAATCCATGCCAATTGTTTTTTCCGGGTTTGGTCCGTTGCTGGAGCGGCTGAGAAGGCCGTCATTATACAGCAGTCCCTATAGTCTTTGTTATACAGCATGAGAGCGGCCTCTAGTGGCGGGAATCACCGATAGCGCGTGTTGTTTGTTTAGACACCTGACACTGTGCGCTGCACAGAGCGGGACACTTTAAAGGCGGATTTAAAACATGGACAATGAAAGGGTGTGTACAGTATTCTGCAGTGCATGTTTTAATGTCATTACTAAGTGATGAATTTGTTGACTAGATGCTGCATTAGTGGAAAAAGGACAGCAGTATACTTTTGCCTGTTTGGTGATCAAACAAAGTCTTGTAGACTGCCGCTTGAATTGAACGCGACGGGTCCAGTGTGTGTGATACTGGATAGCTGCGAGTTCTTCTAGACGCAGCGCTGCACTTTTGCCCGATGTGCGACATATTTTTATATTTTGATTAGATAACCACAAATGTTCTAGAATAGAAGCAGTTAAATTGTGAAAGTACACTGTATCCATACACTGTATCCATACACTGTAAAAAATATTCCGTAAAATTTACGGTAAAAAACTGGCAGCTGTGGTTGCCAGAATTTTACCGTAAAAAATACGGTAGCAACATTTTGTGTTTTGCGGTTTTCACTTAAATTTACAGGTAAATACCGTAATTTCATTAACTGATATAATGTTAATATACCAACATATTGAAGTACTGAAATCATTTTTGTACCTTTGTAATACACTGATAACCACCAAAAGCAGGTGGTGATGAGAAAGTCAAATGATGAACCAAAGCTCATAACAAACAGCTTTTAAAAATTAACATATATAGAAGGTGCACAGTGTCATTCACACAAACACTAAACACCATCATGATAACAGACATGAAACTGAAATAATGCATAAACATTAATTTAACAACATTAGATGCAACATAGAACCCTAATGTACAAAACGGCTAAGAAAAAACTAAGAAGAAAGGGTTATTTCAACAAAAAAACATCAAATTTAAAAAAAAATGTAACACAGGGAATTCTGGGAATGTCAGTTTACGGTAAATTTCACTGTTCACTGTAAATTTTTCGGCCTTTTACCGTTAACCATTTAACAGGTTTTTACTGTAGCATTTTTACAGTATTTTTACCGTTAAATTCACGGTCATTTTTTAGTGTATGTATGCAATTTCAATACTGTGGCCTTTGTGTAGATATTTAAAGATGGCCATCTTTAGCTTGATTGTTGATGTAATGGTAACACTTTACAATATGAGTCCATCTGTAACATTAAGACTGATAAAAGCTGTAGAATAAAAGTATTGTTCCTTGTTAGAGTGTGTTAATTTCAGCATTTACTGATATATTTTTAAAAAAATTAGTTGCTTTTAACATTAATGAACAATGAACTAACTGTAATGATCAATATGTAATTAATATTAATATTTTTATTCATTTACAAAGTATGGTTCAGTAGGCTACTTATTTTTATTTACTTATTTATTTTTTAAATAGTAGAGCACTATTTATTTTATGTGCAGTATCCATTTTAAAAACTATTGATCGATTAATCGGTATCGGCCAATGTGGTCCAACCTAGTTATCGGTATCGGTAAAATCCAATATCGGTCGACCTCTAGATGGCACCCATTCACTGCAGAGGATCCAGTGGTGAGCAAGTGATGTAATGCTACATTTGATGTAATGCAAATTTTCAACAAATTTTCATTTTTTTTGGTGAACTATACCACTGTTTTCCTCTAGATTGAGTCTCTTTATAAACAGTACTGTGAGCACACACACAGTGTCTTGTACCTTAAGGTAAAGAGACTGTTCGCCTGTGATAATGCTGATATTTGATTTCTTCAGACCGCTGCTGTACCCCCTCAGTGGCTCTCTCTGTTCTTTTCTTTTTATCCGTTGGGCTTGTGAAGAATCATGTCAGTTAATTTGTCTCTGCTGATTTACCACACTGACACTCACTATCAGATGCTGTGCAGATTTAACAGCCGTAATGAGCACATACTTTGCATTGCAGTGGCTGCTTCATAAAAGCTTAGCACATCATTTGTCTTCATTTGGTCGTAATGAATAGAATTTTCTCCTTAATGATGTCCTCATAACTGTTATGAGTGGAAATTAATAGAATACAGAGTATTAATGTAATTCTGGTTTCTTCAACAGAATATTTAATATTTGTTATAAAATAGTTCAGTAACACTTTACAATAAGGTGTGATTTGTTAACATTAGTTAATGTATTAACTAACATGAACAAACAATGAATGGCTGTATTTATATTAACTAAGGTTAACAAAGATTAATAAATACTGTAACAAATGTAGTGTTCATTGTTTGTTCATGTTAGTTCACAGTGCATTAACTAATGTTAACAAACATTTTGTGATTTTTAATAATGCATTAGTAAATGCTGAAATTGACATTAAGATTAATAAATGCTGTAGACGTATTGTTCATTCTTATTTTATGTTAACTAATGTAGTTAACTAAAGTTAACTAATGAACCTTATTGTAAAGTGTTACCAATAGTATGTTATTTTATAATAAAAATCAAATTTAACAAATGATACATATCAAAGAGAGAGATTTCATTTTTTGTTTTTTTGTTTTATTAAAGTAAATATTTTTAATCCATTGTCTTTTTTTTTTCTCATTAAAAACATAGTTGTTAACAGGGTCTTCATAACCGTCATGACTGGAAATGTATAGAATACTATATAAAATATTTTTGTATTTCTGTTTTTCTTAAATCATATATAATATTTGTGGCAATTTAATAAACTGTGTATTATGCATGCAATATTCTGCAGTTTGTGATGAAGTAATAAATGCAAAAATGTAAAAAAACACCCATTCAAAATAAAATCATACATTTTATTTTATAAATTTATTTTTACTTTTTGAAAATTATAAAATGCATATATACAGTAGACAACACACTACCAATTAAAAGTTTGGAAACATCCTTTTTTTTTTTCAAAAGAAATTAATAATTTATTCCGAAAGGACTGATCAATGTGACAGTAAAGACTTTACATTGTTACAAAATATTTCTATTAAAAAATAATTGGAAAAAAAAAACCATTCAAAGCAGCACAACTGTTTCCAACACTGATAAAAAAAAAATGTTTCTGAAGTGATTTCTGAAGGATCATATGACACTGAAGACTGAAGTAATGATGCTGAAAATTCAGCTTTTCATCACAGGAATAAATTACATTTTAAAATATGTTCAAATAGAAACCGGCTATTTTAAATTATAATAATATTTCACAATATTATTATTTTTACCCAGCCTTGGTGAGCATAAGAGACTACTTTTAAAAACATTAAAAAAATCTTACCAACCCCAAACTTTTAAATGGCAGTGTGTGTTTATGTATATAAATAAATCGTACTTTGACCATAAAGTACCATAAGCTTTTATTCTATATAAAGTCCCTAGCGTCTAATGTGAAAATGTTAATAAAATTGACCAAATTGTTCTTTTTTCCTCATAAAAAACACATCAGTAAACGGTAAAAATTTCCCAAATTTTTTTTTTTTTTTACATTACTTGAACATGACTTCACGCTTTTTTTCATAATATATAAATATACTTATTACATACAGCCTGCCATACTACCAGACTACAGTATTACCATCTGTCCTTCATGAAATGGTTAAATGAATCTGACTTCCATGTCACAATGCATGGCTACACAAGCTCCCCGAGGACCCGCGGGTGAGTTACCTGCTGTGAAGGTCTGTGTGCTGGTGCCTGTGTGGTCATTGTGTGTGTTTGTTTCCGCACAGATGAGCAGAGAGGTGTGACGACGGTGGAACTGATTAAAAAAGAGGGCACTAGTCTCGGCCTCACCATCTCCGGAGGTTGTGACAAGGACGGAAAGCCAAGAGTGTCAAACCTGAGACCAGGAGGCCTCGCGATCCGGTGAGAAACAGACGACAAACACACACACACACATGCTGATTAGTGACTCAACTGCCAGGAGAACATTTTATTGCTGATAGGTTGGTCTTTCACAGCTTAAATTACATAATGGAGTTCCCAGTTATGCTTCAGTGGGGTGTCAACTTTGTCTTGATTTTCCTAAAAATCAAATGGCTTTTAATGAATCTAATATAGTAATATTAGATGTTATGTTTTGTATTTCTGTGTTACAGTATGTGTGGGTTTTCTGTAGTATTTTGTTTGGTAGTGTACAACACTTTGGTTCATTTTTGGTGTTTAATTGGTGCTTTATAAATAAACTAGTATAGAGCAGATTTTGATATCTTGGCAAATCTGAGCACAGATTTAGACATTGTTGAGATTTCGGTTTCTCTTTGCGGTGTCTATAACAATATCCTCTAAAATAATAAAATATTTCAAAAAATCCTCTACTTTCCTTTTCTGCTGAAGTCATCAAGACATCTTATTTTTAACCCTTCTCCCTGATCACCTGACATTTTTCACCATGCAATTTATTTCCACTGCATTATATCAAATCCAGCCCATTATTTTCCACTGAAATATTCAGTTTCACCCAGAAATACATCACATTACTAAGGAAAATGGGCAAGTGCAGTGTATTTTGTGTGTGGGGTTGTTAATAATAAGCAATTTAAAAAAATGTTACTTAAACTCGACTTAAAACTTTGTATGTTATCTAAAATAAAATACAAAAATGCTTTTAACTTAAATAAATTTGTGTATGAGTGGCATTTATGATGAGTGTTATTTATAATAAATGCCACTATAATTTATGTTCTATGCATATATATTTTTTATTCTGGTTCTGTAAATTTTACATTATTTCTGAATATAATAGTAGAATGGCATCATACACCAATCTGTTTCTCTCAACAATGCAATTTTGACCTGGTGGGACTTATTTTTCGGACAATTTGATAATAAAAATGAAAAAACACAACAAAATTACTAACTAAAAAATGAAAAACATAAACCTAAAAACATTTAAAATATTAAAAAAAACTGTAATGCGTGAATTTATTTTCTGGAAAATATGGCAATAAAAATTACCAAAAAAAGGAACAAAATTACTAAAACTTTAATTAAAATGAAAATGAAAACAGAAAATATAATAGTGGCATGGTGTGTGTGAATTATTTCCTAGAAAATATGTAAAAATTACAAAAATGCAACAATATTACAAAAACTTCAAATGAAAATGACATTTAAAAAAATGACATCAATTAAACAAAATTACTAAAACTTAGTAAATTTAAAACAGGTACATAAAATCATACATCATAAAAACTCTGATTTAAACTAAAATAACACTTGATGTAATGTGTGCAACTTATTTTCTGGAAAATATGGTAATGAAAAATACAAAAAAAGGAACAAAATTACTAAAACTTTGACAAAAAATGAAAAAAAAAGAAAATATAAAAACTAATTCAAAATCTTAATAAAAACTATAATAGTATATCAACGATACTAAAATAACACTGGCATAGTGATTGCGAATTATTTCCTTGTACTTATGGTAAATAAATTACACAAATTAAATAAAATTACCAAAACCTAAAATAAAATTAAAACGGTACAAATAAAAACTAATAGTATTATAGTTTTGATCAGCATTTCCTATCTCAGTGATACTAATTCAACACTGGTGTAGTGTGTGCAACTTTCAGAAACTGTAAATAAAAAATTATGAAAATGCAAAATTACGAAAACTTTATTGCAAAAAAAATTCATAAAACTGTAATGGTATTCAAGTGATGCTAAAATAGCAGTGGTGTAGTGTGTGCGGTGCATCATGTTTACTCACACAGCTCTTTAACCTCAGGATCTGGGCTGCTCCTGTATGTGTGTGTGTGTGAGACCTCAGGATGTGGGCTGCTCTATCACATCAGCCTCTAATGTGACAGGCTGACGCAGGCCTAACGTGACCGCTCTCTCTCTGTCACACACACACGAGGAAGATTTTAGCTGAATGGTTGCGCTGACCTGTAGGCAGCCGCAGGATTGATGTGCATATTACTGAATGCAGAGTTGCAAACGTTTGTTTTGCAGCCAGGTGATTTACAGCCTGTGACCCTGTATTTAAGCTTACAGCTAAAGGTTTCATCCCTTTCTGAAGCTCTAGAGCAGATGTGCGACTTTGTAATTATTATGCGCGTTAATGCTGTTTAACTCTACTGCATAATTATTAAGCAGAATCACAAAATGATGTGTTTGGGTGTTTCGTTTTGCCTTTGGTCGTGTGCTCAAATGTAAATTAACTACTTTTGTGTGTCGTCATTGTGTCGGTTCCGAGCGTGTGCCGTTGTCTAAGTTAATGCGATGCTTACAGGCAAAATCCTAGTGCTGGGTGACAGCAGCGGCTTAAATTAGCTTCTACAACAGCACATGAGGAGTCAGCTCTGCTAACATCACACATATTTACGCTCACACACCACATGTACCTGCTGCACAAAGCTAAAACGCACCTTTCTGCAGCAGACGCAGTTTGTTAATAATTGTGTCTTATCAATGATATATATGGAATTAATCTTGTGCTTTACTCCTGTGAATGATAGAGTAAGAATCTTAAATGGTGAAATTCACTACCAATAATAGATTTTCATACACTACTGTTCGGGGTTTTTTTTTTTTTTAAAGATTTATTCATTTATTTGTTTAAAAATACAGTAAAAACAGTAATATGATGAAATATTGTTACAATTTTAAATAACTGCTTTTTATTTGAATATATTTTAAAATGTAATATTTTAAATATAGTGAATTTTCAGCATCAGAAATCATTCTGATATGTTGATGATGTTATTATTAATGTTGAAAACAGCTGTGCTGCTTTACAGTCATGGCCAAAAATATTGGCACCCTTACAATTCTGTCAGAAAATGCAACACTTCTCTCAGAAAATTGTTCCAATTGCAAATGTTTTGGTATTCATGTGCTCATTGTTTTTGTTTGGGCTGCAACAACATAAAAAAAAACAGAGAAGAAAAGTCAAACTTGATCAAATTTCATAGAGAACTCAAAAATGGCCTGGACAAGCTTTTCAAGCATGTGATCCTCCTGTAATTTGTATTTAGACACACCTGTGGCAAGTAACAGGTGTGGGCAATATAGTAATCACTTGCAACCAGTTAAAATGGAGAAAAGTTGACTCAACCTTTGTGTTGTGTGTCACACTGAGCTTGGAGAAAAGAAAGAAGTGTAAAGAGTTGTCTGTGGATTTGAGAGAAAAAACTGTGGAAAAACATGGACAATTTCAAGGCTACAAGTCCATCTTCAGAGATATTAATGTTCCTGTGTCCACTTTACACAATATCATCAAGGTTTACAGCCCATGGATCTGTAGCTAACCTCCCTGGACGTGGGCGGAAGAACAAAATTAATGAAAAATTACAACAAAGGATTGTTCGAATGGTGGACAAAGAACCCTAATTTACTTCCAAACAAATTCAAGCTGATCTGCAGACACATGGTACAACAGTGTCAGCTCGCACTATCCGTTGAAAAGTGACATTATGGTAGGAGACCCAGGAGGACACCACTGCTGACACAAAGGCATAAAAAAGCAAGACTGGAGTTTGCCAAAACTTATGTGATAAAACCACAATCCTTCTGGGATAACGTACCGTGAACAGATGAGACAAAAGTAGAGCTTTTTGGAAAAGGACATCATGGCACTGTTTAAATAAAAAGAAATGAGGCCTTCAAAGAAAAGAACACAGTCCCTACAGTCAAACATGGTGGAGGTTCAAATATGTTTTGGGGTTGCTTTGCTGCTTCTGACACTGGATGCCTTGACTGTGTGAATGGTATCGTGAAATCTGATGATTACCAAAGAATTTTGGGTCGCAACGTATTGGCCAGTGTAGTGTATTCCAGTAGAGAGGTGTAAGAAATTACTTTATTATTTTTTCCAAATGGGGTGCTACCAAATATTAAGTTAAGGGTGCCAATAATTTTGTCCAGTGAAGTTTTTGGGTTCTGTGTGGAATTGTATTAGATTTGACTTTTCTTCTCTGTTTTTTTGTGTTGTTCCAATGCAAACAAAAAAAATAAACACGAGTACCAAAACGTTTGTAACTGCAACAATTTTCTTAGAGAAGGGTTGCATTTTCTGACAAAATTGCAAGGGTGCCGATATTTTTGGCCATGACTGTATATATTTGTGGATACTGTGATACATTTTTTACAGGATCTTTAATGAATAGACAGTTCAAAAGAACAATTTATTTGGAACAGAATTAAAGGGAATAAATGTAGGTTGCATGCTATAAACGTGGCCTGTTTCATGTACTTGTAAAAGGTAAATGTGGGGCTGTATGAATCATATATACTTTTATATTTATATATTTAGCAAACACTTTTATCCAAAGCCACTTCTATTGCATGCAATGCCTGTATGCATTTTTTTTTTCTTTTTAGCTCTTGTGTTTCCTGGGAATGAAACCCATGACCTTGGCACTTCTAGTCCCACTGAAAATTTAATGTCAAATAAATGGAAAAATAGGGTTTAGGAAACCAAACACACATTCATAAAACACTTCTTTCTGTAAACTTGTTCAATTTTCCATATGCATCTGTGTGGCAGAAGTGACCAGCTCAATGTCGGGGACTACATCAAGTCAGTGAACGGGATAAATCTGTCCAAACTCAGACATGATGAGATCATCAGTATGCTGAAGAACATCGGCGAGCGTGTGGTGCTGGAGGTGGAGTATGAGCTGCCACCATTTGGTACGGACTCAAATACATTCACACTGACATTAGTCTTCTGCTGAATAAATGTTTGGTGTGGTAAGATCTGTTTACTGTTTTGGAAATAAGTCTATTCTGCTCACCAAGCCTGCATATATTTGATTAAAATACAGTAAAAATCAGTGATATTGTGAAATATTATTACAATTCAAAATAATTGTTTTCTTTTTGAATATATTTTAAAATGTAATTTATTCCTGAGATCAAAGCTGAATTTTCAGCATTATTACTCTAGTCCTCATTGTCACATGATCCTTCAGAAATCATTCTAATATGCTGATTTTATGCTCAAGAATCATTGTTTAATTTTGAAAAAGTTAACTTCATAACATTATAAATATGTTTACTGACACTTTTGATCATTTTAATAATGCTTTGCTGAATAAAAGTAATGATTTCTTTAAAAACAAAACTCTGTCTGACCCCAAACAGTCATTCACTACCACAGTACATATCAAATGACCTAATACCACTGAGCATTGTGGAATTAGTGTTTATGGCATTGTTAAAGTAAAAATGTTTCAGTCTGTAGTTCTGTATCTCATCCTCCTGTGACATTAACACAAGCTGTTCTTTGTGTTTAGCTCCCAGCAATCCCTGCAGCGTCATCTCTAAAACTATTGAAGTGTGCCTGGAAAAAGAAGGAAACAGCTTTGGCTTCGTTCTGAGAGGTACTATCAGACACCTTAAAATGTCTATACGTGAATATTGCATGTGTTTTTACCTTCAAATAAAACTTAGGGAAAATACTTCAATGATGGTTTGAAATCAAGCTAGCAATTTTAAAAATTATATCACAAAGAATATTCCAGGTTCATTACAACAGTGTTTCAGTTGGTGAGGGAACTGCATGACGGTTGTGCCAATAATTAATTTAATCATAAAAATGTCAAATTAAAATAAATAAATCATTTATATTTATATTTTCAGAAATTAAATATGTTAAATTGTTTACCTGCATGTCATGTGACCAATAACTGACATCAGAAAACGGTGAACATGTGAATGTGCTGTTAAAATATTGAAATATTAAAGGATTGGTTCATTTCCAGAATAAACATTTCCTGATAATTAACTCAGCCCCACGTCATCCAAGATGTTCATGTCTTTCTTTTTTCAGTCGAAAACAAATTAAGGTTTTTGAGGAAAACATTCCAGGATTTTTCTCCATATAGTGGACTTCAGTGGTGGCCAGTGGGTTGAAGGTCCAAATTGCAGTTTCAGTGCAGCTTCAAAAGGGTCTACAGGAGGAAAAAGGGTCTTATCTAGCGTAACGATTGGTCATTTTCTAAAAAAATAAAAATGGATATACTTTTGAACTACAAATGCTTATCTTGCACTAGCTCAATTTTGTGCATTATGTAATCACGTTGGAAAAGTCTAGCATGACGTAGGCAGAAGTATCGATCCAGTGTTTGCTAAGTAAACGTGCAAAGAAAGTCAGACGTCCTTTACAAAAAAGGCAAAACAACGATGTCTGACAATTTTGAAGTTGGAGGAGAAAATCTGATTTTCACCATACCCTTCTTTTTTGAACTGGAGTACACAGACGAAGAACAAAGCATGTGTGAACGTGATTAAAGCTAATGCAAGACAAGCATTTGTGGTTAAAATGTATCTAAATTAGAATTTTTTTTAGAAAATGACAGTTCGCTTTGCTAGATAAGACCATGTAAGGATCATGTAAAACCCTTTGAAGATGCACTGAAACTCCAATGTGGACCTTCAACCCATTCGCCACCATTGAAGTCCACTATTTGGAGAAAAATCCTGGAATTTTTTCCTCAAAAACCTTAATTTCTTTTCGACTGAAAAAAGAAAGACATAATCTTGGATGACATGTGGGTGAGTAAATTATCAGGAAATTTTAATTCTGGAAGTGAACTAATTCTTCAACTTAAAATCTCAGGTACTTCAAAAAAAATATTTTAGATTAAAGTGGTCTGATTTGACCAAAAAGTTCAGGAATCCAAAGCATTGTGTGCATTTTACTTGTTTTTACAAACTGAGGAAAAACAAAAAAATTATTTTAAAGCATTTGTGTGATGTTACTCTCAAGGTCAGCAGGTGTGTTTGTGTGTGTTCAGCTGCTTTTTATGACTAAAGGCATTCGGGTTGGCATGTCAGGTGTGCGTTTCACATGCTTTCAGGGGGGTTTCATGAGGACTGGCATAAGGCTCGACCTCTAGTAGTGACCTACGTCAGGCCTGGCGGACCCGCAGACAGGTGAGACCACGATGACTCAAATCATTGGTGTGTGTGTGTGTGTGAGACACGAGGCCCTTTAGAACATCTCGGTTTATTAATTAGCAGAACGTATGAATCATCATGAAGCTCTCTGCCTCTGTGTGTGTGTCACATCAGTGCCGCCTGCATGCGTTCGGTAGGTTATTTAAGTATATTGCTGTAATAGTGTTTTTTGTATCTGTGTATGAGATGTTATGTATTTGGTCTAGATTATATGAGTGCATTCTGTATGTTGTGTGTGTGATCGTTGAACCCTGTAAGCTGGTTCTGGAGGCACACATGTTAACTGAAGCATAGGCTGATGACATTAGAATGAGTGAGAAGGGTAGAACACAGCCTGAAGCGCGCGCACACACACAAGAGCAGACGAAACACACGCATATTAACACTTCTTGTTTCAACTTCTTGCTTTAATGTGAATTAGATTAGCATAATAATTACATATCCACAATGCATATTGTTGATGCAAAATGGTGCTTTTATGTTGCATGTTTGTGTTCCTGCATAATTCGCTATTTAAAATAATTGTGTGGTTCTAAGTTATGTTAGTCTGATAAAGAAACGCATGAATTACAGTTGAGGTCAAAAGTTTGCACCCCCCTTTCAGAAGCATTAAAAATGTTAATTATTTTACCAAAATAAGAGGGATCATACCAAATGCATGTTATTGTTTATTTAGTACTGACCTGAAAAATATATTTCACATAAAAGACGTTTGCATATAGTCCACAAGAGAAAAGGATAGTTGAATTTATAAAAATGACCTGGTTCAAAAGTTTACATCCTCTTGATTCTTAATATTGTGTTCTTACCTGAATGAGGTAAGATACACAGCTGATTTTTTTGTTTAGTGATAGTTGTATATGAGTCCCTTGTTTGTCCTGAACAGTTAAACTGCCAGCTGTTCTTCAGAAAAATCCTTCAGGTCCCACAAATTCTTTGGTTTTCCAGCATTTTTGTGTATTTGAACCCTTTCTGACAAAGGCTGTATGATTTTGAGATCCATCTTTTCACACTGAGGACACTGAGGGACTGATATGCAACTATTACAGAAGGTTCAAATACTCACTGATGCTTCAGAAGGCAAAATGACGCATAAAGAGCCGGGGGTGAAAACTTTTGAACAGAATGAAGATGTGTTTAACTGTGTTTAACAGTTTAACTGTTCAGGACAAACAAGGGACTCATGAACAACTATCACTAAACAAAAAAAGAGCTGTGGATTAAGTAATAAGAATCAAGTGTGTGTAAACTTTAGAACCAGGTCATTTTTTATAAATTAATCTATTATTTTCTCTTGTGGACTGGATGTAAAAATCTTTTATGTGAAATATCTTATTCAGGTCAGTACTAAATAAACAATAACATGCATTTTGTATGATCCCTTTTATTTCGGTAAAATAATTAACATTTTTAATGATTCTGAAAGGGGGATGCAAACTTTTGACCTCAACTGTATTCATGAGTTAAAGAGGGTTACTAAGGAATGGTTGACCCAAAAATGAAAATGAGCTGCTTAGCTTCCTCAGGGCATCCAAGATTGTTGTTGTTGTTGTTGTTTTATTTTTATGGGAGCTTTTTTGGAGAAATTTAGCATTACATCACTTGCTCACCAGTGGATCCTCTGCAGTAAATGGGTGCTGTCAGAATGAGGCTGAACAGCTTTCCACAAGTAATCGTCAAGTAAAATGTCTTAATGATGGATTAGTTTATTACAAACAAAGCTTTTCGCTTTACAAGACATTAATTGATGGACTGGAGTGGTGTGGATTACTTGTGGATTATTGTGATGTTTTTATCAGCTGTTTGGACTCTCATTCTGACGGCTCCCATTCACTGCAGAGGATCCATTGGTGATCCAAATCTGCTCTGAAAAAACTCCAGAAGTTGAGTGTTTTGTACCTAAATGCTAACTATTAAAATAACAAGATACACTTTACACAAAAGTACAGCCGCAAAATCAGTCATTGCGATGGAAAAAAAACAGCAAAACCCTGATGGGACTGTTTTATTTTAGGCATCTGCATTCACCTCTCATCTCCACTGCTGTCTTTTTGTGTTTCCGTACGTCTCTCCGTGTTTTTCCGTCTGTCAGAGAGGGAACCCTGCGAGCGGGCGACCGTGTGTTGAGCGTGAACGGTGTTGCTGTGAACAGACAGAAACATGCTGACGCTCTAACCCTGATCATGCAGAGCAGCCAGGAGGCTTTCTTCCTCATCGAGTACGACATCATGGTCATGGGTGAGCAGGCACACAGATGCGCACGTGCACGCAGACACACACGCTTGAGTTTGCTTGTATGCACAGATACTCTCATGTGGCCTTAATTAGAGTAGAAATATATTCCACTTCCCTCTAGATTCCCATGGGAAAACCAAAGCACCAATGAGATCTGTCTTTTCTTCTGGATGGCAATACAGGTATTTTGTGCAAAGCTGAATTCAAATGTAATACCTCTTTCTTTCTCCTTTTTCTGTCTCTCTCTGGTTCCGGTTTGGCCGGACTCAGACTCAGTCCAGAAGTCGTCCGGACCGCTGCAAGTGGACATCGCCCGCTCCGCAGGTTCAGTACTGGGACTCAGTCTCACTACCTCCCTCTACAGGAACAAACAGGTCATTACAATCCAGAAAATCAAACCTGCAAGTGTTGCAGACAGGTGAGTACATACACATGAAATGAATCACCTGCATAATACATTAATAAATTCCATAGGTACAAAAGCATGGACTGTAATTTAATTTTAAATAAGCTTATCCAACGCAGTAAGTTTACAAAAGATCCACCTTTTTCTTCCCACAAGAGTGGGCGTGGGCATTCGTAAATTTTATGGGTCAGGCTTCTGGTCTCATCTGCGTCCTGGACAGGATATTTTTAGCTGTACAAAACAGCATGTTTTGCTGCTTGATATAGCAAATCGGTGTGTCAGCATATTATTTTAATGTATTATCTTAATTATGAGCACATTGGTTTGTAGTGCAAACAGTGTTACCGTTTACTGCACGTTGTTATTCTTCTCGTTATTTCCCTATAGCTGCCAATGAACTGGAAGTCTCACCCATAGGCTTACTGCCGTGTTAAAGAATAAGGTGGATAGATTGATATGTAAACCAAGCTTATTATTCTGTCACTATTTGGATAGTTGGTTGATATTTGACCAACTATCAGCAGTTTGTTGGTTCCAAAATATACTGACAGCTTCATAAACCAATAATACACATCTTAATGTCATTTTTTTTGATAATTTGTATAATTTAAAATAAATAAATGAGCTAACATTAAAGTTCAAAAGTTTGGGATAAGTAAGATTTTTAGTGTTTTTTAAAGAATTCTCTTATGTTCATCAAGGCTGCATTTCCTTGATTAAAAATATAGAAAAAAACTGTAATATTGTGAAATATTTTATTTTTGGAAACTGTGATTCTTTCATTAAAAAAAAATCCAAAAGACCAGCATTTATTCAAAATTGAAATCTTTTTTATCAGTAGAAGTCTTTGCTATTATTTTTTTATCAAATTAACACATCCATGGTGAATTAAAGTATTACTAAATAGTAGTTTATATTGTTAGAAAATATTTCCATTTTAAATAAATCCTGTTCTTTTTAACTTTTTATTTATTAAAGAATCCTAAAAAAAAGTATCACACGTTCCAACCAAATATTAAGCAGCATAACTGTTTTCAACATTAATAATAAATCAGCATATTAGAATGATTTCTGAAGGATGAAGACTGGAGTAATGATGCTGAAAATCCAGATCTGCATCACAGGAATAAATTCAATGTAAAATATATTCACATAGAAAACTGTTATTTTACATAGAAATAATATTTTTAATATTTTTAATCAAATAAATGCAACCTTGATGATAAATTTTATACTGATTATAATGTTCATTAATGTTCATTTGTCTCTATTAAATAAACAAAGAAACAAATAAATAAATAAATACTACTGTATTATACATGCATCATATCTCCCATCGTTCCCCTGCTCTCGTCAAAACTTTATTTTTGTTTACATCACCTTGTGTTTGCAGATTACGCTCCTGTGAATCTAACACGGTTAGTGTTAGATCCACATGCAATAAAAACTAGATTATTTCATGTAATTAGCATAAAACCGAAAGTATCCTCACTTAATTCTTTGTAAATAAACATATTTAGCAATCCTGTTCTCTCGCTGTTTTCTCTCACCTTACACCTTCCCATCTGTTGTGACTGTTTTCACCCTGTTTCTTGCTTTGCTCCACACAAATGCCTTTCTCACCTTGTTACCACTGTCTGTCTCTCTCTTCCTGTCTTTCCCTCTTTTCCTCAGATGTGGTGCTTTGCATGTGGGAGATATTCTCCTGGCTATAGATGGCATGAACACAGAGCACTGCTCTCTGATGGAGGCTCAGCAGCTCCTGTCCAGCTCCTTAGAGCTCACCAAACTAGAGATCCTGCCCTCTCAACACTGCTCACATGACACAGGTCTGTCAGATACAGCTCATAAACAAATGCAAAAACCCACAGTGACTGATATTCACACACTTAGATAATCCTTGTAGAATTTATTCACAAGCTACTTTACTTTGGCCATGTTTGCAATAGCATATTACCATACTGTTTACACAGTGTTTCCGTGCAGACTATCCAACCTTTTCTTCAACGCGGTAGTAAGCCTATGGGTGAGACTTCCGGGTTCATTATTTGCTATAGGGAAATAACGAGAAGAATGACAACGTGCTGTAATCGGTAAAACTGTTTGCACTACAAGCTACTGTGTTCATAATTAAGATAATACATTCAAATAATGTGGTAAGACACACCAATTTGCAGTATCAAGCAGCAAAACAAGCTGTTTTGTACAGCTAAAAAAACCTGGACGTGGATGAGACCGGAAGCCAGACCATTAAAATTTACAAATGGCCACTCACTCTTAAGGGAAGAAAAAGGTGGATACATGGTATGAAAATTAATAGTGCACACATTATCCAGATGATTATAATCCAGATATATAATTTATATTAACTGTGATTTATTTTTTTTTACACATTTTATGACTTATCAAAATTCTTAGTTTAACATTAAAATATGCTAAATAATTTTTAAAAAGTATTTTTATTTAGTTATTGTATCTGGAGACCATTTACTAAATTAAAAAATACCATACTGCTTATTTTATTTTATTTTATTTTATTTTATTTTATTTTATTTTATTTTATTTATTTATTTTTTTTATTGTATCTGGACACCACATGCTGAATTAAAAAAAAAAAAAAAACTGCCATACTACAGTTTGAAATGTTTTTTTTCCCATGCCATTTCACATACTATTTATTTATTTATTACTATTATTATTTATTAAAATCTAGACACCACTTTCTGAATATATAAAAATGTAGCATACTATAGTTTCAGGGTTATTCCGTACCATTTAAAATTTTATTTTTTTATTTATTTAGTCAATCAATCAATCTGGACTCCAGTTGCTCAATAAAAAAAAAAAAAAAACAGCGTACTACAGTTTTTTTTTCTTTCCTCATACTATTTATTTATTCATTCATTAATTCATTCACTCATTTATTTATTTATTTACTTATTTATCTATCTATCTATCTGGACTCCACTTTCTGAATTTAAAATGTAGCATACTACAGTTTTTTCGTACTATTTTAATGCAATTTATGTATTTATATCTGCTAAACTCATCATAGTGAGTTCATGTGGAGAAAAAAGTAGCATAAAGTTAGAACTGTTTAGTTTTGTATACTGTTTTTATACTGTAAAAACAGGCTCCATTCATTTTATACTGTGCAGTAAGCAATATGCTAATGCATTTATCCAGGCTGATTACCCGTCCACCAGCATAAGTATAAAAAGCATCAAAGCTCTATTTTTAATTCATATTCTATTTGTGTTTATGCTCCATATCTACAATATGAACTCATTTCACAGCTGCTGCTGCTTTACACTTGCATCCTTACTGGATTCTTTCCTTGTTCCATCCTTTCTCCTTCTGTCTCTCTTTGACCTTTATTCATGCCAGTGTCGGTTTGTAGTGCTTGTCGGCATCCAGCTTTGGGCCACTTTCTTATAAGTATCATGAGTCATTCTTAATATGCAGAGCACTGCAGGCAAGACTTCCCCTACCCTACAGACATGAGTCCACACACACACACACAAACACCATAAGCTCAGAGCCTTCACTCTGGCTTTACCATGTTACTAGAAACCGCATTCTGACTGTATCATTGGATTTTCTAGAAATGCGATATGAACAGGCGCACAGCAGTTATAAAGTGATTTGAACACCTGCATCCTCTTTAGCTCAAGCTTGAGCTCAAGCTCAGCGGGCAGCTCATCTGTCAAAGAATAATCTCATATGTGGAGTCATTTTTCATGCACACAGATTATACACCGTTGAACTGAAAACTGAGGAAACTACAGAAAGACGTGTCTTATGCTCACCAAGGCCGCATATATTTGATTAAAAATACAGTGAAAAATAGTGAAATATTATTGGAATTTAAAGTAACCATGTACTTTTTTTAATATATTTTAAAATGTAATTTATTCCTGTGATGCAATGCTGAATTTTTAACAGCTATTATATTCCAGTCTTCCGTTTCACATCATCCTTCACTGCTTTGCATGTTTAAATCCGCAGGTTGTGCTCAGGTATCATCCCAGAAATTAACTTCTTGAGTATATTTTGGATTTTTAATATTATTAAAACAAAAATCTGATCTTTTGGGTGTCTGAACTATTAATTTATAGTTTATTCAAACTCGAAATGAAATTTTAAGTTCATGTTTGCATTGCAGTGTGCTCTGTTGTATACAGCACATTTTGACACATACATCATCTGGGTATGCATACAGAAAAATTCAGTATGCATGCATCATGCTGCAAAAATAGTATGTGTGTTATGGTAGTGTGCTGTTCTGATCATAGCCAAACATACAACCTCAGTTTCTCTGGCCTGTTTGATTGCCAGTGTTATTTTAGTATTATTTGGATACTATTTTAGTATTTTGTGATCTTTTTATATTTATACTACCAGTCCAAACAGTAAGATTTGTAATGTTTTTTTTGTTTTTTTAAAAGAAGTTTCTTCTGCTGCATTTATTTGATACATAGTACAGCAAAAACAGTAACATTTTGAAATATTTTTACAATTTAAAATTTCTATTTGAATGTATTTTAAAATTCCTGTGATTTCAAAGCTGAATTTTTAGCACCCTCTGAGTAGAATTTTTTTAGGTTTCTTTGAATAGAGGGTTGATTTATCTGAAATAGAAATCTTTTGTAATATTATAAATGTCTGTATTATCACTTTTGATCAATTTAAAGCATCCTTGTTAAATAAAAGTATTAATTTCTATAATTTCTTTCCAAAAAAAAAAAAAGTTATATTGACTCCAAGCTTTTGAATGGTATAATGTTACAAAAGATTTTTATTTCAGAAAAATCTGATCTTTTGATCTTTCTATACATCAAAGAATCCTGAAAAAAATTACTCAACTGTTTTAAATATTAGTAATAATAATAAATTGAGCAGTAAATCAGCATTTTAGATTTTTTTGATCACAGAAATAAATTACATTTTAAAATATATTCAGATAGAAAGCAGTTATTTTAAATAGTTAACATATTTCAAAATTTTATTGTTTTTGCTGTGTATTGGATCAAATAAATGCAGGCTTGGTGAGCAGAAGAGACTTCTTTAAGAACAAAAAATATTACTGTCCAAATACTTTTGACTGGTAGTGTATATTTTAATTTTTAGGTTTTTCTCATTTTATGTGCTTTTGTATTTTTTTTTTTAATATTTCTGTTTATTGTTTTATTTAATATAAATAGTTTATAATTTTTAAACTTGCAATGTACTTGCAAATCCTTTCGAAGTTCTTTAATAAAAAATAAACTATATTAAATAAAAAAAGTTTTTAATTTAATATTTACAATAAAAATATTTAGAAAAAAATTATTTCCGCTTTATTTTAATTGACAAAAGGTTTTTGATTGTTTTAAATAAAATGAACACTGTTGACAAATCTGTCAGTGAAAACACTATTTCCATAATATTTTGGGTATGTTTATATGTATTTTCTAATTGTCTGAATCTTGGATGACCTATGATGCAATTAATAATTTAATAAGAAATAATTTAATTTTTAAATTATTATTTTACATTTTTTAAATTTTAAATCACCAGACTTTCAAAAGTTGAACATTTTTACACATTAAAAAAATCCCAAGTAAACTTTTATTTATTGTATTTTGTTTTATTATATGGACACCACTTGCTAAATTAAAAGCTCAGCATGGTGAGATCAAAAAATTTTGCACATTACCGTTTATTTTTGCTGTACCACTACACATACAGTGAATGCCTGTATGACCTACTGTATTTGCCAAAATGTGTGAAGTCCAGTCATACCAACAGGTTAAGGTTTGTCTGGTTAGGTTTTACCAGTGCATGGTTTAAAAAGAAAAAAAAAAATCAGAGGCTAAACATTACTGTTTTTCCAGTTTGCTGTCTTTTTGGTCACAGATTATTAGGATCAAGAAGAAAAATCACTGAAATAACAGCATGTGAGAAAGCAGAGTAACATAAAGAAAAGCAAACCACAGGAGCTCTTTGAAGTGCAGATTTATCTAAACAGCTGGTCTGATGGGTGTGGCACATCCTAACGAGCGTGACACGATGCATGCCTAATTAGGCATCGTTAGTACACAGCTGCTTAGTGTCAGAAGGATCTGTTTCTGTCAGAGTCCAAAACAATGTCTTCTATCTGTCTCGCAGAGCATTTGTTTCTAATTGTGAGTGAAGAGAGACTTTTAAGATGGTTCCTCCACTGCTGTCAGCCTTATTTGAGCTGGCCCGGAAATGTAAGAGAAAGCAAAAGAAATGTAGGGAATAAATGCGCTGTGTGTGAAGGAGTGAACGAAACGCATGCCTGTGAGCGGCGTCTCTGATTCGGCCCTGTGAATGTCAATGATTAGTGAAGCAGTGTGGATCAGTCCACATCAGATCTTTCTGCAGGCATATATCAGCCTGAGTGCTGTAACATAAGCTTGTTTTGAGCAGAAATAACCCATTTACCGCACATTTTGAGTGTGTCTGTGTTTCGCCTGCAGTACGGGTCCAGAGGAGTAGTCAGCGTCAGTGGGACTCTGGTGAGAACTACATCAGTGCTCCTCCACCTTTCCAAAAGACACCCTCGGCATGGAGTCACACCACCCCTACACCCTCACACCGATGTGAGTGTGCCCCATCTGCACATCTTCATAATCAACTGTACATTAAATATATAAACTAGATGTGATGATGCCTTTTAAATGTAATTTTTTAATAATTTTTTTTCTTCCAGGTTAATTGGAAGAAATATCATCTATAAATAATGATTTTATTTTATTTTTTTTTTTTACTTCCATTCTTTCTTTCTATTTTTTTAATATAATCTTTTTCATTTATCTGTATTAATATTTTTATTTATATATTTCTTTATTTATATATTTTTTTATTCATTTTGATTTTTACTTATTCATATTTACCTATTTATTTCAATGTTTATTCATTTTTATTTGCTTTATTTAAATGTTTAATTTTTATGTATTTATCCACTTTATTATTTTAATTTTAATTTATATTTCATTGTTTATTTATATTTTTATTTATTTATATTTACCAGTTATATTCTTTTCTTTTCTTTTCTTTTCTTTTCTTTTCTTTTCTTTTCTTTTCTTTTTCTTTCTTTTTTTATTCAGTTTTATTTACATATTCATTTATATTTTTACTATTGTTTTACTTATTTTGATTTTTTCATTTAATTTATTTTCATTTTTATTTACTTTTTCATTATATGTTCTGTTATTTTTCTTTCATTATTTCAATTGTATTAATTTTTATTTGCTTTAAAAATTTTATTCCTTTTTTAATATACTTATCCATGTTTAGTCTTTTTATTTGTATTTCATTATTTATATATTTTTCTTTATTTTTATTTTTATTTATTCATATTTACCAATTTATATTCTTTCTTTCTTTTTCTTTTTTTTTTTCATTTATTCATTTTTATTTCCTTTTCTTTCATTTTTGTTTTACTTTTAATATTTATTTTCTTTCTTTCTTTTTCTTTCTTTTGTTTCGTTCTTTTTCATTTTTATTTACTTTTTCATTATTCTGTTATTTTTCTTTCATTTTTTCAATTTGTATAAATTTTTATTTGCTTTTATTTACCTATTTATATTCTTTCTTTCTTTCTTTCTTTCTTTCTTTCTTTCTTTCTTTCTTTCTTTTTTTTTTATTTTTTTATTTATTTTTTTTATTTTATATTTTTTTTTTTTTGTCTTTTTCATTTATTATTTTTATTTTTTTTTTACTTTTAATATTTATTTATTCTTTTTTCTTTCTCATTTTATTCATTTTTATATATTTAATTTTTTATTAAATTAAATTTTAATTATTTTTTTTAACTTTCAATATTCTTTCTTTCTTTTTTCAATTTTATTTACATATTCACTTATTTACTTTTACTATTCCTTTACTTATTTTCATCTTTTAATTTAATTTTTATTAATTTGTATTTGCTTTATTTAAATTTGTTTATTCATTTATAATTTAATATTTTTATTAATTTATGTATTTAGATATTTTATTTACTTTATTTCTTTTTATTTATTAATTTACTTTTTATTTTGTTTGTTTTATTTTTTTTTATTATTATTATTATTATTATTATTATTATTATTATTATTTATTATTTATTTTTTATTTATTATTTTTTTTTTTTTACAATTTTCAGACAAAGTCAAGAAATATAGTTATTTGTGTTCCCCTTTTTTGCAGTCTGTGCCGTTTCAGTAATTTAAAAATATTTATTTTATTTAAATAACTGATTAAAAATATGCTATAATTGCTAGTGCAATATGCTATCACTCATGCTGTCACTCATACTGCCTACTAGCAGTATTGTAGCAGTCCATTCATATACATATAGCCATACACAGATTACACATGGTGATTTCAGCATTGTCAATCTCAAATCTTCTCTTTTCTCCAGCTGTGACGTCTGGCGTCTCTGCAAACACATCAGGCTTTCACAGTTACAACTGTGGCACCCAGTCGACATACCCCAACACCTATCCCAGCAGCACCCTGCCGTCCTACCCATCCAGCCCTCGCTGCACCGTCACCAAGAGGAGACAAAGGAGAAGAGACCACAAGAGCTCCTGTGAGTGTATTTACATACATGTAGATCAATGATTCACATGTAGTTCAATGATTTCCAAGATAATCAACAGTAAAATAACTTAAAATATACTTTCTATTTTATTAAATCTCATTCTCTGTCAGTGTCTCTGGCGTCGAGTACGGTGGGCGCCGGCGGTCAGGTGGTGCACATAGAGACCAGTGAGGTGGTTCTGAGAGGAGATCCTCTTACTGGATTCGGCCTGCAGTTACAGGGGGGAGTGTTTGCTACTGAACCGCTGTCAGCGCCTGCCTGCGTTCGCTTTATAGAGCCTGACACACCTGCTGAAAGGTGAGAGGACGCCGCTGCTCCGAGCTGTCGAACTGTAGACGTGATGCATGCTGAAGCCATTGTCTTGTACATACAGACCCTGTAGAGAGATGTATGTACATGTACGAACACAAACACGAGCCTTACAGCATGAGAGAAAGCTGAGACGCTGATCTGGCCCAGTACAAAGATCACCTGTGACGCCTTGCTTCAGGATTGTAGATGTTACTGCACCGTTGCTATTATTCTGTTGACGTCTCAGTCCCACGTTTGCAAACCTGAGGCATTTATCAAAATGAGAACCAACAAGAAGATATAAAACCACAGATATATTTTGAATCTAAATTAAAAAATATATATATATTTAGGCACAATAAGAAAAATGTAAACATCTTCATTTTGTTCAAAAGTTTTCACCCCCAGCTCTTAATGCATCTTTTTTCCTACTGAAGCATCAGTGAGCGTTTGAACCTTCTGTAATAGTTGCATACGAGTCCCTCAGTTGTCCTCTGTGTGAAAAGATGGATTTCAAATCATACAGTCATTGTTGGAAAGGGTTCGAATACACAAAAATGCTGAAAAACAAGAATTTGTGGAACCTGAAAGAGATTTCTGAAGAACAGTGGGCAGTTTAACTGTTCAGGACAAACAAGGGACTGATTATTTTCTCTTGTGGACTATATGAAAACATCTTTTATGTGACAGTGAATTTACAATCAGTGAATTCAGGTCAGTACTAAATAAAAAAATAACATGCACTTTGTATGATCCCTCTTATTTTGGCAAAATAATTAACATTTTGCAGATTCTGCAAGGTGTATGTAAACTTTTGACTTCAATTGTATATAATTAATAATATAATATATATAATTAATAATATATAATATATAATAATTAATTATTATTATTATTATTGCTGTTGTTGTTGTTGTTGTTGTTATTATTATTATCTAGTGTTATAGCTATCAATTATTCAATTGTTCTTTCATCATCCTTATATAATATTATTATTATTATTATTATTATTATCTAGTGTTATAGCTATCAATTATTTAATTGTTCTTTCATCATCTTTATATATTATCAGTATTATTATTAAATATTTTAATTAAGTGTCTTTTATTGTAATGTTTTTGCAGATTAAAAAAAATAAAGATTAAACTAATTCTGGCTTTTTTTCTCTTTACAATTTTTGAGTTTATATGTCAATTTAAAAAAAAAAGAATTGCAAAAAAAAAAGTCAGATTTGTGAGAAAAAGTTCACAATTAACTTTATTTTTTTTATTATTTTTTTTTTTTAATTCTGCAACAAAAAGTCTGAATTGTGAGATTAAAAAGTCATTACCTTTTTTTATCTATTTTTTTTATCATCAAAAACATTAAACAGTAAATAAATATTAGTCAATTTAAAAAGTAACATCTTATAATTAGTCATATATGCTATGCCTTCTGTTAACTTGTATTGTTATTGTATGTGCGTGTGATTTGTGTCTGTGTTTATTTGAATATGTGCTGTATATATTTGCATTCTAGGTGTGGGGTGCTACAAGTCGGAGACAGAATTCTTTCCATTAATGGAATTCCCACTGAGGACGGAACTCTGGAAGAGGCCAATCAGCTGCTCCGAGATGCAGCGCTGGCCAATAAGGTCGCACTGGAGGTGGAGTTTGATGTAGCAGGTACAAAATATAATTTTAGTCAAAGATTCAAGTTGATTCTAAATGTGATCTGAATACACAATCACGGGTGTTTATGTATGTTTCTGTGTGTGTACCTCACAGAATCAGTCATTCCCAGCAGTGGCACATTTCAGGTGAAGTTGCCCAAGAGACGTGGAGTGGAACTGGGCATTACAATCAGTGGTGAGTGATGACCAAAAGGGGGCGCTGTTGACTTAGAATAGTTTACAGATCAAATAAATCAACATGATATACATTTAATTTAATTGAATGCAAGCTGAAATTATTGCACTCTGTATAATGTTAAATTTAAGGTGGTAACTGCATTAAATTGTGTTGCAATAATTGAAAATTCCCTACGGCTTCCTACTAAAATTTGATTTACAGCAAGCAAGAAGCCTGGAAAGCCTCTGATCATCTCTGAGATACAGAGAGGCAGTATTGCACACAGGTACACCTGGAATAAAACTCTCTAAACCAATTCATTTGATAAACCTGCTATTAGAAGAGAAAAACTGATAGATATGATGTTTCTGGTTCAATGTTTGATGTGAATTGACCTTTTATAATAGAATAGGGACCCTGGAGCCAGGCGATCGTCTGCTGGCCATCGATAATGTTCGCCTGGATAATTGTGGGATGGAAGAGGCCATGATGGTCCTCCAGCAGGCCGAGGGAATGGTCAAATTGCGGATTCAGAAAGATGAAGACAACCTGGGTGAGTGTGTTTTTGTGTGTGTACTCTTTAAAAAAATGCTGGTTCTCATTTGTGCCGAGATAATTTTGTACCCAAGTGATTTTGTAGTCAAATATTCAAAAATCTAAATGAGTTATCAAGTACAGGAATTTTAAAATCACATTTTTAATTTTTGTTTTAGTTAAATGTAGTGTGGATGGCCGCTGTAAAATCAGTATGCAGTACTAAAATTGTTTCAGTAATTATATTAAATCAAATTTATTAAAATTATTTATAATTATTTTTTATTTCCCCACTTTAGTTTTAATAACTTCAATCTGTGCTTTTATTTATATATGTATATATGTATATATATATATATATAAGATTGATACATACTGATAATATAAGTATGTATGTTAAGATGCATGTACATTTATAATTTTTATATTTAATTTCATGTAATTTCATAAAGGTATAAATACGGGTACAGTATGTTCACATTTTTTTAAATGAAAACAAAAATTAAAATTGCAAGTTGATTTAATATATAAAAGCAATATGCATTAATAAAATAATATTCTTATTCTTAACTAAAAGTATTTACTTTATTATAAAATAAATTAAAAATAAAAAAAATCTAATGAATAATTCAAATAATTAACAAATATTCTACTATATAAATTATTAAATTAACACTGTAAATAAACATTTAAAAAAATTAAAATAAAAAATGAAAACTTCTAATTATTAACAAATGTTTTAGTATATAAGTATTACTAAAATAAATAAACAAAAAATAAAACAAAATGAAAATTGAAAACATAGAAATAATCTAATAAATAAATAAGTAAAATCTAATTCTAATTATTAACAATATTATGATATACAAGTATTACTAAAATAACACTGTAAATGAACATAAAAAATAAGTTAAAAAGTCCTTTGTGTTTTGACATCAGTTTAATTTACTGCATTTTAACTTGTTTTCTTGCAGATGAATTAGAGTCATCCGGTTCAGTCATATTCACAGTAGAGCTCAAGAGACATGGCGGTCCTCTTGGAATTACCATTTCAGGCACTGAAGAGCCCTTCAACCCCATCTTGATCTCCAGCCTGACCCGCAACGGCCTCGCACACAGGTGCACTTAAACACTCACCGCCTCATCTAGTGTTTCATGCAGCAGTACATAATAATACACACTCAAACCTGCATGTTTCATAACACACGTCATCTGACATCATGAGCAGCAGGCTCACATGTGAAATCTAGTGGGCAGTGTGGGAACTGCAATTACCTGACTTTCACACAAGATTGTATTTGTAAAGGACTGGTGCTCTTCATATCGGCGACCGTGTTTTGGCAATCAATAACATGAGTCTAAAGGGAAAACCTCTAAGCGAGGCCATCCACCTGCTGCAGACCGCCGGAGACACGGTTACTCTCAAAATCAAGAAGCGATCTGAACGTAAGTGTCAGAATTAAGACTTGTGTGTTTGTGTGTTCTGGTGAAGTGTGTGCAAACATTTCCGACATATAATCCACTAGGAAAAGCATCTTCATAAATAATGCATCAGTGCTTGTCCTCCTGACCCACATCTGTCTTTTCCAGCACTTTTGGAGTCGGACAGGGGCAGCCCGTCCAGGACGGCCTCGTGCGTGAGCGACATGGAGGACGATCGCTCAGATTCTCTCAGGCGAGGGAAGTACTCTGAACTTCATCGAATGACCACACCGCCCAGTCTGGATTCAGCCATGGACTCATGGGATAGTTCAGCCCTGGATGCCGGCTATGGAAGTCAAGGTGCGGAAGATGATGACAAACGTAATTGAATGTTAACGAGGGCAGAAACATAAGGTCAGCGAGGGTTAATAAACTCATTTGGACATTAATCAAGTGGGTGAGAGGGTACAGATAAGATGACTGTGCTGGGTTTTGAGTTTTCTTTTATTGAGGTCAACGAAAGAGCCTTGGGAAATTAAAGAAAGTCAGGGTTGCCAGGTCCCAGAAAAATTTTAAAACAAAAACTGACCCAAACCTGCCCAAAAAGAATGAAAACTAGCTCCTTCCTGCATGCAATCATAGTTAACAGCTCCAGAATTCCCATAAAATAAAATATATTTAATTCATTGTTTTTTTTGGGGTTTTTTTTTTGGATGATTTTAGCGACACTATATGTAGTATGTGCTTACTTAATTATTTATTCTGTGTTTTAAACCTCATATATATGGAATAAAATACCAGTCTCTTTATTTTACTCTATTTTACTGTTTCTTTGATTTTAATTGTCTATTTTATATTTTTTTTGAAGATACACTATACGTAGTATGTGCTTATTTATTTATTCTGTATGTCATATCTCATACACAGTATGCAGAATAAAATACCAGATAGAGAGACAGATAGATGATAGAACTTGATTGATAGTCTTTTTACTCTTTCTATTTTAAATATATATATTTATTTTATGAATTTAATGCATTTTATTTTATTATTTTTTTATAGATATTTTTAAGCACTTCATGATCGGTTAAGCACCTCACCGCATGATCACTTCTTTAAATGGGAGGAAAAAATATAATTTTATATATTTCGCACATTTTTATATACATTTAAAAACTTTGCATGATCACTTGTTTAAAATGTGATAGAAATATATATATATATATATATATATAATATATATATATATATATATCTATAAATATATCTATTTCTATCACATTTTAAACAAGTGATCATGCAAAGTTTTTAAATTTTAGATATGTATATACATATTTATATTTTATAATATATATTTCTCTCACATATATATATATATAATATAACTTTTTAAGAACTTTGCATGATCAGTTTTTTAAAATGTGCAAAAAAGTGTGTATATATATATATATTAAAAGTGTGTGTGTATATGTGTGTGTGTGTGTGTGTATATATACATACTTTGCATAAACAGTTCTTTCAGATGTGTTTTTTTTACTTCCTTAATTCCTTTAAATATCTTTTGTCTTACAGGAAATTAAAATGCTCTCTATTTTTAATCTCGGTCAGAACCATTATTAATAGCCTGCATGCAGTTTTTTTCCCTTCGCTCTTCTTTCCACATACATTCTAGTTTTGTCTTTAAATAAGCATCAGTGTGCAATTATTCTACAATGACAAGCTCAATTAAAATTCCTGATATGGTGAAACTCAAGTAATCTCCTTAGGTTGCCAAGTATTTATTCCAAGAATAAATAAACTTTAATTGAAGGACCAAATTATGGATAAATTAATTATAATTTATCCATACCTGTATGACTTTCTTCTGTTGAATACAAAAGGCTAAATTTAGCAGAGTTTCCAAGCAACGTACAGTGATTAGGTGCTGTCAAGCTCCAAAAGGACAAAAATGATCTATAAATACCAAACGCTAGTTGTTATTTCTGAAAAATCTCTCAAATCTAACTTATGTTTGAGCATAATCAAACCTAAACCTTTATTTTCAGGTGTCTATATTCATAGGGCATCTGATTTCACTCTTCATCCCAATGACTGGAGACAGACCAATCACAGGAGCCCGCTGGTCTCCAGAAGACACGCCCACCGTCCTGCTATGTATGATGGGAGGCCGGGCGAGGAGGACTGGACATACTCTGGGTGAGAGTTCATTTAGGGACACAGCTTGTTGATTCTGTCGTTACAGTACATCTTTATCTAGTCAGGAGTTAGAAGGTTAAAGAAGCATAACAGCTGATGTTTCATGAGAAGGTCATTTGCGCAGAAGAACATTTCAGCTTGATTTATAGTTTTGGTTACTAACACACAATCATGTGGCTGTTATTCTTTCTTTTGGTTTGTCAGTTATTATTTTCCATGTATGTGCACTTAGGAATGAACATAAAGGTGAATCTCATGAAACCTGTCAAGAGCATGTCCAGGTCTTATTTCAAAGATACATTATTTGAATTGTAACACATTCATGCATCATAGTTCAACACTTTGTATTAAAACTTCTTTAATTCTATGCAAAGTATAATTTATTTATATATATATTTTTTTATTTTAGAGTGAACTGTGACCTGAACATGTTGTCATGCACTGTCTGTAAAATATTGACAATTAAAAAAAATATATATGATTTTTTTTTTTTTTTTTTTTTTTTTTTTGTCAAATTATGTACACTGCCATTCAAAAGTTTGGGTTTTTGAAAACATTTTTTGGGGTCTTTTGTAACATTACAAATGTCTTTACTGTCACTTTTGATCAATTTAATGCAGGTTTGCATTAAATATTTAAGCGATGAATGTACTATAACACAGGTATTTCTTTGTATATGTTTTCTGGCATACACTTTTTCTGTTGCAGTTTTGTTTTCTGTGGCTAAACGCTTGTTAAAAATGCACAAAGTTGAGCACAGTCTGTTTGCTTCCACAGTCTCTGTATTCTCCTACTCTTCTCTTTTCTATTTTTTTTCTCAGGTTTTCTGTCTCTCGTCTGCCTTACTAATCATCCGTGGGCCACTCGCTGTCATCCGCCCTTGTCTGCTTTTTTTATTTTATTTTATTCATTTTATTCTTTTGTCACCGGAATTAGTTCATGGCCTCTTCAGACACATCTGTGTGTGTTTCTCTTTCTCTAACCGCCGCTTTTCTTATAGTTGAGAAGGATCTTGTACAGTGACTGTTTCAATCATGCCGTACAGTACAGTTTTATAAAGAGAGAGAGAGAGAGAGCTCCGTTTCCAATAGTACACCTGGCCTTACATTACCCAGGTTGCTTTGCATTGACACAGATCTGTCAGTCCCGCACGCTGTCACAACCACAACAATACAGACGCTCAGGAGAACTATTGGTCACAAGCTCTTCAGGACCTGGAGACCTGCGGCCAATCAGAAATCCTGCGGGAACTTGAGGTAAATCAACTCCATAGCAACACTTCATACACAGTCTGTGTACTTTGTTAAATCATTGTTTTGGCTTTCTAGCCGCTCCCAGTTTATATTATGTAGAGGTGGGCAACATTACCAAAATCTGTACCATAATAGAAGTAATTCTGGACCAAAATCTTTTCCACGATTTAAGAAATTTTCTTTAGGGAAAAGAAAAGAAAAGAAGAGAAAATCATTAGCATGATCTAAATAATTTTCAACCAAAACCTTTACCAAGATATAAGGTTTTTTTTTTACCAGAATCTTTCCCATGATATACAGTTGAGGTCAAAAGTTTACACCCCCCTTTCAGAATCTGAAAAATGTTAATTATTTTACCAAAATAAGGATCATGCAAAATCTGTTTTGTTTTATTTAGGACTGACCTAAATGAGATATTTCACATAAAAGATGTTTACATGTAGTCCACAAGAGAAAATAATAGTTGAATTTCTAAAAATTACCCTGTTCAAAAGTACATATGCTTGATTCTTAAAACTATGTTGTTACCTGAATGATCCACAGCTGTGTTTTTTTTTGTTTGTTTTGTTTTTTGTTTTTCGTAATGGTTGTTCATGAGACCCTTGTTTGTCCTAAACAGTTAAACTGCTCGCTGTTCTTCAGAAAGATCCTTCAGGTCCCACAAATTCTTTGGTTTTTCAAACTATGTGTGTGTTTGAACCCTTTCCAATAATGACTGTATGATTTTGAGATCCATCTTTTCACACGGAGGATGGCTGAGGGACTCATATGCAACTATTACAGAAGGTTCAAACACTCACTGATGCTTCAGAAGGAAAAACTACGCATTAAGAGCCGTGGTCAAAACTTTTTGAATTTGAAGATCAAGGTAAATTTAACTTATTTTGCCTTCTGGGAAACATGCAAGTATTTTCTGTAGCCTTACTAAATAATAAAAAAAAACTAAATAAATAAAAAAAAAACGTGATATTTAGGCAAAATCAGAAAAATGCATACATCACCATTCTGTTCAAAAGTTTTTACCCCCGTCTCTTAATGCATTGGGTTTCCTTCTGGAGCATCAGTGAGCATTTCAACCTTATTTAATAGTTGCATACGAGTCCCTCAGTTGTCCTCAGTGTGAAAAGATGGGTCTCAAAATCATACAGTCATTGTTGGAAAGGGTTCAAATACACAAAAATGCTGAAAAACCAAAGAATTTGTGGGACCTGAAGATTTTTCTGAAGAACAGCGGGCAGTTTAACTATTCAGGACAAACAAGAGACTCATGAACAACCATCACAAAACAAAACAAAAAAAAAAAAAAACAGCTGTGGACCATTCAGGGAACAACACAGTATTAAGAATCAAGGGGGTGTAAACTTTTGAACCGGGACATTTTTATTTATTTTAACTATTATTTTCTCTTGTGGACTATATATAACATCTTTTATGTGAAATATCTTATTCATGTCAGGACTAAATAAAAAATAACATGCATTTTGAATGATCCCTCTTATTTTGGTAAAATAATTAACATTTTTAATGATTCTGAAAGGGGGATGTAAACTTTTGACCTCAACTGTAGGTAATTTTCAACCAAAATCTTTACCACAATATAAGTAATTCTAAACAAAAATCTATACCAAGTTTGTTTTTTAACCAAAATCTCTACCTTAATATCAGGATATTTTAACCATCATCTTTCCCATGATTTAAGTAATTCTCAACCAAAATCTTTACCAATATGAAAGGATTTTGTTACCAAAATCTTTACCAAGATAAGAATTTTTCAACCAAAATCTTTACCAAGTATTTTTTTTTTTTTTTTTAAACCAAAGTCTTTAATCAGCATATTAGAATGATTTCTAAAGAATGTGACACTGAAGGCTGGAGTAATGATGCTGAAAATTCAGCTTTGCCTCACAGGGATAAGTTCCATTTTTAAATGTATTCAAATAGAAAATGGTTATTTTAAATTGTAATTTTTCACAATATTACAATTTTTACTGAATTTTTGATCAAATAAAATGTAGCTTTTAAGCAGAAGAGCATAAAATAAGTCGTTTTTAATCAAAAACTTTCCAACAATATAAGTAACCAAAACCAGAGTATTTAAATCTCTTAATAGAACAAAACCAGCTGACATTTAAATCTCAACAAACATCATCATTCATGTTAGTCCCGCATGTTGGTCCAAATCAAATGAGGTGCAGTTTGTATTGGAGTGTTTTATTTTGTAGGCTACTATAATGTCAGGCAGCACACTGAGTTTGGGAGAAGACAGCGAGAAGCAGAATGAAAGCAGGACCAAAGCTCTTGTACTTAGCCCAGAGAGGACCTCAGAGAACACAGCTGTACCGGAGGACATGAAGGACACCAGCCCATCCATGCCTTTAGAGCTTCATAAGGTAATTTTCGCTTTTACAGCAGTTGAAATCACAATTGAATGACTGTTAGATCTTCATTCTCTTCCTCTGTCTCAGATCTGTATACAGAAGGATGTTGACAGCAGGGATTTTGGGTTCAGCGTGTCCGACGGTCTGCTGGAGAAGGGTGTTTACGTGAACATGATCCGTCCGGATGGGCCTGCGGACCAAGCTGGGTTACGCCCATATGACCGTATTCTACAGGTGATGTATTCTACCGGCTGACCTGTTCTTAAAGGAACAGCTCATCTAAAACTAGAAAATGTCGCTGTTTATTCATCCTCAGGTCGTTTGTGTTCTAGAAGGTTGAACTATTTAACCTTGACTGTTTTCTTAAGATAATTTTGTTAAAGAAATTAATACTTTTATTTAGCAAGGTTACATACATTAAACTGATTAAAAGTGACAGTAAAGACATTTATGATGCAAAAGATTTGTAAAAAGAAAAAATTGTGCCCTTTTGAACTTTATTCATTAAACAATCCTGAAAAAAATAATGGATATCAGTTTGCAAAAAATGAAGCACTACAGCTGTTTTCATCATTGAAAAATAATGTTTCTTGAGTAGAAAATCAGCAAATCAGAATGATTTCTGAAGGATCATGTGGCATTAAAGACTGTGTCAAGACAAACTTTAAGTTGGCTTGAGAAAGCCGGACCAGAAAGTTTGAGAAGTTTAATAAGTTTTAAAAAGTTTTTATGTTTGATGGTTTAAAGTAGTTTTTAAAGGTTAAAGTTTAAATGTTTTAATGGCAATACAGTCTCAGATAGATAGATATCATGTTAACATGTTACTAACATGATTAACAAGTTAATAGTATTGAATTAGCATGTTGCTACCATGATTAGCATACTGTTAGCATGCTACTAGCATGATTCTAGCATGATTAGCATGTTACTAGCATGATTCTAACATGATTAGCAAGTTACTAGCTTGTTACTAGCCTGTTTCTAACATGATTAGCATGTTGTTAGCGTGTTACTAGCATGGTGCTAACATGATTCTTGCATAATTCATGTTACTAGCATGATTAGCATGTTGTTAGGATGAATTGCAAGTTACTAGCATGTTAGTATGATACTAGCATGATTAGCATGTTTCTAGCATGTTGCTAACATGTTTCTAGCATGATTAGCATGTTGCTAACATGATTGTATCATGGTTAGCATGTTATTAGCATGTTACTAGCATGTTTCTAGCATTATTAGCACATTGTTAGCATGTTAACATGATTCTAGTATAATTGGCAAGTCGTTAGCATCTTTCTAGCATGGTTAGCATGTTACTAACATGTTGTTAGCATGACTCTAGCATGATTAACATGTTTCTAACATGATTAGCATGTTACTAGCCTGTTTCTAGCATAATTAGCTGTTAGCATGTTACTAGCATGTTTTTAACATGATTAGCATGTCACTAGCATGATGTTAGCATGTATTAGCATGTTTCTAGCATTATTAGCAAGTTACTGGCATGCTTTTAGTATGATTAGCATTTTGTTAGCCTGTTTCTAGGTTACTGGCATGTTTTTAGAACTTTTACAACTAAACATTTTAAAACTACTTTTACTTTTGTTTCTATTTTAACAGGTCAATCATGCACGGACACGTGATTTTGACTGTTGTCTAGCTGTGCCGTTGATCACGGAGGCCGGAGAGAATCTGCAGCTGGTCATTAGCAGAAACCCTCTCGCTCAGGCACACGTTTGGCCATCAAAAAACTGTCAGGACCCTTCTGAACTGTCTGTGGTTTCTGCACAAAATCCAAGAAGAGTTGACCTCTGATTTCCAAAAATGAGCAACACAAAGCACACTTTTCAGTTTTTTTTCACACAAATGGTTCTCTCTCTCACCTCACAGTGGACACATTAGCACTATTTTTGCTCATATTTATTTTATTTATTATTTTGTCATATCAAGTTTGTCACAAGTTAGGACCCACTCCTGTTTTATTATGCTTTTCTAAATCATCTCGCACTAAACAAGCCACATCTTCAAAGTTTATTTGACCACTCACAGAGGCACGTTTCGTTTGTACACTTTTAGTTACACAAAACATGTCAAGTTCTTCTTCATACATGCCACTTTTGTTTCTAATATAAATAAATGACACTCATTTAGTTTCTGCTGTCAACAATAACCCTTTGATGTTGATGCAGATCTGCAGGTTTTTACAAAACACAAAGAAACTTCAAGCCATCTGTTGTCTGTTCAGACAATGAAAATCTGAGATCAAAACCATGACAGTTTGACAATCGATTTTTTTTAATTTCTCTGATGAAAAGCTAAAAAAAAATTTCTCTTTTCAAGAGTGACGTCTTGATGTGAATGTTTCAGGTGCATGTGATGCAGTTCGGTGATGTCATTTGTGTACCATAAAGCATTTTATGAGAATTTTATGGCTTTATGTCCTGATAAGCACCAGGAATAAATTTTAAGTAAAGTCCTTCAAAGGGAGCTTGTTTTAAGTGTAGCTTTTAAAAGCAGATCCTTCTCTGTATGTCGTTTACCCACAGTCCTCTATTCTGTGTATTATAAGCCCTTTTCCTGGATGTTAAATATGTAGAATGCTATGAATAAGTTGTATATTTAATATCCTTGGGTTAGAAATGATCATTTCCTTTTTTAAAGAAAATAAAGGATAAAAACCAGAATGTAACCCTGTCTGTGATAACAATACAGGCTTTAACTGAAGACGGGTGCATGTTGGGATCTCTCGCTGATGTTCCAGCGCGCGTGCCTGTCAGGACGCCGTTCAGGGGTTTGATATCGTAGACAGCGTTGGCACAAGGTGGAGATGAGCTGTCCTACACCTCACTGCACTGTCAGATACCGGAAGCCAAAGTCGGTTGACACGACTCCTGTTTTAGTCCAAGGGCAGATTCTGATTCAAGAAAATGTGAAGCCTAATGCATGTGCTGGGAATGTAATATTAAATGTGTAGTGTTGATTGGATCGTGGAGTGATGGAGGCACAATTGCTTCATTCTGAAGTTGAATAAGAGCAATGACTTTTTAAATTTACCTTCAACAATGACAAGTGATTAACATTTGTTGGTTAATTTATTAATTTTGCAACTTAAAATGTTAAGGGTAGTTAACAGCATATTTGCTGTTTAGTCATTATTTTGAGTTACTGTAGACAAGAGTTCACTAAGATTTAAAATATTTAAAAACTGGAATTTGAGGGTGCAAATATCAAAATATTGAAAAAAAATGCCTTTAAAGTTGTCTAAATGAAGTTCTTAGAATTGCATATTCACTAATCAGGTTTTGATATATGTACGGTAGGAAATTTACAAAATATCTTTATGGAACATGATCTTAATATCCTAATGATTTTTGCCATAAAAGAAAAATCAATAATTTTGACTCAATGTATTTTTGGCTTTTGTTACGAATGTGGTCCAAGGCCACATATTCGTTTTATCAAATTCAATTACATTTACATTATTAAAGCTTTGTATTCAAGTCAAGGCCGATTCGTGATAATTCGTTCATTTGGAGTCGATTCTTTTTAATCAGCCTCTTGAGCTCGTTCACAAATTATACAGAATAATTCATTCCTGAATTGGCTTCATCCGATTTTAACATTTCCCATACTAGAACTCGCTGATTCAGTGACTCGGTGGGAACGAGTCTTTTGAATCAACTCAGTTGATCATGTCTGTGCTCGAACGTACGTGGTATTTGACCGATAAACTGAAATGAATCTTTTTAAATAATCTGTTGAACTGGTTTAAATTCGCGAATTGAACTGATCCTATCGCCGCATTTTCGAGCCAGAATTTACTAATTCAATGATCCGGTCGGAACGAATCTTGAAACCACTTGCAGACTTGACTCGCCTCAATGATCAAAGAACCGAGTCTAATAACAATCCTCAGAGATCAAGTGCAAGATTTTAAGGATGAGTGATTCTTTTCAAAGAACCTGTCGAACTTGTTCACAAATCGCACTAAATGACCAATTCGTGAATTGCACTGATTCGATTGCCGCATTTCTCGAGTTCAAACTCGCTAATTCGCTAATCCGGTCGGAACGAGTCTTGAATCAATTGTCAGACTTGGCCGAGTCTGACTCAAATGATCAAAGAACCAGGAATAATAACGGTCGCCAGAGCGCAAATATTCGAAGGATTTGAATGATGAGCTGAGATGGAGAGCTACTGTAGAACTCGCTGATTGATTCAGTGAACAGGTCTTGAATCAATAACGACCATCGGAGCTCAAACAGTTACAAAAATCGCAGATCAGCTGTAAAAGAGTAAGTTGTGAGCATTTAAAGACCAAGTTTCACTTTTATAGTTTGCTGTTTTTGTCACTTGTTTTCACACACATGAATTATCAACCACTTCAACTAATATTGTAAGTTATTCTCTGATAGATTTGAAAAAGAATCGTTTCCATTGGGGTTCATTGAGATGTGAACTTGACGATCATCCTCCTCATCCCGGTCCATTCTGGTACAGAACATCAGAAAAGCAGGTATAGACATTTCTGAACAGACTTTACACAACACATACCGAGATTGAACATTTTTTTATTTTGTCTGAAAGATGCAATATGCATCTAGAATGGTGTCTGTCACAAAACTACTTTGGTTTTACAAGATTTTTTGTTTGTTTTTGTTTAATCAAGTTACTTTACAGTACAGCAAAATGTGAATGGAAAATTGTATCTTTAATTTCCTGTTTTCATCATATTACAGTACTTTCCAGCTGAAATTATAATAAAAAATGGACAAAGCCAGTTGTTTACAAATATTGCACACTGCAAATTGCATTTAGGCTGACAACTAATCACTGTTTAAATATAAATTTCTGAATACATTAAGAAAAAATATAGGCAAATGACCAATCACATCAGGTACAGTATAAAATGGTTAAATACAAAAAGGCAAATTTTAGATAAATGAAAATACTACAAATGAGCAAACACTTGCTTAGTGAACAGTTAGCTCAAGATTGGTGGAAATAGGTCAAAGGGTCTAGCTAAATCTAGAAGAGTTCAGGGGTCACAGGTCAGGTCGGATGAACTGATGGTGTACAAAGACGCTGGGGTGAGAGGGGATGGTATTTATGGTGGGTGGGTGGTCGAAGGTAAAGGACACAGAGGTATTATGAGGGGCAGTTCTTTGCTGTTGGTGATTAGCTTGAATATTTGGAGGTTTTAAGGCTAAAGAGACAATTGCACAATCTCATTCCTAGGCAGTGTCTCTGTGCAAGGACATAAAGCCCAGGTTTCCTGCGTTCATTCTGAAAGCTGATGGTTTGATGATTGTTGAGCGAGTTTGGCTGTGCTGAAACATGTGATAGACAGCGGCCTCCAAACGTCTGACATGTCTGGGAGTCAAAATTGTGGTTTTGGGGGAGAAAAAAAACTGCACTATTTCTAGGTCACTAATTTTTGATGCAAGTGAATTAGTGACATTGATCATGTGACTCTTTGTACAGACGGTCTACTGAAGCACAAGATGCTTATCAGGTTTTGTTCATGCCAGCTTTTTCCTTAAAATATCATGCAAATAATACAATTCATAATTAAAATCTAAAAAATGAATATGTATGCCACCAATTAAGAATGTTCCCACAACCCTAGTAAGAAAAACAAAACTATGCCATAATTTATTTAAAATACATTTATTTCATACTAACTATATTTCAAATCCACATATTGACATATCATTTAAGATTACTTATCTAATATAAAATTATAATTAAACTTCATTCGCAGTATTTTCTGTTGCACAATGCACTAATATTAAGCCTAAAAAGTGTTTTAATATCACTATTAATATGATCTCTGTATAATATCAGTCTTTAAATTCAAGATATTTAAAGTGCACCTGAAGTATACTTGCAACAGTTCCACTTTAGCACAAATTAAATGTGACCCTGGACCACAAAACCAGTCTTAAGTAGCACAGATAAATTTGTAGCAATAGCCAAAAATACATGGTATGGGTCAAAATTATCGATTTTTCTTTTATGGCAAAAATCATTAGGATATTAAGTAAAGATCATGTTCCATGAAGGTTTTTTGTAAATTTCTTACTGTAAATATATCAAAAAACAATTTGTTGAGTCAACTTAAAATAATTTGTTACCCTGCTGCCTTAAAATTTTAATAAATAGGTTTAGTCAACTTGAAATGTTAAGTTATACGAAGTGACAACTTGTATATTTGAGTTGACTAAACTTAAAATTTGGTTAGTTAAACTTAAATGCTGGGTTTGTCACCTAGCTGCCTTAAAATTTTAAGCTGAATCAACTCAAATATCTAAGTTGTCACTTCATACAACATAACATTTCAAGTTGATTAAACTTTTTTGAGCTTACTGAACTTAAAATTTTAAGTTGACTCAAATTTTTACAGGGTAGTAATATGCATGGCTAAGAACTTTATTTGGACAACTTTAAAGGTGATTTTCTCAGTATTTTGATTTTTTTTTTTCACCCTCATATTCCTGATTTTCAAATAGTTGTATCTCGGCCAAATATTGTCCTATCCTAACAAACCGTACATCAATGGAAAGCTTATTTATTTAGCATGTAATAATTTAAAAAAATTGACCCTTATGACTGGTTTTGTGGTCCTGGGTCACAAATATACTTAAGTATATCTTTAGTTAAACTTCAGCACTATTTCCTCACATTTTTAAACGTATTAAGCACAAAATTAGTTCTTCCGGTTTAGCAGACTTTAAGTATACCAGTTTAGTAAACCAAAAGTGCAATTGCAGTCAAATTGCATGGCACAAAATAAATGTATTTCAAATACATTTTAGTATTTTTATTTTTCTCTATGGGACTTACTAATTCCCTCATTTTAGTAAATTGTGGCCACATTGTACTTGATTTAATTAAAATGAGGGAACAGATTGGTAGAATGTGCCAATGATTTACTAAAATGAGCGAATAAATTCATTTTTGGAATAAAAGAAGGGAACAAATTCTCAGTTCATGGTCACAATATGTATTTTTGTCTGCATGTCATGTGCATGGCTCTGTAGCATTAATATAAAATAAAAAAACATTGAATATTTAATAAAACATTTCAAAAAATTCTTTTATGTTTTCTCAAATAATAGTCTTTAAAAAACTACAATATCAAATGAATTCAAATGTGATTGATAAATGTTTTTTTTTTAACAAAGTAGAAATTTTCTGACTTTAACATTGTGTTTTTTGATATGTATAAAACCTGGGGAAGTAGAAAAGTTTGAATTAAATTTCTTTACAATATAAAAACATTTTTAAAGTTTAAAAATGTATATGTGTGTGTGTGTGTATATATATATATATATATATATATATATATATATATTATATATATATATATATATATATATATATATATATATATATATATATATTTATATATATATATATATATATATATATACATACACACACACCTATCTCAGACCTTCGGACCCCGCTGTACATGAACAGCTAGTAAAGTGCTGCCAAACAGCCCTGCGTGGTGTTGATAATCATCAGCTCTCGGATCATCTTACAGTAAATGACGCTTATAATAGTGCATCAAATGATACTTATATTAGTGAACACAGCTGCCTACAGTGTTAGAGGAACTCAGTGGCTCGATGTGTGCGATGGCAGTGATCACTACGATTCAAGGAGAGACGAAAGGACAGAGCGTTAAGGTTTGCTTATGTCTTACGTGTTTGTGCATGTCTGTGCACAGCGTCCGCCCAAAGCGGAGGTACATTCATTTTTCTTCAAGACAAAGAACATTTAAGAACCTCATCGAACAAGAGTTACTGCCACAACCACTGACGGACGTCATAATGTAGCTTATGTCACATTTAGTTCGTTGCTGTTTTACAGGTCTTTTCCTAAAAATGAAGCTAAAACTTGCTCTCTCTGCTGATGAATTGCGGTCCTAACCAGGTGCGACACAATAAAAGTCCTCATAGAAAGTAAAACGGCATGCAAAGCAACAAAATCAGAATATAATCAATGGTTTATGTGCATAAACCTATGCAGAGCAGGATTTTGGACCAACAGGATTTCGTTGTCACATTGCATTCATTTATTTGCGTGAATTAAAGACTATTTTAAAATAAAAGAAGTGATATAGAGTTTATAATGATAGTCAAAATTATTAATGATATTATAAACCTATTTTAACATTGTTTTAGATCTGAATTAATAAAATGATACCTTTCCTTGAAGAAAATAAAATGTATTTATTTATTTATTTATTTAAAAAAGGGTAATTATGTATACCATATCGAATGAATTAAATGATATATTTTCTTGAAAAAAGTAGAAATTTCCTGATTTTAAGTCTTTAAATAACCACTTAAATGTCTTTATTTAAAGACATTTAAGCAAAAGACATTTATTTACATTTTAATAAATGTATTATTGAAGGGAAGTACAAAAATCTGAATTCATAAAAAATAAAAAAATAAAATAAAATAAAATAAAATAAAATAAAATAAAATAAAATAAAAGTGATAGAGTTTATAATGACAGCCAAAATTATTATTGATATCATAAACCTATTTTAAAATTGTTTTAGATTTAGTGTGAACAGCATTCAGAGTAAATCTGAAACTATAACATTTATTTATTTATTTATTTAAAAAAGGGTAATTACCATATTGAATGAATTAAATGATATATTTTCTTGAAAAAAGTAGAAATGTCCTGATTTTAAGTCTTTAAATAAAGACTTAAATGTCTTTATTTAAAGACATTTAAGCAAAAGACATTTATAATAATAATAAAATAAAATAAAAGTGATATAGAGTTTATAATGACAGCCAAAATTATTATTGATATTATAAACCTATTTTAAAATTGTTTTAGATTTAGTGTGAACAGCATTCAGAGTAAATCTGAAACTATAAAAGCCTGAATTCATAAAATAAAGTTAAATAAAATAAATTAAATTAAATGAAAAGAAAGATAAAATGTAGAAAAATATTTTTTTATTAGTTTTTTTTGGGCAGGGCTATTCAGAGTGACAGGACCTAAATAGAAAGCAAAATGTGTCATTGTGGCTGTTTAGGACCAAAACTCATTAATTTGAAAGAAATCGTAATGCAATGAGCGGTAAATCCTGTGTCGCGCCTGGTTAGGACGTGGTTTAATGTGAAACAGTGCACTACATATTAAACAAACCGCCCCAGACGGCTAAAGCTCACATCAGGTTATTACAATATCAGCATTAGTGCTAATACCATTGATTACAATCAGAGTACAAATCCTACATGGCAAAAAAGATATATCGATATAAGATCATTTGTAAAAACGCACTAGTGCAGAGCGAGAAAGAGGAATGGAGGGGAAGGGAGTGGGTCGACAGGAAATCGGGATCTCCTATAGGAGAGGATAGGAGTGGGAGAATATGGGAATCTCTCTTAGAGAGTCTCACATAGTAGTTTCTACGATGGTGTGGCTGTGTTTGGTGAAGGCGTGGATGCCGTTGGGGTCCAGCGGGTGAAGCAGCTCGCTGTTCTTCAGGCTGTACTCCTTCGGACGAGAGCTCGCACCTCCTTTAACCGGCGCCGCCACGGCTTTGATCCGCTGAACACAAAACATTCATTGATTTGAGGACATTTTCAAGACTCTTATTAAAAATTATGAATGCAGTGATACAGACCTTAAGACGATAGCTGATAATTGTTAATGTTATGGCCCATAACCAAAATTATAAATGATATTATAAACCTACTTTAAAATGCACTTTTTGTTTTAGAATTAGTGTGAACAGCATTCACATCTAAAACTAAAAATAATAATAGTAAAAAAAGGATTTTTAAATTAATTTATTTATTCGTTTAACTCTTTTTATTGATTGTATTTAATCAGAGAGATACAAAAATTATTAAAATGACTAAAAATGAATTTATTTATTTATTAGTTTGTATTTTATTTTAGTTATTCATTTGTTTATTTATTTATTTATTTACCAACTTAATTAAAATTTATTTACAGATTTTAACAGTTTTATTTTAATTCCCCTCTATAATTAAAATAAAACTGTTGAAATCTGTAAATAAATTTTAATTAAGTTGGTGTAGTCTACATAGACACTGTTAAAAAATAATCAAAATTAATTATATTAATTATTTTATATTGAAAAAATCTGAATTAACTTTGTTTTTTAATAAATTAAGAGAAAATTTAATAAAAAGTTAAATAAAATTAAAATAAAAGCAATTAAAATTAAACACCATAAGTTATTATAATACATAATTTTCATCTAGAATGACTCTAGAAATTATCCATTTATATAATGCCAAATTAATTAAAATATGATTGATAAATTAAAAAGTTTTATTGGGGGAAAAAAAGCAGAAATTCCCAGATTAATATGGGATTATTATGTAGGTGAAGTAGAAAATTCTGAATTAGCTTTTTTCTTAAAAAAAATAATCGAAAATTTAAGAAAACGTTAAATAAAACACAATAAAAATTAAAATAAATAAAAATAAAAATATAATACCTTAGTATAATGTATTAAATTTTTCTTTTACTTTTTTTATTAAAAAGGTAATAAAAGAAAGAAAATAAAAAAGCCACAAGTTATTATAATACATCCTTTCAAACTAAAATGACTCTAGAAATTATCTATTCATGTAATAATTTATATAATACCAAATCAATGACTGATAGATTTATTTTCTTGGAAAAATTTCCTGATTTAATTAATATATATATAATTATATATTAGCTTTTTTTTTCTTAGAAAAAAAAATTGGTAAATAAACCAAAATAACAATTAAAATAAATACAAATAAAAATGTAATATCTTAATATAATATATCCTTTAAAACTAGAATGATTGTTCTGTAAACAATAAAAAACAATAAAAAATCATTAAAATATGAATATTATTATTAAATTATGAATATTAAAAAAAAAGTAAAAAAAAAAAATACTTTCAATATAGAATTACTATTTTTCTATAAATTACATTTTTATATATAGAATTTCTAGAAAATGTTTTTTTTTTTTTTTTATCATCCTAGGAGACTCAAAGGTTTTGCCCTAACTTAAGAATCATCCTAACATCACATATTGTACTTTTCTAATAAAAAATATGATCAAAAAGCTAACAGATGTATATGTTTGAAGTGTTTTACAATCAGTTCATGACTTTCTCACCTCTATCAGGGAGCCGTCCGATTGGATGATTTTGATGACGACCATCATCGGGATGCAAATCATAGAAGCCAGTGCAAGAGCCCAACCCAATCCAATGGACCAATCAGGATACTCGTAAAACTTGTTATAGGTGAGCGGCTTGTATTTCACCACTGAAAAGACAAAACAGCCCTGAAAGAGAAAGAATCGTCACAAACCATTGCTGCTGGCCATATTTCTCAAACGTAAACTGCGTCCACAAACACTTACCACACAAAGGACGGGAGTGATCAGCATCCAGCTCCATTTCATCCAGCCGTTGGGTCTGTAGCCGATCATGTCCTCTATAGCATCGTAGAAATTATCAGCCCCTGGAAACGCACACATACCAGTCGAGATTTATGTGATTATTATTGAGTTTTTCCCAATGATCTGCAATAAAAACATGAGGAAAGTATGCAGATTTCATGGGATGAAAAAAAAATAAAGATCTGAAATAAGCCCAGAGGACTGATCTGAATCTGATTATATAAGACTAAATAAGATTATATAAGATTATACAAAATTAATCTCAGCAAACATTGTTAGACTGTTGATTGAGCAACATTAATGAGCTTAATGCAAAGATTTATGCTGTAAACACAAGTGACCGCAGCATCTGTTTTTGAAGAGACACCCGTTTAATAATTGTGATTGATTATTGTGTTTGATTGACTCTTTTAAGGTCACTTTAACACTCAAATACCTTGAACTCACAGCGATTTTACAATGATTTGTGTATTTAGGCATGTGATGCATAACGTCCATAAGCTGTTTTTATGTATCAGCATGATGATTTTAGGTTAAAATGTATATAACTTTGGGTTGGTTAGATTTTTTTAAACATTTTTAGTTACTTATACTCAGTAAGGCTGCATTATTTGATCAAAATGCAGTTAAAACAATAATATTGTGAAATATTATTACAGTTTAAATAAAAAAAACTTATTAATTCTGGAATTAATTCTGCCTAGCAACCACCAAGAGCATTTATTTTAAATATAAATCATGTAATATTATGAATGTCTTTACTGTCATAAATATTACTGAAAAAATTACTGAGTAGATATTTTTAATTGGCCAAGAACTGAAATTATCAATATTATAAACCTATTTTAAAATACCATATTGTTTTTGATTTAGTGTGAACAGCATTCACAATGAATATAAAAAAATATATATATATTGTATATATATATATACAATAAAGTTAAAATTCTCTAATAAAAATAATGGAAAAAAGATATCTGTGTATACAATACCAAATGCATTGAAATCTGAATGCAGTAAATGATATCTTTACCTGAAGTCTTTTTTAATAGATTTATTTTTGAAGGGACGTAAAAAAGTCTGAATTAACTAAACTAAACTAAACTAAAAAATAAAATAATAATAAAATAAAATAAAAATAGAACAGCTTAATATAATATATCCTTTAAAACTAGAATGATTGCTTCTCTGTAAACAATACAAAATTAATTAAAATAAATTTTAATTGATAAATTGCTTTTCTTGATAAAAATAGAAATACACAGATCTTTTATTTAAAAAAGAAAAAATAATAAAAAGTTAAATAAAATTAAAATTAAAAATAAAAGTACATTAAAAATTAAAAGCCATAAGTTATTATAATATGTCCTTTTAAACTAGAATGACTCTAAAATTTATCTTTCATCTTTCTAAAAAAAAAGAAAAGAAAGTGTAAGAAATGTTAAATAAAACAAAATTAAAATGAAAATATAATAGCTTAATATAATATCTTCTTTAGAATGATTGTTTCTCTGTAAACAATACAAAATTAACTAAAATATAATTAATTGATGAATTGCTTTTCTTGATAAAAATAAAAATACAATCTTTTATTTAAAAAACAAAACAATAAAAGAAAGAAAATATTGTAATAGAAAGGAAAACATTTAATAAAAAGTTAAATAAAAACCAAAAAAAAAAAAAAAAGTTAGTTAAAATTGAAAGCCGTAAGTTATTATAATATGTCCTTTTAAACTAGAATGACTCTAGAAATAATTTATTTATGTAATACCAAATTAATTAAAATATGATTGATGATTTTTGGAAAAAAGCAGAAATTCCCTGATTTATTTTTTATACATATATTTATCATGTAGGTGAAGTAGAAAATTTTGAATTAGCTTTTGTCTTTAAAAATAATAAGAGATACAATAAGAAAAAGTTAAATAAAACAAAATCAAACAAGTTTTTTTTTTTTTTTTTTTTTTTTTTTTTTTTGGAAAATCTGTTTACGTATATAAATGAATAGGATATAATTGAAATATTTCTTTTCTTAAAAAAGTAGAAATTTACAGATTTTAACTGTTTTTTTTAAATACATGTATTATAGTCAGAATTAACTTTTTTATTAAATAATTAAGAGAATACTTAATAAAAGTTAAATAAAATAAAAATAAATCAAATTCAAATAAGATTGAAATGAAAAGCCTTAAGTTATTATAAAATATCATTTAAAACTAGAATGACTCTTTTTCTATAAGTTATATATTTATATAATACCAAACTAATTAAAATATAGTTGATAGAATTCTTTTCTTGAAAAATGTAGAAATTTGAACATTTTTTATACTTTCATCATAGAGGTGAATTAAGTGAAATTTTAAGAAAAGGTTAAAACAAAATAAAATGAAAATAAATTAAAATAAAATAAAATCGAATATTGAAACCCCATCTGGTCTGTGCTTACCGTAAACCCAGGCTACTGCAACACATTCAAAGAATGCAACCCAGAGAAGGCACACACCGCTGGCGGCGTAGTAGTCAAACAGCTGGAAGACGTACATGCCACCCTGAGCGAGACAGACACACGTTCAGCATTCAAACACCGCAGATCAATACGACACACTCCTCTGTCTCACTTTCTCTTACTTTAGTGACCATGGTGAGTCCCAGCAGGTAACTGATGACGCAAATTACAGCGATGAAGATTTCTCTCCGGTATCCCTTCCTTAGGAGGGATGGGTACAGGTCCACCAGAGAGGTGATCTGACCCTCCACTTCTACAAACTGATGGGAGAAAACAAAAACACACACACACGTTATGGAACTGATTCAAATAGTACCACAGTTATTTGAGAATTATGTACACTACCAGTCAAAAGTTTTTGAAGAGTAAGACTTTTAATGTTTTTCTTTTTTTTAAAGAAGTCTCTTCTGCTCACCAAGCCTGCATTTATTTGATCTAAAGTACAGCAAAAACAGTAAAAGTTTTGAGATATTTTTACTATTTGAAACAAATGTTTTCAATTTGAATATATTTTAAAATGTAATTTATTCCTGTGATTTCAAACCTGAATTTTTAGCATCATTACTCCAGTCACATGATCCTTCAGAAATCATTCTAATATTCTGATTTGATCAATTTAAAGTATCTTTGCTAAATAAAAGTATTAATTAATTAATGGGATCTTTCTATTCAACAAAGAATCCTGAAAAACATGTACTCAACTGTTTTAAATATTGATAATAATGATAATAATAATAAATGTTTCTTGAACAGCAAATCAGCTTATTAGAATGATTTCTGAAGGATCATTTGACACTGAAGACTGGAGTAACAATGCTGAAAGTTAAGCTTTGATCACAAGAATAATTTACATTTTAAAATATATTTAAACAGAAAACTGTTATTTTAAATAGTAAAAATATTTCAGAATTGTACTGTTTTTTGCTGTACTTTGGATTGGATAAATGCAGGCTTGGTGTGGACTGGTAGTGTATGTACTATTGTAGTATTTATTAATATTTTCTATTATTTTATATTTTCGGTTTTTATTTCAATTTTAGTTTAAGCCTTTATTTATTTTAAGTTTTTGTACATTTAGTACTTCAACTTAAACTTATTGATCATTCAAATTTATTGAATCATTTTAATTTTTGTGCATTTCTAATTTTAACATGGTTTGGTTTTTGTTTATTATTATTTCTATATTATTTTATATATTATTTAGATTATTAATTTTTACCCCTTTTAGTACTTAAAATAATTTGAGTTAGTTTACTTATTCTTACATTTTCAGTTTTTATTTTAGTAATTTTATGTGCTTTTATTTTTTACCTTTTTAAATGCTTCTATTTAGCTGAAATATATTTATATTTCATTTTTAGTAATTGTAGTACTTTATTTATTTCTATCATTCCAATATTTAAGTTTGTTAGGTTTTCCCTCTAATGTTTATATTTTATTTTAAAATTGTGCAATTGAAAATGTTTATTAAAAAAATATGGTGGCTGTCATGATTTGTCACTGGTCACTTTTTGTGTTTGTTGATACAATAAAACATTTAAAAAACTATTCTGTATGTTCCATGAAAAAAACAACTGAACAAAGAATAGAGAGCTTTTGTCACTTGTTGCTATATGAGGTTGTGTCTGGTTAAGGCCTGGCATGACAATACAGTTACAAAGATGCGTTCACACTGAATGATTCACACTGAATGAACAATGTGATCATTTAACTTTATGTAAATGAGAAGTGATGTGATTTGGACAATGCCAATGTTTGTGAAGCAAGTCATGTGATACACTGGATACTGCAGTCCACAAGTACAGCATTGTTAGTTTATACAGTTTTTGTTTTAATCATAATTTTAAACAGTAACAGACCAAACTTTAGAATGCACAAACATTAAACTAAAATGCTAAACATGTATATGCTTAAACCTGAGCTCTTGCAGTAGCAGCATATGAGTGAACTGCAGTATTAGTTACTGTTAGAAGTGACTGTGTTGTCATTTCATCATGAGATTGTTATTGATTTTCTGCATTATAGTGTCTGTTTAGGATATTGCATTACATGTAGTACATTGTTAGCGGTGTATTCTCAATGATTTTAATGAGAGAGGACAACAGGGATGGACTTTTTCATTGGAGAAATCATTATTATAGATTATGGACTTGTATTTTTTGCCAGAAGTGATGGTTTAATGTTAAAAAAAAAAAAAAAAAAATACGCCTTAATAATGGATTTGTTTCTTACAAATACACAGCTTTTCACTTCACAAGTTAATTTGATGGACTGGAGAGGTGTGGATTACTTGTGGATTATTGTGATGTTTTTAGCAGCTGTTTGGACTCTAATTCTAACAGCACCCATTCACTGCAGAGGATCCATTGGTGAGCAAGTATTGCAATGCTACATTTCTACATATGTTTTCAGAAAAAAACAAACTCATTTACATCTTGGATGGCCTGAGGTTGAGTAAATCTTAGTAAATTTTCATTTTTGGTTTACTATTTTGGTTTTACTATTTTCAACTATTGATTTAAAGGAAGAACTTTTCACTGGAGGAAGAATTATTATAGATTATAGACTGGTATTTTTGGCCAAAAGTGACCATATTTAAATTTAAAACGACTTAAAGATGGATTTGTTTCTTACAAATATGCAGCTTTTCACTTCATAAGACATTAATTGACGGACTGGAGTGGTGTGGATTACTTGTGGATTATTGTGATGTTTTTACACTGACCAAAATTATAAATGCAACACTTTTGTTTTTGCCCCCATTTTTCATGAGCTGAACTCTAAAACTTTTTCTATGTAAACAAAAGGCCGTCCGAAAAGCAGTCAGTATCTGGTGTGACCACCATTTGCCTCACACAGTGCAACACATCTCCCTCGCATAGAGTTGATCAGGTTGTTGATTGTGGCCTGTGGAATGTTGGTCCACTCTTCTTCAATGGCTGTGCGAAGTTGCTGGATATTGGCAGGAACTGGAACACGCTGTCGTATACGCCGATCCAGAGCATCCCAAACATGCTCAGTGGGTGACATACCAGTAAGTATGCTGGCCATGCAAGAACTGGGATGTTTTCAGCTTCCAGGAATTGTGTACAGATCCTTGCAACATGGGGCCATGCATTATCATGCTGCAACAAGAGGTGATGGTCGTGGATGAATGGCACAGCAATGGGCCTCAGGATCTCGTCACGGTATCTCTGCGCATTCAAAATGCAATCAATAAAATGCACCTGTGTTCGTTGTCCATAACATATGCCTGCCCACACCATAATCCCACCACCATGGGCCACTCGATCCACAACGTTGACATCAGCGAACCGCTCACCCACACGACACCATACACGCTGTCTGCCATCTGCCCTGTACAGTGAAAACCGGGATTCATCCGTGAAGAGAACACCTCTGCAAAGTGCCAGACGCCATCGAATGTGAGCATTTGCCCACTCAAGTCGGTTACGACGAGGAACCGTAGTCAGGTCAAGACCCCGATGAGGACGACGAGCATGCAGATGAGCTTCCTTGAGATGGTTTCTGGTTTCTGTAGAAATTCTTTGGTTATGCGAACCGATTGTTGCAGCAGCTGTCTGGGTGGCTGGTCTCAGACGATCTTGGAGGTGAAGATGCTGGATGTGGAGGTCCTGGGCTGGTGTGGTTACACTTAGTCTGCGGTTGTGAGGCCGGTTGGATGTACTGCCAAATTCTCTGAAACGCCTTTGGAGACGGCTTATGGTAGAGAAATGAACATTCAGTTCCTGGGCAACAGCTCTGGTGGACATTCCTGCAGTCAGCATGCCAATTGCACACTCCCTCAAAACTTGCGACATGTGGCATTGTGCTGTGTGATAAAACTGCACATTTTAGAGTGGCCTTTTATTGTGGCCAGCCTAAGGCACACCTGTGCAATAATCATGCTGTCTAATCAGCATCTTGATATGCCACACCTGTGAAGTGGATGGATTATCTCGGCAAAGGAGAAGTGCTCACTAACACAGATTTAGACAGATTTGTGAACAATATTTGAGAGAAATAGGCCTTTTGTGTACATAGAAAAAGTCTTAGATCTTTGAGTTCAGCTCATGAAAAATGGGGGCAAAAACAAAAGTGTTGCGTTTATAATTTTGGTCAGTGTATCAGCTGTTTGGACTCTCATTCTGAAGGCACCCGTTCATTTTTACAATTCTGTTTCCATGAAGGAACAAACTCATCTACATCCTGGATGACCTGAGGGTGAGTCCATTTTCAGCAAATTTTTATTTTTGGGTCACCTATTGCTTTAAAGTAACTGTTTTGTTTTTCTATCTTTTAGTATAGGTTAAATTTATTGTGGAAGTGACACTTATTATCTTTTTTCAGGTTATTATGTAAAATACAAATATATTAAAATATTAAAATGTAAATATTAAAAAAAAAACTTTGCTAACAAACAACAACAAAAAAACCACTGCTTTAATGGGACAGGCCTCTTGAGGTCATCTGAGGTAAAGTGGCTTAGTGAACAAACATTTGAGACATTTCCCTGAACTGTGGAAAATCAAAACAAATGTGCTTCAACACACACATTCTAAATCTTTTTTGACATCTTTCCATTGTTTTCTGGAGAGTGAATGACATTCATAATAATGGCACCCTTATTTATGTCCACACCATTGTTGTTCTCAGTGTGTTTGCTTGTGTGTGTGTGTGTGTGTGTGTGTGTGTGTGTGTGTGAGAGTGATATAGGTGTAATTTCACACACACATACGCAAAAGGAAATGTGATCCACCACACGTTGGCTTTTCAGCAAGTCATATGAGACTGGAATAACTTCAGCGTCCCGTGATGTGTGAGTGTGAGGGTGTGTTTGTGGGAGGAAGCCCAAAATACTGCGGCATAATTCCTCGACGCTGGCGCACAGCCGCAGAGAGGTGATGTTTCACATCAGCGCTGAACGCTATGCTGTAATGTTATGTTCTGTTGGCTTAACCATCTCAGTGTTTGCAGTCCTTCATTCCAACACCAGGACACTCATATGTCACACCACCCAGAGGACAATTTTATTACTCAAAGGTTGCATCTTCATAGCTAGAGAGACTTCCAATTAGGTTCAAGTTTGTCTTAAAGAAACAGTTCACCCAATAATGACTTCCATTTTTTTTTTTATTTTTTTTTTTTGTAAGTCATTTAGGTTTAGTTTTTGACAGAATGTTCATTTTTGGGTGGGCTATTGCTTTAATTTAATTGCAGGGGTAAGTAATGTAGGTGTGTTTGTGTGTGTCGATCTAACCTGACTGTCTAGGCCCAGCAGCAGAAGCATTATGAAGAAAAGTATGGCCCAGACTGTCGGCAGTGGCATCATTGTGACGGCCTTTGGATACGCGATGAAGGCCAGACCAGGACCTGAGAAACACAGAAATGTGGTAAAGAAATGCTTATCACATGACACAATAACACACTGTCACAAAGAAGGGAAGAAACCCTGTTATATACTGTACACTACCATTCAAAAGTTTTTGAACTGTAAGACGTTGAATGTTTTTTAAAGAATTTTCTTCTGGTCACCAAGCCTGCATTTATTTGATCCAAAATACAGCAAAACAGTAATATTGTGAAATATTTTTACTATTTAAAATAACTGCTTTATATTGAAATATACTTTAAAATGTAATTTATTACTGTGATCAAAGCTAAATTTTCAGCATCATTACTCCAATCATCTAATATTAAAGAATGATAAAGACATGTATAATATAATACAATATAATTTGATTTCAGATAAATGCTGTTCTTCTGAACTTTCTATTCATCAAAGAAAGCTAAAAAATTCTACTCAGCTGTTTTTAACATAATAATAATAATAACAATAATAATAATAGATATTTTTTGAGCAGCAAATCAGAATATTACAATAATTTCTGAAGGATCATGTGACTGGAGTAATGATGCTAAAAAATTCAAGTACTAAAATACTGTTTCTAAATGTGTATTATAGTTATATTTATACATTATTATTTGTATGTGTATATACTGTAAACTGTAAAAAATACATTTATATTATAGATAACAATTATGAGAAAAAAGTTTTATGTGTGTGTGTGTGTGTATTATTTATACATTTTTCTTTTTATATACTAAAATACTGTTTCTAAATGTGTATTATAGTTATATTTATAAATCAATATTTGTATGTGTATATACTGTATACTGTAAAAAAATACATTTATATTATAGATAACAATTTTGAAAAAATATATATATATAATAAATATATATGTATGTGTGTGTGTGTGTGTGTGTGTGTGTGTATGTGTATATATATATATATATATAATATATATATATATATAATATATATATATATATATATATATATATATATATATATGTATATATAATTTAAATATATGTAAAAAGACAAAAATATAGAAATAAACATTTTTAATAGATCATTTCTTAAAAAAAAAAATGTTTGTCCTCAAAGTATTTATTTTTTTTGTAATTTTCAACTATCTGTCTATCTATCTATACTATCTACACATAATTTATATTTTATTTTTATTTGATATTTATTTGATATGTTTATATATATAATACACATTTCTAAATTATATTTATACCTTACTAGCCTTGTCTATGCACGTTAAACAGTTTCATCGGCACGGTAACTGAACTGCTTTGAATGTGATAACTTTCACATTATTTACACACGTATACTCACATTTTTTTTCTGAGAGAATAAATGACTTTCTGTGGTAACTGACTCATTACCACAGCAAGCAAATGATTCAAATGCTGTACTTCATATAACATATAGCACGTAAGATCAATGACAATCTGTTTGAGCAGGTTGGTGACTTTTGACGCTGAGCATTACCTGACTCGGCCACATCGGCGATAGCCACGCCCTGTTCCTGTGCCATGAACCCCAGGACGGAGAAGATGGCAAAGCCTGACACAAAACTGGTACCGCTGTTCAGGCATCCGAGCAGCATGCAGTCCCTGAACACACACACACACACACACACACACACACACAATGTTTGTACAATAAACAGACAGCATAAAGCTATAAACGTGCCTTTAAAACATGCGAGTCCTCACCTGTAACAGTTATACTTGTACTTGTTGTAGCTTCCCAGTGAAGTCATTGCACCAAGACAAATAGCATATGAGAAAAAGATCTGAGTGCCTGCATCAATCCACACCTACATCGGTCCACAGAGACAGAGGTTGCAGTTTGCTTCATCACATTTCCAACGAATGAAAAACAACAGTGCACAAAGATTTCTTTCTGTCTGTTTCAGTACCTCAGGGTCTTTCAGGCGGGTCAGATCGGGGTAAAGGTAAAACTTGATGCCCTCGGCGGCACCAGGCAGAGTCACGCCGCGAACCAGCAGCACAATCAGCATGAGGAAAGGAAACGTCGCTGTGAAATAGACCACCTACAGACAGACCAACAGGAGGCCAGAGGGTTCGTGGATTTCCATTATGAATATAAAATAATTATACACCTACGTAAAGCACAGAAATGAAACCCACAGAGAGCTACAAACTCTGAAAGGAAAGCTTGTGAAAGTGCACATTAATTGGGTCTTGTTCAAGAAACACAGGCAGAATGGATTTCTGTGTAATTCGCTCATAAAATCATTCTTTTGTAAAGCGTTGCATTGAATCGTATTTTACAAACGATTTACACAGAAATCAGTTCTGGTCGTGTTTTATGAATGAAGCTCGATGTGTGTCTGTAATTATAATCCTACACAGTTCCTAAACTGAAAAACACCAGTCTAGAGATATTTTCACGTGTACTGCCAAAACGTATCTTTATTTGACAGCTGTGACTTTTCATATGATGTGGCTGTACTTTTTTTTTTTTAATTTGAAAAAATTTATTCTTTTAGAAACCCCTGTAAGGTCATTTTTTGTGTTTTTAGTTCATTTCTATTAGCTTAGAGCTTAGAGCTCATGTTCACACTAAAACTTAATACAAATTAAATTGATCAAAAGTGACAGTAAAGACATTTATAATGTTACAAAAGTTTTGAACATTTCATTTATCCGAAAATTCTGAAATGTATCACAGTTTCCACAAAAATATTAAGCAACACAACTGTTTTTAGCACTGATGATAATAATAATAAATGTCAAATCAGCATTTCAGAATGATTTCTGAAGGATTATATGTAACGATGCTGAAAATTCAGCTTTGCATCACAGAAATAAATTACGCTACCAGTCAAAAGTTTTGAACAGTAAGATTTTTAATGTTTTTTTTTTAAAGAAGTCTCTTCTGCTCACGAAGCCTGCCTTTATTTGACACTAAGTACAGCAAAAACAGTACATTTTTAGAATATTTTCACTATTTAAAATAACTGTTTTTCTATTTGAATATATTTTAAAATTTAATTTGTTCTTGTTATTATTATTATTATTATTGTTATCAATAAATAAAACAGTTAAGTACATTTTTTTTTTCAAAATTTTTTGATGAATAGAAAGTTCCAAAAATCAGCATTTATCTGAAATAAAAAGCTTTGTAACATTATACACTACTGTATACCATTCAAAAGCTTGGAGTCAATTTTTTTTTTTTTTTGAAAGGAATTATATAATTTTTTTATTAATAAATAATATATATTTTTTTATTTTTTTAAATGTTTTAATTTTTTAAATATTTTAACATATTTTTTGTTTTATTTAATAAATCATTTTATTTAGCAAGGATTTAAACTGAAAAGTAATAATAAAGACAATTCTAATGTTTGTAAAGATTTCTATTTCAGATAAATGCTGTCAAAGAAGAAACCTGAAAAAAATTCTACTCGGCTGTTTTCAACATAATAATAATACTAATAAATGTTTTTTTGGACAGCAAATCAGAATACTAGAATGATTTCTGAAGGATCACGTGACTGCAGTAATGGTGCTAAAAATTTAGCTTTGAAATCACAAGAATAAATTACATTTTAAAATATATTTAAATAGAAAACAGTTATTTTAAATAGTAAAAATATTTCACAATTTTACTGTTTTTGCTGTAAGTTGGATCAAATAAATGCAGGCTTGGTGAGCAGAAGAGACTTCTTTAAAAAAAACATTAAAGATCTTACTGTTCAAAAACCTTTGTCTGGTAGTGTAAATGTTAAAATATATTCAAATAGAAAACAGGGGTTTTACTGTATTTTTGATCAAATAAAAGCAGACTTGGTGAGCAAAAGAGGCTAAAAACGTTATTGCTGACCCAAAATGGTAGTGTATTCTAGTGCCCTTCCCAAAAAAGGATCAAAAATATTTATTCTTATTTTTCAATTTTCTTACTTCCTGTTAAAATAGGCAATATTATATCATATAAATTATTATATAAATTACACAGTACTGTCATTAAAAATACCTGACAATTTTTGTCGTTCTTAGCTACTTTGTAATCAAACACAAGGTAATATTCAAAGAAACCAAGGAACAACAGTAGGACTAACTGAAAACTGGGGAAGTCTTCTTGAATTATGAATAATACTTTTTCCAGTCTGATTTATTGGAAGGCCAGCAACAACCACTTGGCTTCTGCTTGGTCAGTTTAAGCACTCAGCTACATTTTTCATTCTTAAAACATAATAACTAGGGTTGTCAGTTTAACACGTTAACTTAATTAGTTATGAAAAAATAACGTCATTAAAATATTTTAACGCAGTTAACACGCTGGCCCTGCCCCCATACCTGTACGGCATCTTATATGTGACCCTGGACCACCTTAAGTGGGTCTTAAGTACTGGGGTATATTTGTAGCAATAGCCAAAAATACAAATTATTTATTTTTTTTTTTTTTTAATGGCAAAAATCATTAGGAAATTAAGTAAAGATCCTGTTCCATAAAGATATTTTGTAAAATTCCTACTGTAAATATATGAAAACTTAATTTTTTATTAGAATATGCATTGTTAAGATCTTTATTTGATTTTCTCAATATTTTGATTTGTTCCCCCCCCCCCCAGATTCCAGGTTTTCAAATAGTTGTATCTCAACCAAATATTGTCCTATCCTAACATATATCAATGGAAAGCTAATTTATTCAGCTTTCAGATGATGTATAAATCTCAATTTTAAAAAATTGACCCTTATGACTGGTTTTGTGATTCAGGGTCACATATTTCAGACAGTTGACTGTTGCCAAATATGATGCAGGGCAACAACTCCATAAATGCAGTTATGCCCTAAAATTCAAGATTTTGGTGCAAAAAATGCCCCTGTATGTGTTTTGTCTCATATTTATATACATCACATATCACACGGTCAGCAAGAGCAATAGGTCTATGACACAAGTGCTGATTTTTCAATCTATCACAAGCTTAAATGTGATTTTATACAACAGTTCAGTAAATAAGAAGTTGATATTGTTATATTTTAAACACAATATTATGTGTTTTTTCTTAATTTTGCAGAGAACAATCACCTTTAAAGCCATAGCAGAATTGTTGCACGTCTCAGAGCAACACAGCGGTGTTTAGTTTCTGAATGAATCCACGTTTTGAATGAATCGTGTGAATCAATGATTCAAAAGCCCATTCATGATGAGAGCCGTTCACTTCATTCCTAAATGAATCAGTTGTTTGAATGAATCAAATGAATTAATGATTCATAAAGACATTTACCGTCAACTGCTGGCAGATTTAGTTTCTTATTTAGAGTATCATTTCATTAAAAAAAAACATTAAAGTGATAGGTCACCAAAAGAATTTAAATTCTGTCATCATTTACTCAACCTCATGTCATTTCAAACCTTTCTTTTGTGGGACATAAAAGAAAGTATTTTGAAGACTGTTGGTAACAAAGCTGTTTTGGTTACCAATTAAAGGAGAAGTTAAATTAATAAATTATAATAAATATATTAATATAATATATAATATAATATAATAAATTATGTTTTTTGAGGAAAGCATTTCAGGATTTTTCTTCATATAATGGACTTCATTGGTGCCCCGATTTTGAACTTCCAAAATGTAGTTTAAATGCAGCTTCAAAGGGCTCTAAATGATCCCAGCCGATGAAGAAGGGTCTTATCTAGCGAAACAATCAGTCATTTTTTTTGAAAAAAAAAAATTTGTATACTTCTTAAGCACAAAAGCTTGTGTAGCACAGGCTCTCAGATGCGCATCCACGGGTCGTTCTTAAACAATTCGTTCATTTTGAACGAATCTTTAATGTGACTTGCGAGTAACGAGGCGTCTCGGGGAGTGATTCGTTCAGTCCGGCATGCGCAACATCCTATTAGGTTCTGTACTGGAATGAGTTCACCTGTTTCGAGTCTTCAGGTTTTTTGAGGCGTTCGTTCATCTTATGGGGCTGTCACGTGATGCTGATTTTGCTAAAATTAACGAAATGACTTGAAAAAAATTCATTTATTTTGCTGAACGAGACTCAAAGGTCTGAGTCAGTAAAATGACCCGAACTTCCCATCACTACTACGAATCATGTCTAAGTTCATCGTCTGTGTACTCAGGCTAAAAAAGATCGAGTATGGCGAAAAACTCCATCTTATTTTCTCCTACAACTTCAGAATCATCCGACATCGTTGTACCTTTTTGTTTGTAAACAGCGTTTGACTTACTTGCACTTTCTTAGTCTTTGCGCATTCGCTTTGTAAACACTGGGTCTGTAGTTCCACCTACGTTCGGCGTGACCTTTCAGCATGATTCAATAGTACGTAGCATCGTGAACGCGCATGACAGAACCTGTGCTACACAAGCTTTTGTGCTTAAAAAGTATACACATTTTTATTTTCCGAATAAAATGACTGATCGTTTCGCTAGATAAAACCCTTCTTCCTCGGCTGGGATAGTTTAGAGCCCTTTGAAGCTGCATTTAAACTACATTTTAGAAGTTCAAAATCGACGGCACAATTGAAGTCCATTATATGAAGAAAATTCCTGAAATGTTTTCCTCAAAAACCATCATTTCTTTACGACTGAAGACAGAAAGACATGAATATCTTGGATGACAAGGGGGTGAGTAAATTATTTGTGAATTGTTGTTCTGGAAGTGGACTTCTCCTTTAAGTTCATTGTATGAACAAAAAATATTGAGATGCTTCTTAAATGATCTTCTTTTATGTTCCACAGTTTATGCTAGACCGTTGCAGCCGAATTTTTTTACAGTAATAAATTTTGTTGAATCAAATAAAACATTTCTTTCTAAAGCTACAATTTGTAATGTCTACTTGATACTTCCTCATTTAACACAATATTAGCTTTAAATAATCTTTTGTGGGTATTTTCACAGTCAAATTTATTTTGCGATTAATTAATTGACACATCATGTAATTAATTAGATTAAAAAATTGAATCGACTGACAGCCCTAATAATAACCATTTCCTAATTTATGCATTCCTAAAAGTGTAATGGCTTTTATACCCCACTTATGAAGTTCTAGTGGACTTTTCTTGTCCTCTCCCTCACCTTGCCGGTGGATTTGACTCCTTTCCAGATGCAGAAGAAGCAGATGATCCAGACGGCCAGCAGGCACAGCGCCAGTTCCCACTTCAGACCGCCGACCTCGTCGATCCCCGAAGAGATGCTGAGGACGTTCCGCCTACAGGCGATAGCAGAGTGATGAGAAAGGGCGTAGAGCGTCCGTCCCCCGTACACACAGCCTCAGGACGACGCTCCCACGCGCTCGATACTCACTCCCAGAATTCGGTGACCGGCGAGGTGAGGTTGGTGGCGTTGGCGGAGAGCCAGAGGGTTTTGTTCTTGCGGACGGTGTCCTCCACGCAGTTCCCCGTGTTCCAGCTGTGCCTGCAGCGAGCCCAGGGCAGCTCGTGCTGGAAACACTGCAGCAGGTAGTACAGGCCCCACGCCAGGATCACGATGTAGTAGATGTTCAGCAGGGACACGATCACGATCGAGGCGTAGCCGATTCCTGATGCAAATACAGAATGCAAGTCAGTATGAAAGCAAAACTCACCCTTAAAGGCTTTTCTAAAACACATTCCTAGTTTTATTGTTCACAATTCATCAGTTATTATTCAAAACTACTTGCTTAAATTGATCACAATTATATATAAATTACATCTCAAATATAAATTATATTACATATAAATGTATTTGCACTACCATTCAAAAGCTTAGGGTTTTATATTATATTTATATTTTTAAAGTGTCTTGTGCTCAACAAGTCTGCATCAAAAATACAGTAAAAACACACCAATTATAAAATGTTATTACACTATCTACTGTAATATACTTTTAAAATGTAATTTATTCATGTGAAGCAAGGCTGAATTTTCAGCATCATTACTCCAGTCTTTAGTGTCACATGATCTTTCAGAAATCATGATCTTTCATGATCCTTCATAAAATGTCAAATTCGATTTAAATAAAAATAAGAAAAGCAGTGTAAACATGTCAAAATAAATAAAAGTAAGATTAAACTAACTAAAAGACTTCACTAAATAAATTAATTTAAATCAAATAAAACAAGTTTTTTAAAAATACAATTTCATAAATAAAAAATATATTGAATATTTTATACAGTATTAATCATGTTTTATTTTACATGAAAAACCTACCAATATAAATATTTGACTTAAGTAAATTTTAAAATTCTGTTTAATTAAAACTATTTGATTTTTACACATAAATAAATAAATAAAAATCATTTGATTAAAATAGATACATTTAACGTTAATACGATTTGACTGAAATAAAATAAATCTGATAGAAAATAAGTAAATAAAATTTTATTTAAATAAATAAAAATAGAAATGCATTGTAAAAATGTAAAAAAATAACTTAATATAATAATATACTAATTAAATAAATAGATTTAACTGAACAAAATAAAATAAATGTATGTAAAAATAGCTAAAAATAAAAATAAATACATTTGATTAAAATAAAAATATATATTTATTTTTTAATTACTATATAACATCATTTGAAGTAAACAGATACATTTAAAGTTAAATAAAATAAATCTTAGGTAAATAAATAGGTAAATAAAATTCAAATAAAAAAATGGAAATGCATTGTAAAAATGTAAAAATAACTAATAATACCAATTAAATAAATAGTTTTTAACTGAAAAAAAAAAAACTAAAAATAAAATTTGAATTAAATAAATATGTAAAAATTTACAAATAAAATTTGACAAACAATAAATCTGATCAAAAATAAGTAAATACAATCTGATTCAAATAAAAAATAGAAAGGAATTGTAAAAATGTAAAAATAACTAATAATACCAATTATAAATGGATTTAACAAAATAGATCTATACAAAATAAAAATTTAATTAAAATAAATATGTACAAATGTAAAAATAAATATAATAATATAATTACTAAGATAGTAACTAAATAAATGTAAATTTTTATATTTTATATAAATGTATATTTTTAATTGCTATATATAAATTATATCTAAATGTACAAAAAATCGTACTTATCTCAAGCTTTTTGAACAGCAGTTAACGTATATATAAACTACATTATAGTCTAAATAGTACATTTAAATATGTGAACAATAAATATTCAGGAACTTGTATCTAATATTAGCCAGGGGAAATAGATAAATACTACTTCCACAAACTGGAAAATCTGACATTTATTGCTTTGTGTATGTTTTGTTTATTTATATATTTATCTATATTGTTTTATTTTAAATTTCCTTTCATTTAAGTGTTTAATTTTCATGTTCGAGAGCCATAAGGAAATCATTATGCATAAAATGTTCTCTCTTATAAAATATAAATGATTGTAAAAGTCAATATCGTCATATATGTCCAAAGCACTGACGTCTGTCAGGCAAAACTTGAGCTCTTTGATCTAATCCAATCAGTCTATTTTATTCCAACCGTTACTCCTGCATCTTACCCTGATAAACAAATTCAAGTCTCTCCCTGCATCGCATTTCCCTCAGAAATGTCCCATTATGAAAGTAAAATAGGTTGAATAGCATTTCAGGTTTATAAAGAGGAAAGAAAGAGTTAACTGGACTATCCGTCTTGTCAGCAGATGCTTGTTCTCTAAGCAATCTGTAGTGCTGTCCTGGAACTAACAGTCCCGATGGACTAACCAGACCAACACACAATGGCTCATCAACCCATTAAACTGCCAGGACTGGAGCTGATTGTTAAAGATAAGACAAGCATCACTACTTGCCCTGCATGTAACCAGTCGCTCTTTGCGTTGCAGATATGAATGATATCTCAAATTATGAGTATTGTGCACAGGATGTGCCACATCTAAGCAGAGCCGAGCGCAACGTGAGACTTCATGAGACGGAGAGCCTCTGTTCTCTCTGAGGGCCCTGCTGTGTGTTAATGAGTCAAACACAGCTGAAGTGACTCTATTCTCAGAGCAGTGAAGCTTCACCTGTTGGCTCTGACACGTCTGCGTCTGAAATCATATTTTTAGTGTTAGTTTTCTAGGGCTGAGGGCAGTCAAAGGGCTGAGTGCCAGTTTTATGCTATAATTAATACAAAGTGCCACAAGCTCGCACCGCGGTGCCAGGAGCCGCTGTGACAGCTGACAAGAGAATGCCAAACGTGCGTTTGAGTATGCAACGTAGATACGCGTGCGTGTTCAAGAGAGAATAGTCAGCTGCCACTGAGACTAAGAACATAATCATTGGGTGAAAGGGGACAATGGGCGCACGAAATATCACTCATTTGCACTGTACGTGCTAAATAAAACCCAGCCACGTGAGCGACATGCCCATGCAAGTGCATATATAGAGGTCAGGCACCAAATTAAACAAAATATCTCCTAAGACAGGGCTTTTCAAAATGGAGCCTGGGGACTCCCAGGGGCTGCAAGGGAGTGATAGAGGGTCCATGGAAATGTTTAAAGAAAAGCATTGTATAAAATTGTAAAAATAAATAAATAAAAATGTATTTAAACTAACTAAAGAAATTAATTAATGAATTAATTAGATTTGAATAAATAATATATTTGCAATAAATTCATTAAATAAAAATGAACAAATAAAATTTGATTTAAATAGATCAAACAAATAAATGTTATTAAAAAATTATTAAAATAAACACATTTAAAATGAATACAATAAATTAAATTTAAAAAATGTCATTATTAAAAATAAGTAAAAATACAATTACTACTACTACAACTAACTAATAAGGCTATCTAAAAAAATAGATTCCAATAAAATAAAAAAATGACAATTTGATTTAAAGAAATTAAACTATTAAATTTTGTAAAATAAATAAATAAAAATAAGAAAAGCAGTGTAAAAATAAAACTAAAATACTTCCATAACTAAATAAGTTTGATTAAAATAAAAAGTACAGTTTTAATAAATAAAAAATAGATTGTATATTTTACACAGAATTAATCTTTTTACATGAACCTACTGAACAAAATAGATAGATATATATATATATATATATATAGTTTTGTTTCATTAAAAAATGTAATAGTGCAGTTTATATATAAAAATGAATAAACATATGATTAAATACATAAATATTAAAATTATATACTTAATATAATTTGATTTATTTGATTAAAAAATATTTATTTTGATTTTAAAAATCTGAAAAGCAGTAAAGTAAAAATAAATAAAATAAAGATTAAACAAACTAAAAAACTTCACTAATCAAATAATTGAATTTGATTAAAATAAAATAAAAAAAAACTAAAAAATACAATTTAATACATAAAAAATATATTGTACATTTTACACAGTATTAATCAGGTCTTTTTACATGAACCTACTGATTACAATTTAATTAATTAAAAAAAAATGTAATAATACTTTTTAGATAAATAAATAAATAAATAAATAGACATTTGATTTAAAAAAAAACTACTTAAATAAAAAAATATATATTGTATCTTTTACACAGAATTAATCAGGTCTTTTTACATGAACCTACTGATTAAAATGTATTTAATTTAATTTTTTTTTTAATAAAAAAAATATATATTATAAACTTTATATAAAAAATAAATAAACATATGATTTAAATGCTTAAATATTAAAAATAAACACTATATTATTTGGTTAAATAAATAACTAAGTAAATAAATAAAATAATTTAAAATAGGAACATTTAAAATGATTTGAACAAAAAAAAAATCTGATAAAAAATAAGTAAATATAATTTGATTCAAATAAATAAAAATAAGAAATGCACTGTAAAAATGCAAAAATAAATAAGAAAAAGTAATAATGCTAATTAAATAAATAGATTTAACTAAACTAAAATCTAAAATATTTTTTTATTTAAATAAAAATGTAAAAATAAATGAAGATTAATACGATACTAACTAAATAAATTTGATTAAAATGAAAAAAAAAATACAAATATAATTTAATTAATTTAAAATATAATTTATATTTTACACAGTATTAATCGGGTCTACGTTACATGAAAATCTGAAATTATTTAGCTGCCTTTTACATTTAAGGATGGGGGTCCCTCACATCTGGAAGTCTGTGGAATCTAAAAGATTGAAACCCTAGCTCTAAGAAACGCCTCTTGTCCTGTTGTTTCTCCTCAAATCATGTCTGCTCCTAACACAACCACTCCATTTTGGCTCCTGAGCTGAGAGGAGATCCCATCGCAAGCATCTCAGTCACCTCTCACGGCTGTTGCCATGGAGATCCGAATACATGTCCAAATGCGGAACGGGGTGTTAGTCAGAGCACTCTGAAGCAGAGAGCGGCGCAAAGCAAACAAATCATGGGGAATTAAACGCACATGTAGAGTGTGTGCGTATGAGTGACCTGCATCCCGCTCACACACACACACACACACAGAGATAAGAACACGCAGAATCAGAACACGACGACACGCTTGAAAAGAACACAGCGTCTTCTAGTGTTGCCTAGCAACCGCAGCAGATGCTGAAAGCAGGTCAGAGTGAAGATGCTTTAACGAGCCACTTCAGCAGCCAGTCAGACTGGAAGCGCATCACAGTAACGGCCGTGCCGATTGGTCGACGCTGCCGTGAGGGACCGCGAGTAGCCGGCAGGGGGGATGGGAGCATTATGAAATATGATTTATGCTGATTAAAATGTGCTTGAGCCCCATGAGTCGTTAAATATAATCAAAGTCAGACCTGTCTCATCCTCTCTCTCACTCTGTCTTTATCTATCCTTTTGTCTCACCAGTGAAAATGGGGCAGAGTTTTCCCCAGCAGGTGATTCCTCCCTCAGAGGTGAACTGGCCGAGCGCCACCTCCAGAAAGAAGACGGGAAGACCTCCACCAAACAGAAATATGAAGTAGGGGATGAGAAATGCACCTGGAAAGACCAAAACAAGATAAGGCATGTGCACATAATACAGGCATTACAGAAACTCAGCAGAAAACCACATTAAAAGAAACTGAATTATCAGAAACACAACAAAATGATTAAAAATCACGTATGCAGTAACGCATTACAATGGACATTGTGAAACATGAAAAGTAGTCTTACCACTATAATTTTGCTGATTAATGAATACACATTTTTGTATGAAATAATTAAAGCGCTTAAACAAAAATACAAGCTTTTCATTTTTTGCATATTATGCAGAAATTATGGTAATAATATAGTATATTAATAATTTAATTGGTAACCAACAGTAAGTTACGGATGCTATGAAAAGAGCTAGATTGGTTTTGAACTTGGAACCACAGTGTTGTTATTGTTAACTATTAAAAATCATTTTTGGTCAGTGCAAAGCTGAAATAAAGTATAAATACCAGATGAAAAACTTAAACTTAAAAAACTTAAAAAAAAAAAAACCCTTAAAAAAATAAAATATAGTAATAGTATAATAAAAATAAAAATACAGGGTGGGCCATTTATATGGATACATCACACATCAAACTTATTGGGAATTTCACAAGAAAAACAATGGTGTGCTTGGTTTTAACGTAACTTTATTCTTTCATGAGTTATTTACAAGTTTCTGACCATTTATAATGTGCCACAAACAGGACGTTAATATCACCAACCATTCCCATTTTATTAAGGTGTATCCATATAAATGGCCCACCCTGTAGATAAAAATATTTTAAAAAATAAATAAAAGCTAAATAGAAATAAAATGATGAAAGCACATAACAAAATCAATAAAAAATAAAATGAAAACTGAGAATATAAAAATAAGAGCTAATTATAAATATTAATAAATACAATAAATGAAGAGTTTATTTGCAAAAACAGATCTGTTTTTAAAAAATGTTCAAAAATCATGTTTTTTTTTTATTATGCTATCATGTTTTTATTGTGTTTTATTGTATTAGTTAGCAGTATTTTTGGTTATTTTTACTTATTCAAAATAACCCAAATGCAATTTGATTGAGATTAATTAGAATGCACAATGAAAAAACATGATTTTTGAAAATTTTTGATGAGTTTTTACAGAGTTTTTGAACTCTTTAAATATTAATAAACACAATAGTAAATACATTTTTATACAATACAATACAAATACAATAAATACAATACAAAAATATTAATAAATACAATAGGGTAAAAAATACAAAATTATTTAGAAATACATTATTTATATAAATTATTTATAAATATATTACTATGTATATATTTTATATTGTATTATATTTAGTATTAATATAGTATAGTTCTTATACACAAATTTATTATAACAGAACTATGTAAGTCTGTTTCTGCCACTGAATAAAAAATAAGAAAAAAAGGTAATAGTGACTTTTTAGCTTGCAATTCTGAGAATTGAGAGATATACCCGAGTTATAGCGTTAGATATGTGAGACATAAAGTCACAGTTCCAAGAAATGAAGACAGAACTGCGAGATATAAACTCAATTCTGACTTTTTTTCTCAGAATTGCAAGTATCTCATGCATCTCATAATTGTGACTTTTTTCGTGGAATCGCAAATTTATATCTCGCAAAAGATGGAACATATCCATCTTTTTTCCCCTTAAAACTGAACTTCATAACTTTTTCCCAACACTGCAGAACTGTTTTAGAAACATTTCAAAACAGTGTTGTCACAATTTTAAACCCTAAATTTGTCACCTGCATCAATCTGTTTCTCTAAAATTTTTCCAAAATTCTAAAACTTTGTTCTAAGTCAGAAGTGCAAGTTTATGTCCTGCAATTCTGACTTTATAACTCGCAATTGCGAGAAAAAGAAGTCAGAATTGTGAGTTAAGTTTTTTTTATTCAGTGGTGGAAACGGGCTTCCATATAGAATAGAATACAATATATTTATAGTCAAACTTGTAAATCTTGCAGAAGGTCAAAATGTATTATAAAGCTCTGTTCTTCTACCTTTTTAGAATAGGAACAGATTTGCGCACTAAATGTTCTTCAATGAGCACAAAGGTATTAAAGTGATAGTTAACCCAAATATAAAAATTCTGTCATTATTTACTCACCCCTCATTTGAAGAATGTTGGTAACCAAACCAAACAGTTGCCAGTAGCCACTGACTGCCATAGTACTTTGTTTTTCCATACTATGAAAGTCAGTGGCTACCATCAACTGTTTGGTTACCAACATTCTTGAAAATATCTTCTTTTGTGTTTAACAGAAAAAGAAACTCATACAGGTTTGGAACAACTTGAGGGTGTAAATGATAATAGAATTTTCCTTTTTGAGTCAATTATGTTTGCATGTGACATTATCAGCTATTTACAGTACACACAGACTGAAAAGTGCTACCTCAAACATATTTTGTTGACATATTACACATGTAAACACACTCACCTCCGCCATTCTTGTAGCAGAGGTACGGAAAACGCCAGACGTTGCCTAAACCGACGAAACCTCCGGCCACAGAGAGCACAAAGTCCAGCTTGCTGGCCCATTTCTCCCGCTGTGGCGCTTTGCCCTCCGCCTCGTCTTCGGGACGCGTGCCGGGACTCTTACCGGGAGACGGCTTCATCGTGTCCTTATGGAAATCTTTGAGACACTGCAACTTTTCTTTCTGAGCCATACTAAGAATGAGAGAGGAGAATAAGAATGAGAGAATCAAAAGAAACAAATACTTTTATTCAGCAAAGATGCATTAAATTAATAAAGTGAAAGTAAAGACATATCTCATAAGTGCTGTTTTTTGAACTTTCTATTCATCAAAGAATCATGCAAAAAGTAAGCAGCACAATTGTTTTCAACATTAATAATAAGAAGAAATGTTTCTTAGATATTACATTTCTGAAGGATCATGTGACATTGAAGACTGGAGTAGTGATGCTGAAAATTCAGCTTTGCATCACAGGAATAAATTACATTTTAACACATATTAACATAAAAAAATTGTTATTTTAAATTTGTAATATTATTTCAAAATATTGCTTTAATTAAATAAATGCAGCCATGGTGACTTCTTTTAAAAACGTGAAAAAAATCTGACAAACTCTCATGAAGACCCATGAGGACAAAATAAATCTCATAACAGATAAATAAACAGAAAATCTGAGCTATAAAATCATATCCACTGAGACTGTACTGTTATATAAGCCAGATCTAGAAGCGAAAGCTCAAAAATTCAGCAAATCTCAGTGCTGACAACGTAAAGCTCATGCAAAACATTCCTAGGACTCATTTGAATAACACAGAAGCCTCAAAACCTATCATGTGTACAACTATGTAAAGTGTAAATGACACATATAGAAAATGTTTCAATGTTTGCCATTTATAGTGCTCCAGCTAAGAATAAGACTTGAGATTCAGACTGAACAGGAAGCTGAGAAAGCCGTTCTAAAGTCTGATATCCTGTTTGAAACTCACACTGACAGCTCAAGCACTGATGCTGATAAACCAGCTCACTCCATTACACGTGTTCTAGTTGTCCAGAGCCCTTTTTTGCATTCATTTTTGCATCTATATTTTTATCAGCAAGAAGTCAGCACATGATTTCTTAACATCCTCTTATCTATTCCTATCAGGAGTTATCTAAGGATAAATCCTTTTGATGAAGCCTGGAGAGATACGGCAGGTTGTATTGTTCCTGTAAACTCTCGAATGTTTACATTTTGCATTTTTACCATTTAATGCATGTTTTTTTTTTTTTTTTTTTTACAAATTATATTGACAGCACAACAATTTGAATACAAAGCTGAGGTGAAAGTGCATGAATTTGAGAATGTCTTTGTATTTTCTTTGTCACTCTTTTTTAAACTACATAAACAAAATGTGATGATCATGTTCTCCAGCATGATTTCAGATGATCCCAAGAGGATGAATTATTCCCCAACAGGGATAGTCTCATAAAAAGTTACATAAACATTCTTAAAGTAATGTTAATGGAACATTTTTAGAACTTTGAAATACATTCTCAAAACATTCTGAGATCAACATTCTCGGAATATCCTTATGATGTTATTTGAACTTGAACGTTCTAAGAAGTATTTTTGTAACCTTTAAATAACAGTCTATTTCCGACAAGAGAACAGTTTTTAGAATATTAAAAACAAATGTTCAAATAATGCTATATTACGGGTGAAAATAAACTTAGAATGTTGAAATGTTAAGAAATGTTGTAACCTTCAAAAAAAATTCTAATCTCAGACATTTCAGCATTTAGAAACATTTCAAAACAGTTCTGTCACATTTTTTTATAAACTAAATTTGGCACCTGGATCAAACCTTGTTTCTCTGTTTAACATTTTTCATTTTTCTAAAACTTTGTTCTAAATTTAAAATAGATTATAATCTTGAGCTATTTCGACATTAGATTCCAACGAGCCATTAAATCACAAATCATCCATCTTATCTCATCTAGAGAATGAGCGATGTGTAAATTTATTGTGAAATAAAACTGATACGAACTCCACACCAATAAGTGGAATGCGACTGGTTCGTCTGGGTCACCGGAGCGTCTGAAAAGCTGAGTTGGAGTGCTAAACTCATACTAGTCCAAAGCCTTTGTGTCAGTGTTTCTGTGGCTGTGAGCAAAGAAATATTGCAGGGTCACAGCTCAGCTTATCTCAGCCACCATCACCCTCTTTCAACCTTGATCCCAACGATGACCTTCTAAACATGCCCGCATCTCTCATTAGCCTTCACATAGATAAACACTGATAGCTCGCTATCAACAAAAGCTATGTAAATGCATGTTTAATCAATCAATGGCGTAAGCAGAGAAGAAAGAAACAAGGCAGTGTATCAGAAGGCCACGACAACAGACAGCTGCGACTCAACCTTGTCTAGATATTCAGCTGTGAAGGTTATAAGAGACCAAAAAGATGGTCTAATGCTCTAATTATACTCAAATGCCAACAAAGGAAAACTCATACAGCAAATTTAATCTATAACATTTAATCTAATGCCATCATCTATAATGGAAGAATCATGTTATGCTAATGTCTGGTCATTCAAACAATGATTCAACTTTAAAAGAAAGAGCGGAAAAACTAGGCCATCCTTGTACAATACAAAATCAGTAAAGGTTAGGGATTCGAAAAATAACAATATCAACAGTATTACAACATGGTGCAATGATATTACAGCAGTTTTGTTGACATTTTACCACATGGTACCAATTCCATGGTATTTTTTAAGTACATTAATATGAAATATGTGGATAAAAAGATGATCTTATGTTCCAGTTACACTCAAAAGCCAACAAAAGAAAACTTGTGAAGCTAATGGGATATATTAAACTGAAATGACAACATTTAATCTAAAGCCATTATCTAGGAAGACACTCTAATGTTATCATTATTGTCTAGTCAATCAAACAATGACTTTGCCAACTTTGCACAATACAAAATCTGTAAAGGTTAGGAATCAGAAAGAAACAGATTTAGAATATGGTGCAATGATATTATAGTATTTTTTTTTCTTGTGATATTTTACCACATATTTTTGTAATACCATGGTATTCTCTGAAGTACATAAATATGGCAGTCATAACCCAGTTAACAGGTAACATTTCCATAACTTTTACTAATGTGTTTTAAAGGGTATGTAAATATTAGGACAAAACATTCTTAAAAATAATATTTATGAAAACGTTTTAATAACATTACTAATACACTTTATTGTAAGTGTATTAGTACACTTTATTGTTGAGAGAAAACGTTCTGAAAAGAAAAATGTTTTAAACATTTAAAAAAATGAACGTTCCCATAACGTTTTTTAATGATAGAATGGAATTTTCATAGCATTTTCAAAATTATAAAATTTAATGTTCCTCTAAAGTTGTGTAACCAAGAAGAAAATTTTCTAATATATATATAAAAAATATTTTGAATATGTAAAAAATGTTCAGAAATAAAGTTTTCATACCATTATAAAAATGCCTGTTTTAAACATTGAGTGAATATTCACATATAACATTCTCATAACGTTTCAAAATGACAGAATGGAATGTTCCTCTAATGTTGGAAATTCAGAAGCGAAGACCAGGAGACTCTTGGGTGTCTTCAGCAGAGTTCTTTATTGAGAACACGCTGCGTGGCGCTGCAGTCATCAAAAGTCTAAGGCAGTGATATATTGTAGTTTATATACATTTAGGGGGCAGTCCCCAGAAATGGAGACAAAGCACCTGGGTGATGATCCCAAACAAAGCATGCAAATGAAGTATTCAGGTATAGCCAAGTGCCCCATTTACACCAGTCCTAATCCAATCATCATAACTACTCAAAGACTGGGGCAGAGGCACCAAGAGCCATTACAAACAAAAGGTGAGAGTCTCAGTAATCTGGCTCTATTGACTTACAATAAGAGAATAGGAACTGGCAGGAACCTCTTGCTACAAACTTTGCTTGAGAGAATCATTTCTCTGATAACATCAAATTTACCTTAAATGCTAAATACAATATATTTCACCTTAGTTTTTCATGTGATGCTATGTCAGAACATAGGATCAGCATATTTTAAGCAGATTCTTAAATTTGTAATCCCACACTAATGTTCACATAACCAAGAAGAAACATTCTTTACACATTTAAAAAACGTTCAGAAGTAACATTTTCTTAATGTTAACTCAAATTCTTAGAACATATTTTTGATGGCTGGGAATCAAAGGCATGCAAATATTAGGACAAAACATTCTTAAAATAATATTAATGGAATGTTCATAGAACATTATCAATATTTCATATACTTTCCTGTCATGTTGAGAGGAAATGTTGGGTGTTTTAAACGTTGAGAAATTGTTTAAATGTAACGTTCCCATAACATTTTCAAATGATAGAATGGAATTTTCATAGCATTTTCAAAATTATAAAATGGAATGTTTCTCTAATGTTTGCATAACCAACAACAATTTTTTTTAATAAAAAGAAGAGAACTAGATGTTTTTGAATATTTTAAATAATGTTCAGAAATAACGTCTTCATACAGTTTTAAAAATAGCTTGAGCGAATATACAAATGTGACAATCTCTCGTTTTCAAAAGGATACAATGGAATGTTCCTCTTTTCTTTACACATTTAAAAACGTTTTAAACGTTTAAAAAAAACAATTCAGAAGTAACGTTTTCTTAAAGTTAACTCAAATTCGATAATGTTAGCAAAACATATTTTTGATGGCTGGGAATCAAGTGTATGCTACTGCCACTTTTCTCAGCGCTATTAAGGAGAAAGTGCAAAGCACTGTTTCTGTAAGGTCATCTCATGTCATGCATTATAAAACTAAATCTGTCTGCTCTCAAAATTAAACCTGAAAAATATCCCGCTCCAGCGTCACCAGGTGCCCTAATTCTCCGGCGCGCTCTCCTGATTAAATTAAATTTTTTATGCGTGTTTAATTTGGAAACCCCAGCTACAGACTAAATTATAAAGCCCCTAAACAAGTTTTTAGGATATTGCAAGTTCGCATGATAAACACAGACATTGCACGAGCCATAATAAAAGGCTGCGCATGCGGACACGCCTCAAAACTCTCATTCATTTGTGAACCAATTACGTCTCTAATGCATATCCATCAACGAGGGTTTTGCATTTACCACAGTAGAACCAATGGACATGATAAGAAGTTAAAATCTTGGCCCAAAAACCTACATTGTGTCTGTGCGAGTGCCGGTGTTACATGAACCCACATGACAGGATGTTTGAGACAGATCTGTCTCCAGCGGTGTCAGTGTTTACATGCAGGAGCAGTGCAGAGGAAATTCACATTAACCTACATTTTTATTGAGCTGTTAAAGCATGCGCTTTGAGAATGATGCTCTGTGATGGTCCTGAGGGTGCTGGCTATATTAGACTGGCACATTGTTAACCAGTACTTACAATTCATGTTCAATTACGGTGCATCTAAAATAAATTGATTGCATTTAATATTTAATGACTCTAAGCTTCCAAAAAGCCTGTGAGAGCACTTAGACAAAAAGAACATTTGTGCACAATGTTGTTGCATTATTTTCTAACTAGAACTGTTGAGTGGCGCAATAGTTTAAAGTCTCTAATGTTTCGTTCTTTGACAAAAATAAATCTACGTCTAAGTCATAAAAGTGCGCTTCTCAAAAATGCAAATCAGACTGAATTTTAATTTAATATATGTTTTCATTTTTAAAATGACTATATATCCGCCTTAGACAAATATAAACGAGTACTTAATATTTTAATAAAATATAGGCTACATAAAGATGCAGTTCAGCCTCGGCTGACCTGTAAGGTGTCACTCACCTGACAATGCAATTTATTGCTCAAGTCCGTCTCTTGTTCTTTTGTCTTCTTGTGGTGAGGCTACAAAGCGAGGGAAATAATCTTTACGCCCTCTCCCCCCGACTTCTGTCTTATATGCGAGCGCATGTAATAACGGAGAGAGTGGAAAAACACCAGGCTCTCATGCAACAGGAGTGTTTCTTAAAGAGACAAGCACACGCTCGCTTCGCATCGCTCGGCGTTGAGCGCGTCGCGCCGCTGGGCGGCAATTTTGTTGCTTGGTAATGAGTTTATCGGACACCAGCAGGGGGCACAGAAAGCTGTATCCACCATCGAGTCTCATTCATTCAAATATCACGTTTTGTTTTGTTTTGTTTTTTTGTTTTTTTTTTGGTCACCCTAATGTATAATTAAAACGGGATTCGTTTTCAAAGATTAGCACCTGACATACTAAACCATTTTTTTGTAAAATGATTTCTGTAAATCCTCATCAGTAAATCACAGACGACTATGATTAGTCTATGCTGAGCAGCGCTGAGAAAAGTAACAGTTATCACGTGATATCACGCTCCTAACCTGTTTCCTTTTTACCTCTGAATAATAATCCTGAATAAAATGTTAGACCATTTAATTAAAGAATATCAAGTTAACAGTTTAAAAAGTTAAGATTAGAGGCGTCCAGACGTGTTTAGTTACCAAACCCCGCCCATTAATTGATATTAATTGCTCTGCGCTTATTGTTTCTACACCTCATTCGCGATTTTGATGTTGCGCATGCGCAATGTGGATTAGGACGGAGACTTGTTTGCGTCACTGTACTGGAAAGCAAAGTGTCATTCACACATGCCATTCCATCATAAGTCCTCGATGACTGACCATACATATTTTCCAATGTGTTTCGGAGTCTGTGTGCTGCTGCAAAATCTCCAGATATAGTGCTGAAGTGAGGTCACATGAAGGGGTCAGTGGCCTTGTGAGGGGATAATCTACCTAGACTCAAAACTTAGGGATCAAGGAGAAAGAAAAAAGGGTGGGGTGGAGGGCGTAAATGTCCAAAGTCTGATTGTATGGCAGCAATGCTGAGCTAATCGTGTCTGCCAATCACATTCGAGCCAAAGGATTGTGATCCTTGGTGGTGTTTTTCCATGAAGCTAGTGTGCCACGATGCCTTCACATGTCCTCTTCTTTGTTTTTCTTATCTGCTTTAATAAAATCTTATGATTGCATGATTGCAATCCAAGGTTACGGATATCAAGGTCTGTTATTGTGGCATTTGAAGCTATTGCAGTACATTCTGTATAGTATATAATAAAGAGTTTGGTCACCCAAATTCATGACATACGCATGTGTGAGATTGTCTGCAGACAGATGGCTTGTCCATGTGTCCACACTGTTCTGATCACTCAAAGGGTGAGAGCTGTGGTCATTGCGCTATGGGACGGCAGCCTCTCGCTGCATCGTTTCTATTATTTTTCCCACATACATGCTGTGCATGTAGATGTGCATGCCACATGCATGTGACAATATCTAATCTGTCAGTGCACAAATGTGATACATGCTTTAGGAGAATTTAGTATCAAAACTACTTTGAATGGTCAGAATGCACTGTGTATACTATATTAATATATAAACCAACTTAAAAATAACATGCATTACCTTTTAAAAAAAACTAATTTTTAGTGTAGTATCGTAATTTTATTAAAATATATTAATACACTACCAGTCAAAAGTTTTTCAACAGTAAGATTTTTAATGTTTTTCTTTTTAAAGAATTCTGTTCTGCTCACAAAGCCTGCATTTATTTGATCCAAAGTACAGCAAAAAACTGTAAAAATGTTACTATTTAAAATAACTGCTTTCAATTTTAAAATGTAATTTATTCCTGTGATTTCAAAGCTAAATTTTCAGCATCATTACTCCAGTCACATGATCCTTCAGAAATCATTCTAATATGCTGATTTATAGTTCAAGAAAAAATTAGCATTATTATCAATATTTAAAAAAGGTGTGTACATTTGCTTCAGGATTCTTTGATGAATAGAAAGATTTAAAGATCAGCATTTATCTGAAATAAAAAGCTTTTGTAACATTATACACGGTACCATTCAAAAGCTTGGAGTCAGTTTGTTTGTTTGTTTATTTATTTATTTTGGGGGAAAGAATTTATAGAAATTAATACTTTTATTTAGCAAGGATGATTAAAAATGATCAAAAGATGATAAAGACATTTATAATGTTACAAAAGATTTCTATCTCAGCTAAATGCTGTTCTTCTGAACTTTCTATTCATCAAAGAAACCTGAAAACCTAATAATAATGATAGTAATGTTTTTTGTGCAGCAGATCAGAATATTAGAATGATTTCTGAAGGATCATGTGACTGGAGTAATGATGCTAAAAATTCAGCTTTGAAATCACAGGAATAAATTACATTTTAAAATATATTCAAATAGAAAAGAGTTATTTTAAATAGAAAAAAATATTTCAAGATTTTCCTGTTTTTGCTGTACTTTGGATCAAATAAATGCAGACTTGGTGAGCAGAAGAGACTGCTTTAAAAAACATTAAAAATCTTGCTGTTCACAAACTGTTTGTGTATATCAACTTAAAATTACATGCATTTATGCATGCATGCATTAAATACAATTTATTACTGTTGCATCTAAATATCTTATTAAATGGTCAAAATACACTGTTTATTATGTTATATAATTGTAATAATATGTAACTGTATATTTCATATTTATTCATATATATTATTTGTCTTAAATTGATCACTGTAGTACCTAAAACACTGTGATTATATTTTATAGCTCATATTTGTTTATTTAATATTCAAATGATTTAATATTAATATACCAACCAAATTAAAATGACATACATTGCCTTGTAAAAAACACTAGTATCTAACATATCTGATGAATGGTCAGAATACACAGAGATTATGGCTTATAACTGTATATTTTATTTGTAAATTATATTAACCATGACATGCATTGCCTTTTTAAATTCATATTTTCCGTTTTACTTAAAATACTTGTCGAATGGTCAAAATACATTGATTATAAATTATACACCTCATGACTGTTGTAACTGTATATTTCATATTTAAATGATACAAAATTAACAAACCAACTGAGCAGTCAGTATACAGTGATTATATTACATCTCATAATTGTATATAATGATATAATGTCAGTTTATCAAATTAAAATAACATGCATTGCCCTTTTCATTGTATATAATATACTTGTTGAATAGGCAAGATATATTGTAACATTGTAATGTTTATATGATGTAATATTAAATATATCCAACCTAAAATGACATGCATTGACTTTTTAAATATAAAATTTCACTGTGTATGGTAAGGTAACTTTACAATTAACCAATTAACACGTTTTACTGTTGAGTTCTAAAATGTTTTCTAATAAAATGTCAAACATTTTTTTATAGCGTGGATCTAGAAAATTAACAAACAACATTTTTATTTTAAATATCCATAATGCCAATCTTGCACAGCCAATACGAATGTATTTGTTTGCACTTGTTTCTGAAATCCCTTTTCCTTCATTCTCATTTCAGTTTCGTATATGATTTTGACTTTTAATGTCTCATTTCTCTTCTTTATTATGCCAACCTGAGGCACTTGGAATTACCAGAATTATGACAGTGTTTTGAGCCATTAAGACAATGTTGAAGTCAACAAGAATTCTAATAGTTCCCAGCAAGAGTATGTGAGTGTTTAGTGTGACGGTGAGCGGGGTTGCCAGGTTTCCTCGCAGGTCTCTGGAGCCTCTGGTCACCCAGGAGGAGATTAAAGAGCCAGGCAATGGAACAGGTTGTTTTTTTTTTCTTTTTTCTTTTTTTTTTTATCCATGCCAAAATAATAGCAGTAAATCAGCTCAGCTCCAGAGTGCTGAGTCCAGCTGTATTGGGGTTGTGTAATGCTGACATTTGCATGTGATGAGATCTCTTTGCCTGCATTTAATTGAATTCCAAGCAGCGGCATGCAAAGAACTCATTGTTGCTTGTTAATTACTGGTGTTGTCACTAGATTCCCAGTGTCATGTGGCTGGATTTGTGGCGGTAGTTTTGATAGAGATTTTAGAGCTGTATTTTTACGGACATGTGAAGCAGGTGGACTATGGGAAGAGTCATGTGCCGCCACAGTAAGCCTCTTTTACCCTCACATGCGCTCTGTTTGTGTCACAGGGCAGCTGGGGAATACTGAAAGATTTCATTCACACGCTGACACACGCAAGCCACCGATTCGCCAAAACGTAAAATATTCACAAATCGCTATGCGATTGTGTTATACACATAGACTGACACATGCTGCTCTCGATTTAAACTGTTAGAACAATGCAGGAGATCTACAACACTCCATCCTCCCAACAATGCTTTGATCACAGCAGGAAATGCATTCATGGAAAGTTCATGGAAAGAATTCCAATTTGTGTGATTAAACCTATAAAACAGAAAATTTGCTGATTAGTCTTGTGCTTGTGCTTTCTTCAGTTCTTTTTAAAGAAATGAAAGCCAAAATATGTAAATGTGTGTTTACATGTGTTACTTTGGTCTGTTTTTCACCCAGTATTTTATTAAATGACTTAATATTCATAATAATTTTGATTTGGGAACAAATTCAAAAGGTTTTCTAGTTTAGTTTTGATGTAGGCGTATACTATAATCTTACTGAAGACAAAAAATGTTGGGAAATATGTTCTGGATTCTCAGGTCTCTACACAAGGAAATTCAGTACTTCTGTGAGCTGCAGGAGGAGCTGCATGTGACACTTTGGATATATTTGCTTAACATTTGATTATTATTTAAGCGTTAAGGATATCTGACTGCTTGGAATTCTCCTTTCATTTTGGAAGAAAACGTGTTTACAGTGGTAATTCTGTGTTAGGGAAACTTACATACTCTAACTAGGTTAAAGAAACCACAAAATTCTCTGACCCTGCTTATATGATCCTGTAATGACTAAGATAGATAGATAGATAGATAGATAGATAGATAGATGTGTATTTAAAAATTTTAATATTATATGATATTATTATATTTTATACATTTATATTATACAAATATATAAATTAAAAACATAAATTATAGAATTAAATAAAATGATAAATATTTTTCATATTAAATGATTAATTTTGTTTTTATATATGTATAGTATATACATACATATATGTAAATATAGTATTTTCTTTAAAAAACAAGCAAAACTAATTCATATTTAACAAATACTATAATATAATTCTATAGATTATATGTAATGTATAGAATGATAGATAAACAGATAACAGATAAATAGACATTTTTTACAGTTTTTTTAAAAATACAACATTTTCTGACTTTGCTCTTATTATTCTATATTGACTCCAAAAAGTAGATAGATAGATAGACAAATAGATAGACAGATGTGTTTAAAAATGTTAATATTATATGATATTATAGTTTATACGTGTGTGTGTGTGTGTGTGTGTGTATGTATATATATATGTATATAAATTATTAATTGTATATGTATTATATATTTATATTATATAAATACATACACTTTTAAAAATCATAAAATTAAATATAAATATTATATGTAAACAAAATGATTAATTAAATGATTACTTTTATAAGTCTATATATTTATATTATATAAATACATAAAATAAAATATAAATATTATATGTAAATAAAATGATTAATTAAATGATTACTTTTATAAGTCTATATATTTATATTATATAAATACATAAAATAAAATATAAATATTATATGTAAATATATTATTTTACTAAACAATATATTTTTCATATTTTAATATAATATATAAAATATATTATTTTAAAAAACAAAAACAAAATCTAATTGATAATAATAATAATAATTCTGTACGTTATATATAATGTATATATAGATCGACAGAGAAACAGATAACAGATAAATAGATCTTTTTTATAGTTTTTCAAAAATACCACAAAATTCTTGGCCTTTGTTTTTAAGATCTATAATACTATAATAATAATAATTCTATACATTATGTATATAATGTATATATTATATATAGATTGATAGATAAACAGATGAATCGATTTAAAAAAAAAAAAAAAAAAATCATGTTAATTTTAGGTGAAGTGTTAGTAATTCTCTTTTACATGTCTAGAGTTTTTATTTATTTTATTTCAGTGTTAGTTTTTGCTATTTTAGTATATCAAGCTATATGAAATCAAAACAAATTATTGGCAGTTATCTAAAATATTTTTCAATTTTTTTTTTTTTAAATGTAAAATGTATATAGGATATAATTTTCAGCACCATTATGCCAGTCTTTAGTGTCACATAATCCTTCAGAAATTATTATTATTTTTTCCACTGTATTCAGGCTACATATTCCCCAAAATTCATTTATAGACAATGATCTTCAGCAGTACGCATAAAATTTTCAACATCGGATGAATTGTGACTAATAGCACATATTACCTTGTCTTAATCATCTAAATGTGCTTTTAGAGGCCTATTATTCCACTTGAACAAAACGCATGATGGGAGATGACATCAGCAGATCTGGCCGGAACGCAGCGAGTGCTGTGAAGTGGGAGTTGTTGTAGTGGTTCTGATCTGAGATCTGTGGGTGTGTGGGTTTGAACCGAGCGCTGAGATCACTGCTGATCTAGTTAGTATCTTCAAAGTCCCAAAATCCATACTGGTTAGTTACCGATTCACGGCATGTCAGTGACTCAGGGATCACAAACACACACGGCTCTCAGGATAGATGTCAGAGGAACGATGCTGCTCTGACAGGCCTTCATCCCTCACTTGAGTCGGTTGTCATGGTAATTCTGCCTCCTGTTGCCTGGAGAAACACGAAAACCCAGACTAAAGCCTGGCGCTGTTCTCTGACAAGTTACGAAACTCCAGCAAGCGAGTATTTTAAATTAGTTTTCAGAGTTTTCACAAGCTCATTTAAGACATTTCTATGTTAATTCTCCCATAATCATGCTCCACATTTCAGATAATCCATGGTAGTTTTAAACGCACTAAAACAAATGCGTTAAAGATGTACGGGCTGATTAAAAAAAAGTGGAATTCCAGCCACACGCAATAGCTGATATGAACAAACTTTTGGGACGTTCAGTTATGAAACATTTACAGTTGATATGACGAAACGAAAATGTGATAAATGTGGAAAAGATCAAAGTAATCGTGTAAAGCTTTGTCCTTCGGTCCCATTGTGAGGTTTTGAGTTGGACTAATACAGAGCGCCTCCTGCAGGACTAAATTAATAAAGCATCTCATAAATCAAAGATAAGTCAGATATTTTCAAATACAGAGAGCTCAGAACCTCTGGATTTGGGCTCCTAAGAAATTCAAACTTGAAAATAAAAAATTTTGAGGATTAAAAAAATAAAGAAATAAACGAATAAATAAACAATCATGACATAAAATGAAGAATCATAAAATAAATCTTCAACTTTTTACTCAAAATTTATTGATAATGTTTATATTAATAAATATGCATTTAAAAAGCATTTGTAAAAATGTAAACATTTGCCTTGAGTGTTACTATCAAGAAAAAAAAATGTATTAACATACTAATGTACTTTTTGTTCATTTTTTGCTTAAAATATTTTCAACTTTTTACTCAAAATATGGTGACAATACAATTTGTAATAACACATTTGTATTAAATTATATTAAGAACTATAACAAGGTCAAAATGTAAACAATTTTGGCTTGTGTTGCTGTCATTAAAGCCAAAGAAAAAACACTATATTTTCAAATTTCCACTCAGAATATACTGATGACATTTGTAATAATTAATATCTATTAAGTTTGTGTTAGTATATGTATATATGTATCACAATACAATTATAATTATAATAATAGATTTATATTAAATTAAAACTATATATAGGTCTAAATGTAAACAAATGATTAATTATTAATTATTAAATTATTAATTTGTTTTACAATTAATTATTAATTAATTGTAAAACAAATCATTAAAGAAAAAGAAAAAAGACACTAATATGTAATTTTTTTTTACTCAATATATTTTCAGCTTGTCACTCAAAATATACTGATAATAACATTTATAATAATAAATATGTATTAAACAATAAAAAAGCTATTTGTAGGTCAAAATGTAAACAAATTTGGCTTGAGTGTTGCTGTCAAGAAAAAAAAAACATTGATGTACTTTTAATGATAAATTTGTATTAAATTAAAAATGCTGCATAGGTCCAAATATTAACAAATTATGTCAGTAAAGCAAAAAAAAAAAAAAAAAAAAAAAAAAAAAATCTACTAACTTTTTTTTTCTCTATATATTTCCAACTTATCAGTCAAAATATGCTAATAATAACATTTGTAATAATAAATATCTATAAAAAAATTTTTAAAGTCAAAATGTAAACAAATTTGGCTTGTGTATTGCTCTCAGAAAACATATTGATGTACTCTGAATTTATTTATTTATTTTTTTTTTACTTAAAATATTTTCAACTTTTCACTCAAAATATGCTCACAATACAATTTTAATAATAGATTTGTATTAAATTAAAAACTATATATAGGTCCAAATGTAAATGAATTACATCATTAAAGCAAAAGAAAAAAGATATACTAATATGTAGTTTTTTTACTCAATATATTTTCCACTTGTCACTCAAAATATATTGATAACATCTGTAATAATAAATATCTATTAAACAAAAAAGTAGGTCAAAATGTAAAGTATTTTTGGCTTGAGTGTTGCTGTCAAGAAAAAAAAACATTGATGAACTCTGAATTATTATTTTTTTTTACTCAAAATATTTTTAACTTTTCTCTCAAAATATGCTCACAACACATTTTTTTTAATAATAGATTTGTATTAAATTATGTCAAAGCAAAAGAAATAAGACATACTAAGAAATTTTTTTACTCATATTTTCAACTTGTCACTCAAAATATACTGATAATAAAATTTGTAATCATAAAAACTCAAATAAAAAAGTAGGTCAAAATGTAAAGAAATTTGGCTTGTGTTGCTGTCAAGAAAAAAACGATGTAATCTGATTTTTTTTTTCACTCAAAATATGCTCACAATACAATTTTTTGAATAATACATTTTTATTAAATTAAAAACTATATATGTCCAAATGTAACAAATTGTCATTAACACAATATATTTTCAACTTGTCATATACTGATAATAACATTTGTAAAAAAAAAAAAAAGATCTTTTACATAAAAAGTAGGTCAAAATGTAAAGAAATTTGGCTTGAGTGTTGCTGTCAAGAAAAAAAAAAAAAAGTACAATAATGTACTCTGAATTTTTTTTTTAACTCAAAATACCGTCAACTTTTCACTGACAATACAATTTGTAATAATCAATTTACATTAAATTAAAAACTGTATCTAGGTTACAAATGTTGACAGATTTGCCTTGTGTTATCATTAAAGCAAAGAAAAAAAAAAAACATACTAATATACTCCGAAATTTCTAATTCTAATAAACAATTGTATTAGAGATTTAAATAATGAAATTTTTTTTTTTTTTTTTCCCCATTGTCGTCAAACTTTTCCAAAGGTAAATCAAACACACCCACAAGTCATACATACATTAAATAATATTTATTTCTGCTCACTTATGTACATCCCATTCAGTCAGAGTATCCCACAATAAATCATAGGAAAGGAAACTCCAATGCCAACACATCACACAGTAAACAGACATTTCATGAGTTAGACATTCATGAAAGTTCATACACAAGCCTCATTTATGGGATTTTCATTCCACCCAGTTAAAAAAACACAAACTCACCATATGCTGCGGTGGAAATGAGCTCAGGATATGCTAAGACCAGCATAAAATACAATAAATAAAAGGCTAAGAAATAAAATCAAAGCAATGCAGGAAAAAAACAAACAAACAAAAAAAAAAAACAGGTTTCGGAGCATGTTTCCTGATTATATCATTGAGTAATTCTATGCAAATATTGCATGCATATTAGCAGGAGTCTGTGGATGCAAAGCTGGAAAACTTCTATATCAGTGCTGGAAGATACAGTTAGAGGCATAAACAATCATCTACTTCCTTGAGCAAATGGTAAACCATCACAAAAACACTAGAGAGAATGCATGCGAAATCTTTTCGTAATTCATTCTTGGATCAAAAATGGACGACTCTATATAAGTCAATCCTACCACCTCTGATTTGCATGTGAAAATTAATTGCAAAATTAATGACTGAAATAATATTTAGTGATGTAACAACTAAACCATACTGTTCTGATTCTGCGTACGCAACGCTTTACAACTTTCCTATAAAGCTTGATAAATATTCTGCTACATCTGTCATGATGCATCTGGAAGAATGAACACCAACATCAACTTGTCCTGATGAATAAGGCTCACTATCAGTGAAATAATCGAAATGTCAACCTTTTCTCTCTCTTTTTGTTCATAAAAAACAACAGAAACAACTAAAGACAGGAAGCTTCACTGCATCACAACAGGCCACTGCAATATTTGATGTATATATGCATGTTTTTGGTTAGGATTTACCATATTAGTTTGTTACTGCTAATATGGTGCTAGTTTGCTACAGATTATTTGTGCATGTAAAGCATTTCAGAAGCATTTGATCAATGTGTCGTTGTCGGGCTCTCTCTTTCCCGACCTCGAGTTTGTTTTTGTTTTTCAGCACTCCAGGCCGATGCTGGCCAGCAGGAGCTCCAGGGCGCTGAGTTTCTGGTTGGCCTCCTCGATGGCGCTGTATGTCTGAACATCGCTGGCGATGTGGAAACGGATCTCGTCTACTAGAGGGATGGAGTCGGTTTCCTGCCTGGCGGCCACGTTCCCAGCATCCTCTCTGATCATATCAGCAAAATCTGGCCTCTCTACCAGCTGAAAACGAACATTACTTCATTAAATCTTTAATTTATGTTGAAATGAGTTATGGTATTCGTACTTCCGTAAAGTGACATTTTGCAGTGAAACTGAACAGTCAGCAAGAGAAATAGGGTTAATTTTATTCATCAGATGGACGCTGTTGTAAGTTAGTTTGTTTTGTTTGTTGTTGTTTTTTTTTTTTAGAACAATTTATGTATATTTAAAAAAAATTCAATATTTTTTTCATTAAATCGTTTCAAATTATGAAATATTTTAATATAATTGTAATTAAATCTAAATTGATATTTACATAAAAAGAAATATTTATTTTTCATATTTAAAAAAATGATAAAAAATATATTTATATTATTCTTTATATTCTAAAAATAAAAACTTTATATTTAAAAAGTAATAATATTACAAGAAATATATTTTCATATCTTTATAATAAATATAAATGCATAACAATAAAAACATTATATATTTTATAAATATATACAATATTAATTCTTTTTATATAAAAAGATTTTATATGTTTTAATTTAAATAATTTTCTAATAATACTATAAAAATATTTCACATTTATTCTAATTTAATTTTTAAATAATTTATTTTTTATTGAATTTTCTACTAATATAAAAATATGTTTATATTAGAAATATAAATGTATAATTATATAAAAATATTTGTGTGTGTGTGTATGTATATATATATATATCATAAAAATATAATAATATAACAATTATATATTTATATACTGTATATGTAAAAATAATGTAAATGTAAAACATTTTTGTAATATAAAAATATTAACAAATATATTTTTACACAAAGTTGTGCATAAACAATATTATTTTATTCACGTTTATATTTATATAATTCATTACTATTTAAACTAAACACTTAATTTTTTATTTAAAATATTTGATTTTTTTTTTTTCCCACATACACACACACATTTTTTAAATATTTATATAACAAAATTCTATTTATATTATATAAACATTAATATAAAATTCCATATTAATCATTTCATTTTTATATTTAAAATATTTGCAAATATAAATAACATAATAAAAATATAATAATATATTTAATTATATGATCTATTTATATATTGTATATGTAAAAATAATGTAAAAATGATTTTTGTAATTTTATAAATATTAAAAAATATTTTATAACTTGTATACACAAACAATAGATGGATGCATTTTGATCATAAGCAGCATAAACATGAATGAACACACAGCTGCTGTATTGTGACATACCCGCTCGATGATCTTGGCCATGTATTCAGTGCACTGGTCCTCCAGACGCGAGAGCCGGAAGAGTTTGGCTGTCTTCCACATGTGCAACACGTTCTCCTCATTGAGCAGCATAGCCAGAGTCCTGCCACACAGACGCTTCAGACCCGGTAAAAGGTACATGTCGGCCACACACAGAACCTCATACACGTTCTCATGAGAGAGCTGGAAAACAATCACAGAGGCTTCATTAGCACATCTGACGGATCGCTGCACTTATGAAGCGGTTTAACATGACGAAATAACACGACTTGCCTTAAAGGGACTTCAAAGAGAGAATGAAAAACTGGACTGACATTTTTGCCAACTTGTACGCTTTTCAAGGAGGAAATAAATGAGAAAAAAAAAGTACAGAATATGCCCTTATAAAGTGTGCTCTAATCATACCTCAATCAAGAAATTATATCTAAAAAAATAAAAATAATTTTTTTTTTTAAAAAGTACGTTAAAATAAATGTAATAAACTCATATTATAAACTTAATTTATTCATCTTTTACTTCTGCTTTATTTGAATAAATTATTCATATTTTGGCTCATTTTGTCATTTTGTTTTTAATTTTGCTTTCAGTTTTATTTTTAATTTTCATTTTTATTTCTGCTTTATTTCAGTTCATTTATTCATATTTTAACAGTTTTAATTTTTATATGTTCAGTTGTCTTTTTAATGTCAGTAATTTTAAAATGTGCTTTTATATATTCTATTAGTTTTCATATTTCTATTTAGCCTTTTTATTTCATTATTATTTTTAGTCATTTTAGCACTTCTTATTTCATTTTATTTCTGCTTTATTTCAATTAATTTATTCATATTTCATTTTTATATTTTCAGTGTTCTTTTTAAATTTTAGTAATTTTGATATGTGCTTTTATATTTCTATTAGTTTTTATATATTTATTTAGCCTTTTTATTTAATTTGTATTCATGTTAGTACTTTTTTAGTATTTTAGTTAGTATTTTTTTCCTGCTTTATTACAATTTATTCACATTTTGAGTTTTAATTTTTATATTTCGAGTTTTCTTAATTTCAGTAATTTTGATGCGCTTTTACAATTTCTATTAGTTTTTACATTTCTATTTAGCCTTTGTATTTCATTTTTATTTACTTTCTTATTTCATTTTATTCGATTTCTGCTTTATTTCAATTAATTTATTCATATTTTGACAGTTTTAATTTTTATATTTTCAGTATTCTTTTTTTCAGTAATTTTATGTGCTTTTTAATTTCTACAAGTTTTTATATTTCTATTTAGCCTTTTTATTTCATTTTTATTTTTAGTCATTTTAGTACTTTTTTCATTCCATTTTATTTCAGCTTCATTAGAATTAATTTATTCATATTTTGAGTTTTAATTTTTATATTTTCAGTATTACTTTTAATTCCAGTAATTTTATGTGCTTTTATAATTTAATTTTGTTATGTGCTCTTATAATTACTATAAGTTTTAATATTTCTATTTAGCCTTTTTACTTCATTTCTATTTTTAGTCATTTTAGCACTTTTTCCATTTCATTTTTGTTTTATTTCAATTAATTTATTCATATTTTGACAGTTTTAATTTTATATTTCTTTATATTTATATTTCTTTTTAATTTCAGTAATTTTATGTGCTTTAATAATTTCTATTAGTTTTTATATTTCTATTTAGCCTTTTTATTTCATTTTTATTTTTAGTCAATTTTGTACTTTTTTTTTAGTTAGCTTTTTTATTTCGTTGTTGTATCTGGAAGTGTTTCATTCATAGAAAATGTTGTTTTAAACATCAGAGATGTGTCTTCATTGGTAGAGTTTGTATGTAGTGTTTATTGTACATGTAAGTGTGTTTATATGTACCTGAGTGTTGTCGCTGTAGATGTAGTAAAGGATTCTTGTAAACAAATCGTGAGACACATCATGAAGGGTGATGACAGGAATACTGGGATGGGACTGTAGAGTTTCACCCTCGCTGAAATGATCCTCCAACAGCGCCTTAAAATAATCACTACGACCACAGAAAAACGCCTGCACACATAAACACAAACACACATTTAATCTGCACAAATGCACTTTTTAATCAAACCAAAATTACAATATTAAAGCACAGCCATCATTCTAATAATTGACTCTTAAGTAATTAAAAATATAGCCAAAGAGATGGATATTAGATTGATGTCTACATTTGCATTTACCACACTCAGGGATTTAAATGATCAGTGTTAAACACTGACCTTATGACACAGGAAGTCATAGCCCTCCACCCGCAAGCAGATGTCAGGATAACTCGGAAAACTGTCAGTCAGATCGAAAGGAAGCTGACCGTATCCAACCTTTAAACCAATAAAAAGCAGCTTTAATCAGTACAGTAATATTGTGAAGTAATATTACTATTTAAAATAACTGTTTTCTATTTCAAAATATTGTAAAATGTAATTTATTCCTGTGATGCAAAGCTGAATTTTCAACATCATGACTCAGTCTTGAGAAATAATTTTAATATGCTGATTTGATGTTTGTGGAAACCATGATACGTTTGTTTTCAAGATTCATTGATGAATAGAAAGTTTAAGTAAACAGCATTTCTTTGAAACAGATATCTTTTATGACACTATAAATGCCTCTACTCTCACTTTTGATCAATTTAATGTGTCCTTGATGAATAAAAGTATTAATTTCTTTCCAAAAAAATTGTCCTGACCCTACATGTTTGAATTTTAGTGTCTGGAGATGCAATGATGTATTACAATTTAATTTCCAAATCCACAAAAACAAATACAATGGACCCTTTTCACAAGCCTGTGATGACGCGTTTCAACGGTCATCATCATCATAAATCCTTTGAAGTTTTTTATATTTTGAATTTTAAAAATATGTATGTACATTTATAACATTATACTTTGTATTATAATCACGTTTTACTAGTTACTAGTTAATGCTTTGCAAGGGTGTTTCTAATGCTGCATCTATGGAAGGGATGGTAAATTTGACATTGTTCTCTCTTCTGACTGCCGATATCAGTCTCTCTCAATCTTTTCCTTTGATTAAAAGTCGTGAAAACACTATCGCGTAGTTTTTCTTATGCTGTTTGAGCAAATGGGAATGCAAAAAAATACATTTGTGGTACTCTCCCATTCACTGCTTTCGGATTTTACCCAACTATGACGGCTTCCGCTATGAGAAACCCGGAAATGTGAGAAAGGTTCATTCTGTAAGCTTTTAAAGACTGTCTATAAACACATCTCCACAGGAAGTGCACCACATGAAAAAATGAGAAAAGATTTTTTTAACCCAAAATGTCAAATACTAAAGAACATGACAGAATTTTTAGATCCTTAAGGCAAATTTGTTCCCTATCAGGAAAGAGAGCCTCATGTGAAAATTTGACATCTGTTGGAGCCTCAAGCTCCAACAGGGTAGCAGGAACTGGCATTTTGAATATTATGAATTAAACCACAAGTTGCTAGGCAACTGCACATCCCATAATTATAAAAACTGCAATCAGCCACAGAGCCTTTGCATATGAATTTTTGGCCCAGTGATAAAAGGCTACAGGTGTTCAGAGTGAGGGCTGGAGCGTGTGCATCCTCTCACCCGCAGTTCAGCAGGAAGTGCGCTGTCAGCCAGCAAAGCCATTCCATCCTGCAGCTGAAAATTATGAGGATCCAGAGTCAACACCTTCACACACGTCCCAGGCTTATTAGACACTGACAGAGAGAGAAAGAGACAGTTGACAAGTCAAGATTTGTTTTAATGAACCAGTTTGTTCAGATGATTCACTGCAATGAAACAACTACCAGTCAAAAGTTTTTGAACAATAAGATTTATGTTTTTTAAAGAAGTCTCTTCTGCTCACCAAGCCTCCATTTATTTGATCCAAATTACAGCAAAAACAGTAAAATTCTGAAATATTTTTACTATTTAAAATAACTGTTTTCTATTTGAATTACTCATTAGTGTCACATGATCCTTCAGAAACCATTCTAACATGCTGATTTGCTGCTCAAGAAACATTTATTATTATTATTAATATTTAAAACAGTAAATTTTTGTCAGGATTTTTGATGAATAGAAAAATCCAAAATATATAAAATAGTAAAATTTTGAAATGTTTTACTATTTAAAATAACTGTTTTTGCTGTACTTTGGATCAAATAAATGCAGGCTTGGTGAGCAAAAAAAACAAAAACAAAAAAAAACAAAAATCTTTAAAAAACTTTTGACTAGTATTGTAATTCGCCAACTTATCACTAAATAGTTTATCCAAAATCCTGTAATTACTTAATTATTATTATTATTTTTTTTGTAGGGAATGAATAAATGAATAAATAAATAAACTTTCAAAATAAATAATGCTGAGAATTTTCTGCAGTAGGATTTTTTTTAATTACTGCTATCATCATATCCTTTTAATTTATTTATTCATTTTAAATAAGATTGAACATATTAACATTATTTAATGGATGCGGTTTCGTGAAATAATATTAAAGATTTTAATCATGATCATTAATAATGGTAAAACAATTGTATTTCAAATAAGTGCTGTTCTTTTAAACTTTCTAGTCATCAAAGACAAAATTATCAAGTTTTGCACAAAACTGTTTTCAACACTAATAATAATTTGAAATGTTTCTAGAGCAGCAAAACAGCATATTAGAATGATTTCTGAAGAATCATGTGACACTGAAGACTGGAGTAATGTTTCTGAAAATGCAGCTTTGCAACACAGGAATAAATTAAATTTTACAATATATTTAAATAGAAAACTTATTTATAAATTGCAATAATATTTCACAATATTACAGTTTTACTGCACTTTTGATCAAATAAATACAGCCTTGATGAGCAGTAAAAAAACAACAACGGTAGTGTTGCTTTAATGCAGTTATCTACTTTTTGTTAACACCTTGCAGTGAAGCAAATTATTCTTGTTACAGCTTGACTGTACATTAACAACTGTAAATTATGAGTTTCAAATTAACTTTACGAAACTAGACGGCTCCTCACCAAACTCATAAACCTGTTTGCACTTCACTTCCAGCTCCTCAATCAGCTCGCTGATCTTGCACTGTTTCGCCAAACGCTTGCAGTCCTCCACGTAATTCACATCTATATCCAAACGACCTGGAAAAAGACAGCACACAGTGAAGAATATTAGTGTCTGACACCAGATTACTAACACCACCTACAAACTCTTGGTCATAGTCTAACACTCACCAGTGTAGAAATACTGCATGATTGCACCAAATGCAGCAGGATTGACCTGAAAAAAGAAAATTTAAATTGACACATTAGGATCATGAGAGTTTAAAGAGTACTGAAATAAAAGGTTATAAGAGAGAAAAGTCTGTTCTTCTTAATTTAACACAACCCTGGGGAGAAGATAATTAAAGCAGCTCAAGATGTGAACAGCAGCATCAACACCTTCTAAAGAAAACATGATAAACATAAAAAAATGGTATGCTTTAACTTTGCATTACGAGCACTTTTTGTGTTTATTTGCCTTTTTAAAATGAATAATGAATTTTTGTTTTTTTCCATTTCTAAGTTGCTTTGGATAAAAGCATTTACTAGATTAATAAATGTAAATGTAACATGATTTCATGTTTAATCCTAAATGATAAGAAGGTTGCATGACTTACTTTCAGGAAAAAGTGACATTTCCCAGTTTTCATATTTCTAGGAAAGTATGAAAAAGTATGCCTCGCAAATAATCAGCCAGCTGGGCTCCAATGATATAACATTATTTAAATGCAAGCCCGTTTATGCCATGGAATACAAAAAATAAAAAAAGTTAACTGTGATTTTTTTTCTTGCAAGTTTATATCATGTAATTCTTTATATTTCAGATATAAATTCAGAACTGTGCAATACAAACTTGCAATTCTGAGAAAAAAGTCAGAATTTCTAGTGAGACCAATTATATGATGGATAAACTATTATCTAAAATAAAATTCACGTTGCATAAAAAGTTTTTTTCTTGCAATTCTTAGTTTAAATCTCATATAATTCCTTAAATATCTCAGAAATATTATAGAAATTCAGAAATGTGACAGAAACTTGCAATTCTGAGGAAAAAAAAAAAAAGAATCAGAATTTTTTTTTCTGTGAAGTCAGAATTGCATGATGTAAAATCCAAATTCTGAGGAAAAAAAGTCGTAATTGTGAGCTATAAACTCTAATAAATAAATAAATAAATAAATAGTGAGGAAAGAAGTCAGAATTATGAGAAATAAATGCAAAACTTGCAAATATAAGAAAAAAGTCTGAATTGTGAGAAAAAGTCAATTAAAATTTATTTTTTATTCTGTAGCAGAAACCAAAAGTCAGAATTGCAAGATATAAATTTGTATTTTGGAGAAAAAAAAATCAGAACTGTGAGATATAAATTGTGAGAAAAAAAAGTCAAAATTGTCAAATAAAAAGTCACAGTCACAATTACGTTTTTTTTTAATTCTGAGAAGTCAGAATTGCAAGATGTAAACTCCAATTTCTGAGTAAAAAAAAGTCAGAATTGTGAGCTATGAACTCAGAATAGCGAGACAAATGTGAAAATTATGAGATAAAAATGCAAAACTTGCAACTCTAAGGGGAAAAAAAAACAACAAAAAATTATGAGAAATAAATGCAAAACCTGCAATTCTGAAAAAAGTCTGGATCGTAAGAAAAAGTCAAACAAAAATTTCAAGATATAAAGGTGCAATTTGGAAAAAAAAAACTAAATAAACAATGAGAGAAAAATTTTGCATTTACCTTTACTTATTTAAAAATTTTTTTTTTACATTTACAGGAGAAAAAAGAAACAGAATTGCGAGACGTAAACTCAAGAGAAAAAAAATCTGTATTGTAAAATGTAAACTGTGAACTCCAAACTGTGAAATAAACAAAAAAATTAAAAAAAAAAAAATAAAAATTTCTGTGGCAGAAACTGGTATCTATACATTTGGGTTGCTCTAGTTATAATCTCACAGACCACAGGCAGGATAGTATGCACACTGGGAATCAGTTCAGTGAAAGTGATTTGTGTGTAATGAAACCGCGCCTACCAGTGGATGTTTAAGGGTAATATCACTCTTCCCCTTCCACTTGGTCTCCAGCATGTGGGCAAAGTATTCTGATCGGGCACTCAAGATACAGCGGTGGGCCTTAAACATCTCACCATGCACCATAAACGTCACATCGCTGTAGTTTCCCTGCTCCAAAAGCCTGCAAGAGGTAAAAGCACCAAACAGTGAGTTTGTAAAAGTGACTGTAGTTTGTGTTTGTACGTGTTTGCAGTCCTCACGTCTGCAGGAACTGGTCGTAATAGTCTCTCTGCATGGCCTTCGCCGTGATGCGCTTGTACTCTTTGAGCAGGCGCCGGATGGGGTCGCTCAGTGCTCCGTAAAGACAGCGCTCACCATCAAACGTGTTCGCCTCACACTTTGCTCCTGAAACAGCAAACACACACCTGTAATGCACTTTTACAAAGGCATTCAGTAATACATTTAGTGCACTTCTTTTATAAAAAAAAAAAAAAAAAAAAAACCATTTGAGGACACAAAATCCATTTTATTTTTAGTGAGACCTACTATATATGAAGAAAAAACTATTACGTAAAATAAAATTCACGTAGCATGAAAAACAATCAAATATCTTTAGGTCTTGATTAAATCCAATTCAAATCACAATACAAGGTCATAAATTACATAATCTACATACATTACGTAAAAATACAAATTACACAAGAATCAAACAAACCCTGGATTTGGGTTTAGACATGCTCAAATTTAATTAATAAATTAAAAAAGAATAAAAAAAAAAAAGAGAAACATTTAATTTATTTATTTTAATTACATAATCTGTTGAACTAAAATTGAATTTAATGTAACTTGCCTGGCTACCCATGCTCGTAAAAAATAAAAGCTGGGTTTGTGAACTGTGTTTAGACATGCTCAAATTTTGGCAACAGGGTTACAAAAAAGAAAGAAAGAAAAAAAAAAACCCAAATAAAATAAATGTTAAAAAATTAAGAACATTTTAAAATGAGAGAAAACATTGAATTTATTTATTTATTTATTTAGGGTTTTTTTCTTTTCTTTTTTTTTGACAAACAAATGTTGTTAGGTTTCGGACATAAATTACATAATCTGTTGAACTCAAATTTAATTCATTATATTTAGCTCTGTACCACTTTTGCACACAACCTTATTATGATCCAGAAAAGTACAAAAAAGGAAAAATTAGAAAAACTGTGACAAGCAGTGCAGATATATTTTGTCTTTAATAGAAAATATAGGTTTATTAATAAATGCAAGCCAAAATTTAGTCCCAAACCAACTAAATCTAGATGAAGACTGCTACCTGCCTGATTACCCATGCTTGTAATAAAAAGTAAAATAAAATAAAATAAAATTTTAGTTTCTAAAAATTTTGTTTTCTGAAGGTTACACATCTGTGTGCACTGACTATTTCCTGAAAAAGAAAAAATGTAATAAATAAATAAATAAATTAGAAAATATAAATATGTATTAAATATATAAATTACAAAAACAAAAAAAAACAAAACAAAACCTTGAATAATATAAATGTATAAAGACAAATAAAAAAAATTAAAGAAAACATTACATTTATTTATTGATTTAATATGTTAATTATATTTATTATTATTATTATTTTTTTTTTAATGAAGGAAAAATACATTTTAAGGCTTTATTTTGTACCAAAAATTTTATTTTGTACCGTGTCAATCTGACTATGCAGTACAGATGATAAATTCCCGGTTAATTATGTATTGTATCATTGTAGTATTTACCGTTGGCAAGCAAGTACTGCACCAACTCTTCATGTCCACAGAGACATGCATAATACCTGAAGACAAAGAGAGAGAGAGAGAGATATCAGGTAGGGGGCTTCATTACAACAGACATTGCAGACAATAAAAGGAAATAAGCAAGCAGTCTTACAGAGGTGTGCTGTCCCACTTATCTCTGATGTTCAGTTCTACATCCCTCTGTTCAACCAGGTATCTGGAGAACAGAAGAAAAATGCCAAAAGATAAAGCAGACACATTACAACCAACCAACCAACCTAATAATAAACCATCACTCAGAACCAAACACAGAGCATCACACAAGAAATCAGAAGACTGAGTACAGTAATTCCAGTATGTGGGCCAACACAGTGACAACGTTATTTGTCTCACTCACATGCTTTTCCTTCTAATTCTGAGGCCGTATAGGGCGTCTTGCTATTTCACAACATTACTGCCAAACAAAATGCCAGTAAAAAACAAACCTGATATCTTACAGCGTTACAAGCAAAGCATATCCACCAACCGAAGGTGTTTGAAAAGCGTAATTCTACACTGCAGTGTAATGCCACCTTGAGCACTAAACATACATACACTATCTACATAATACATAAGCCATGCACAATTGCTTAAACATGCATACGCATTAACAAAAGGTAAATACATTCTATGTACAGTTGCTTAGATTTGCATATACAGTATCTATACACTACATAGGCCTTACATAATATTGCATATGCATATGTTAACAACACTGGTCATGCACATGCACATATGCAACCTCACAAGATTATACAGGAAATGCATGCACATTTGTGACCCTGGACCATAAAACCAGTCTTAAGTAACACAGGTATATTTGCAGCAATAACCAAAAATATATTGTATGGGTCAAAATTATCGATTTTTTCTTTTATGCCAAAAATGATTATAATATTAAGTAAAGATTATGTTCTATAAAGGTATTTTGTAAATTTCCTACCATAAATATATCAAAACGTAATTTTTGATTAGTAATATGCATTGCTAAGGACTTCGTCTGGACAAATTTAAAGGCGATTTTCTCAATATTTTGATTTTTTTTTTTTTTATTTGTACCCTCAGATATTCAAATAGTTGTATCTCAGCCAAATATTGTCCTATCCTAACAAACCATACATCAATGGAAAGCTTATCTATTTATTCAGCTTTCAGATGATATGTAAATCTCAATTTAAAAATAAGACCCTTAAATGATTTTGTGGTACAGGGTCACATTTGATTAAATTTGAATAAAGCATATTTTACTTTTTATTTAAGAAACGTTATAGGCTGTGCATATTTACATCTATATTCATAATCTGCATGTAAATAGTATAGAGGTCAAGCAAATATGTTCAAATATGCTTATGCAATATCCACACATTGTATTTAAAAACGGATTTTTATAGATATGAAATCAAAACTAGGTTTTGTTTTAGATAATCTGTGCAGATATATACATATATGCACAGATTATAAAATCAAGATTATTTATTTATTCACAAACAAACAGTAGCCTGTCTACAGATTATATAGGTTATGTACACTTGCTTGAATATAAATCAGTTTAGAGATTAGGTAGGCTGTGCAAATTCATTTCCTTATACATATACAGTATCTCGTGTATATGTGCTCTGTATATATGCTTACAAAACATCTTGAGAGTAAATATATCGTGCATATTTGTCCACATGTGAAACTTCAAACCAAAACAACAACAAGAAGCCATCAGCTGTCTGACCTCACTCTGGCAATGTCGCCCTTTCTGCAGCTTGAAAACAGATCAACAGCGTCCATCTGCGCGGCGGTAAAACTTCTCTGAAATGCATTGAAACGGCCTGTCTAACAGACAGGATCGGCTGCAGGTGCACGGACAGCGACGGTTGTGAACAAAACTAACGCGGAGCCTGTTTCCAGGTGCAGTTCGCGATGTCTGCTGTTTCTTCTCGCACTGTGAAAAGTGCTCAACAAACGTAAACAGGAAGCAGATTTGTGTACGTACTTTGCGTGCGTTCCAACAGCGCCCTCTAAAGGACGGTGTTGAAATAAACAGCGTGACGACAGCGTCCTCTTGTGAACTATTACATTATAATTTTATTCATTTATCAAACAAATTATATTACTTTTTTATTTTGTTATGGTCTGTGCTACCCCAAATAATAAAATTAAATTGGATTTGATCATTTGATTCATCATTTGTGCAGGGATTTAAAAAAAATGATTTATTATTTGCAGTTTTATTTTAGTATAACTGATATACTATTATTGTTAATATTTTGAATTAGATTTTACTTTAACTTTTAGTTACATTTTTTTATTTTTAATTATTTAGTTTTAGTTAAAGTCAATAGTTTTGCTTAGTTTTTGTTATTTTTATTAATTTTTAAACATGGATATATATTTTGTAAGGTTTAGTTTATATTACTAGTCTACTTAGTTTTATTTAGTACTTAGTACTTCAATTTAGGCTAAACAAAAATGAGAAATGTTGCCTTGGCAACTAGATGAAATAAAATAATTAAGTGTTGTTGATGTTTTTTAACTTCGTTTGGCTAGTGTTTGATTTATCATTTTAATTTTGTTAGGGTAAAAACTTTGTACTTTGCAAAGGTAATAATATACTAACTTAAAATACTGTATATTTAAATCTAATTAATTATATAAGTTCATCTTTAAACAAATCTTTGCTTTCTTACTTTACTTTTTATTATTTATTGTAAAATTCTTAAGATCTCATTTCTCATTAAACTGAATGTAAAGCTTGAATGATGCAGACAAAAATAGCAAAAATCAGTCAGCAAATATAAATGAATAATTTAAAATGGTTGCTTATATTATGCAACAACAGGTAAACAAACTTGCTGTTAAATCACATAATTGTGTGTACAGTTAAGGTCAAAAGTTTACATACACCTTGCAGAATCTCAGAATTATTTTACCAAAATAAGAGGGATCATACAAAATGCATGTTATTTTTTAATTAGTGCTGACCTGAATAAGATATTTCACATAAAATATGTTTACGTATAGTTTACAAGAGAAAATAATAGTTGAATTGATAAAAATTACCCCGTTCAAAAGCTTGCATACGCTTGATTTTCAAAAGTTTTCACCCCAGGCTCTTAATGCATCGTTTTTCCTTTTAAAGCATCAGTGAGTGTTTGAACCTTCTGTAATAGTTGCATATGAGTCCCTCAGTTGTCCTCAGTGTGAAAAGATGGATATCAAAATCAGTCATTGTTGGAAAGGGTTCAAAAATGCTGAAAAACCGAAGAACTTGTGGGACCTGAAAGGTTTTTCTGAAGAACAGCAGGCAGTTTAACTGTTCAGAACAAACAAGGGACTCATGAACAACTATCACTGAACAAAAAAAACACAGCTGTGGATCATTCAGGTAACAAAAAAATTAAGTGTATGTAAACTTTTAAATGGGGTCATTTTTATAAATTCAACTCTTATTTTCTCTTATGGACTATATGCAGACGTCTTTTATGTGAAACAACTTATTTTTAAGGTCAGTACTACATAAAAAATAACATGCATTTTGTATGATCCCTTTTATTTTGGTAAAATAATTAACATTTTCCAGATTCTGCAAGGAGTATGTAACTTTTGACCTCAACTGTAAACAGCCATTACACTACCGCAGATATACTCTTTTAAAGCAAAAATCTTCTGTTTTTATGTGCACTGCACAAGTAACAGATTTTTGTAAAGATTTGAAGTGAAGATTTTTGAAAAATTAATGCACTTTGTTCAGAACCCTTAAATATAAATGCAAAAAAAAAGTCTATACTGAACTGAATCAACTGTATTGCAACAAATGCAGAAATGCACTGAATCAAATGATTTTTTGTGCATGCACAAAAACAATAAATATATGCGAAAGCAACCCAAAACAGCACATTTAGCTAATATTGCAGCCCTACTGTGCATTCATCACATATTTTAGACAATCATGAACAGGAAATATTTTCATGATTAAAGGTAGATCTCTTGATGTATCAGATATCTCAGAACTGAGATCTGTGAACTGTAGCCCTGCTCGTCCTTTCAGTTGCGTGAGTGTGCATGAATGCGGAGCATGTTTGCTCTGGACGACTGGTGGGCAAAACAGGTTTTTTCAGAGTGAGGAATGTTAGTATATTTTCATTTATACACAAAAACACACCCACCTGTCAGCGTATAAGTAGCCGAGTTCTCAGAAAGCACCATCTGTCTTCCTGTCATCCCTCTGTAACACACCTGCCCATCTCCCTGTCGGTCTGCCTGTCCGCAATGAGCGCCTCCAACAACAACTTCAGCAGCCGCTCAATGGGCTCGAACTCCCGCGCTGGAGAACAAATACCCCGGCAGGGTAATTCGTATTTCGGGTTTGGGAATGTGTCGCCGGCTGCGGCCCCCATCAGGCCTGTGTCTGTTAATACGAGCCTCCTAAATCCTGTGGATCTTCAGCTGGACCCAAACCTGCAGGCTGTGAAGATCCAGGAGAAAGAAGAGATCAAAGCTCTCAATAATCGCTTTGCCTCCTTCATCGACAAGGTGAGAGCTTTCTCTAACTGTTTCACCCTGCTTACTGCCCATAATACAGTATATTACTGAGATACCTTTAGGAGAAAAGTATTATTTATTTATACATTTACTTATTTATATTATTATTATTTTAATAATAATAATTTTTATATATATATATATATATATATATATATATATATATATTTATATTTATATATATTTATTTATTTATTTTTTCAGCAGCCAGATCTGTCAATCAGGAGAAAATATTTATTTATTTATTTAACATTCATTAATTCATTCAGAGTTTTGTCTTATTTTTTATTCTAATTTGAGCAGCCGAATTTGCTGTTAATCTGTAGGCAATACTTATTTATTTACTTTGTTTGTATTAACATATGTACTGATTAATTTAATCTCAGCTGCCAGATTTGTTAATAACCTGTAGAAAAAAAAGAGAAAAATCTATTTATTTTATAATTTAACTATTTTAATTTGATCATTTTTTAAATATACTTTTTAAATTATTTTTTTAAACTCAGCCACCATCTCTGTTAACCCGTATGAGAGAAAAGTCACAAATAAGATATCCTTGATGGCAATGAGATAAAAATGAGAGCAAACAGAACAAGCTTTCTTATAAAAGGATTCAAACAATCTCACGTGTGTCTCCTCTTGAGTATCAGCAGAGATGTTACAAAATGTTCTCAGACTGGCTGATTTTCAGTTTGAACTTAGATATTTCTCATTCCATTCTCACAAGATCAAAAGATCTGCTGTTCACATTCACTTTATAGCTTTACACTTACTGTATGACAACTATTATCTATTGCATTTTATTACCCCTAAGGAACTTTAAGAGAAACATTAAAGTTGATAATTAAATGAGACATAATTCTCAGTCATGTTGTAAGAGCAACATTTGAGCATCAAAATATTCTCGCAGGTCCGTAAATTAGAGCAGGAGAACAAGCTTTTGGAGACTAAATGGCAGCTGCTACAGAAAGAGTCGAAACCTGACTCTAAACTGGAGCCCATGCTGAAGTCCTACATCACATCCCTGCGGGCCCAGCTGGAGCGGGTGAACAAAGACAAAGAACACCTGGACGCTGAGCTCAGGAATGTCCACGTGCAGGTTGAGGAACAAAAACGCAGGTCCGTAATCACACACTTTATCTTTGGTCTTGAGCCCGTCTCGAAACTAGACATTGGTGCTCAGTTTAATGGTATCATTAGCACAGAGCAAAGTCTTGATATTAGTCTCAGTATTCTTGAAGTTACATTCAGTATTCAATATTATTATAGATTTAAATGTAAACCCATGTAAACATCAACATTCCTTGCATTCATTTACCATGACTACCAGTTTCATCCAAAATACCAGGTGCTCACGTAGCTACTGTAGTAGTAGTTCACTTGAGAATACATGTAGTATGCCAAGAAATGCACATTATAAAATGTTAAGAATAAGTGTTAATTATTATTATTCTTTTTTATTATTTTTTTTTTTACTGCAGTAAAACTGTGGTAATTTGGTTATTATGGAAGCCTGTTTCTGCCACTGAATAAAAAAAAATACAAAAGGTTATTGTGTTATTTTCCACAGAATTGTGTGACAAACTCTAAATTGTGATTTTTTTTTCAGTATTGTATGATATAAACTCGCAATTGCAATTTCTAAAGCTAGAATTGCGAGATATAAAAATCTAAATTGTGACTTTTTCTTTAGAATTGCATGATATAAACTCACTGTTCTGACTTTTTTCTCAGTATTGTGTTATATAAATTAATATTTATTTATTTATTTTTTTTTTACTGCAGTAAAACTGTGGTAATTTGTTTTTTATGGAAGCCCATTTCTGCCACTGAATAAAAAATACAAAAGGTTATTGTGTTATTTTCCACAGAATTGTGTGGCATAAATTCTAAATTGTGATTTTTTTCAGTATTGCATGATATAAACTCGCAATTGCAATTTCTAAAGTTAGAATTGTGAGATATAAAAATCTAAATTGTAACTTTTTCTTTAGATTTGCATGATATAAGCTCACTGTTCTGACTTTTTTCACAGTATTGTGTGATATAAATTTGCAATTCTGACTTTTTTCCTCAGGATTGCATGATATAAACTCGCAATTGTGATTTATAAAGTCAGAATTGCAAGATATAAACTCACAATTCTGACTTTTTCCTCATAATTGCGTGATATAAACTCGCAATTGTGATTTAAAAAAAATATTCAAAATGTATTTCTTGCAATCGTGAGATTATATCATGCCATTCTGAGAAAAAAAGTCAGAATTGTGATTATGGCACGCAATTCTGACTTTTTCTCAAAATGGCATGATATAAAGTCACGATTGCAAGAAATAAATTTTGAATTGCAATTTTGAGGGGGAAAAAAGATTTTCTCAGAATAGCAAGTTTATATCTTACAATTCTGACTTAACTCGCAATTCTGAGAAAAAAAGTCACAATTTCAAGATATAAGAAAATAAGTCAAAATTGTAGATTTATATCTCGCAGTTCTGACTTTATAACTTGCAACTGCAAGTTTATATCTCACAGTTCTGAGAAAAAAACTCTGAATTTCAAGTTTTTATAGTATCTCACAATTCTGAGAGAAAATTCTGAGAAAAAGTTCTGAGAATTGCGAGAAAAAAGTCGGAATTGCAAGATACAAACTTGAATTTGCAAGAAAAAAGAATTGCAAGATTTAAAATCACAATTGCAAGATAAAAGCCTGAATTGTGAGATTTATTTATTTATTTTTTTATTTTTTTTGTTTGTTCAGTGCCAGAAACAGGCTTCCATCAGTTTTACATCACTATCATCAAAAAAGAAAATAAAACAACAGAAAGATTCTGAATCATTTTTACATGGCTTGAAGATCCAGTACTCTACTATATCATTACTACTATATTGTTAATACAGTAATACTACTATATTAATAATTAACATTTATTTTTGTATTTTTTATGTGCTTTTTTTTCAGTTTTTGTTGCTTTTAAGATTTCTATTTATTTTTTTAAGATTTCTATTTATTGTGTACAATATTTTTAGCACTTCAGCTTATTTTATTTCAGTTAATTTCGGTTAATTTTCATTTAAGTTTAAATTTTCATTATTTTTTTCCACACACACACACACACACACACACACACACACACACACACACACACACACACACACACACACACACACACAGACAGACACACACACATATATATAGATAGGTAGATAGATAGATAGATAGATAGATAGATAGATAGATAGATAGATAGATAGATATAACAAGAGAATTGTATGATAAAATTCAGTTTCCTTCAACAGATATGAAGATGAGATTAACAACAGAAATACGGCTGAAAATGAGTTTGTTCTTCTGAAGAAGGTAAGAAGAAATCTATTGTAGAAGATAAATAGCATTAGATGACAAATAATGATAATATGCCAAGGATCCACCAAGCTAACAAGTATAAATGTCCTCCTAACAGGATGTGGATGCTACATACTTGTGTAAAAATGCCTTGGAAGATAAAATAGCAGCAATCCTGGACGACCTGAAATTTTTCAAGAGCTTCTATGAACAGGTAATGAAATCTCACATACATTAATGAAACTGGGATTAATCAGAAGGCTTTACTTCACCTCTCTTTCTCTGTAGGAGCTGCTTGAGCTGCAGGATGACGTGAAGAACACAGAAGTTGTGGTGCAGATGGACAACAGCAGGCAGCTGAACATGGAGAAGATCCTTGAAGATGTGAAGAGACAGTATGAGGAGATTTCAGCATCCAGCCGAAAGGAAGCTGAGGCCTGGTATAAGAACAAGGTGAAGATTCTGATTTTTTAAGACAATGTTTGAGACAATGTTCTTCTGAAACACTAGAGGAGAAACATGAGATTATTGAGGCATTTTTCTCAAGTGAAAAGTTAGACTAACTATTGGAGCCTTAAGCAAATGACTCTCTTTACCCTTAATTTAATCTTTACAGTTGTTGTTTCCTGAAGGTTCTCATGTTTTAAACTAATGCAATGACAGACTTTAGACTTTCGAAACTGCATAGCATATTATATACATGCATGTATTCATTTCTAAGTAGGTGACATGAAATTTTAAGTAGTTTAATGCAGGGGTTTTCAATCTTTTAGATGTCACAGACTTGGAAGGTCCATGCAAGGGAACCCATCCCAAAATTTAAAAGGCAGCTGTATATTTTAATGCATAAAGACAGCTGTATATTTTAATGCATAAAGAATTTATGTGAAAAAATAACAATATGATTTGAAAATATTTAAATGTACTGTTATTTATTTATTAAAAGCTACTTTTAAATTTATTTTTAAAAATAATGCATAATTAATTTTTTTAATCTAATATTTATTTTTTTTAATTCAATTGTATATTTAATTTTCTGCACTGCTTTTCTCTAAACTTTTCCACAAACCCCCTATACCCCAGTTTAAAGATTAATTTGTGACATGCTATAATTCAGCCAAAAGTATTTAAAGCAATGCTTTTTTCCTGTAATTAATATACAAAAATTACATACAAAATTTGCATTGATAAAAATGAATTTGTCTCACCACAGAACCATTCAAAATTCAGCACCTAAAATATATTCAGAATTGTGTATAAAATATATTCATAATGTCATAATTGTGCATATACCTGTGTTTTTCTCCACAGTATGACTTGATCTCATCACAGGCTCAGAAGTGCAACACTGAACTGAAAGACAATAAAGGTGCAATAGCTGATTTGAAAAGGCAGTTAACGCGACTGCAAAATGAGATTGACTCAGCTAAATCACAGGTAATCTACATCTGTTCATTATGGCAAATATTGATTTTTGCTGTTGAACAATTAGCATTCATTGTAAATGGATGTAAGCAGCTTGTACAGTGACACTTAACCGCAGTATTAACTCTCTGATATCATTTAAGCGTCATCACGTAGAGGAGCAAATCCAAGAGACGGAGCGTTGTGGTGAGGAGGCGGTGCTTGACGCCAAAGAACAAATCAAATCGCTAGAGGACGCACTGCAGAAAACCAAACAAGAAATGGCCAGACATATTCGTGACTACCAGGAGCTGATGAATGTCAAACTGGCTCTGGATATTGAGATTGCCACCTACAAGAAACTACTGGAAGGAGAAGAGAACAGGTGAAACTGTAAAGCTTATGCAGTTAACTTAGTATAAAGCATTTGATTTATATGATTATTTTTTTAGTATTTTTTATATTTATATTGTTGTATGTATATTATACATTTTATTATAAAAATAATAGATATTTTATTGCAATGCATTAACCCATTTAATCCCAAATTTTTCCCAGACATGAAAATATCCAAATGATGTGTCATTAGTAACCCTTTGAAATAATCAATTATTATTATTTATATTATATCATTATATGATATTATATTATTATTATATTTATATATAATTATATTATTTATTTTTTATGGTCGTCACAATTGTGACCGGTGGGATAATGTGTGTAGTGAATTAACATATTTCTGTAGTCATAAAAATTGTTATATATCTTAGCCCAGCTACTTTAAACTCTTTGTTTAACTTTAAACTCTTTCACATTCTAGGGTTACTATTATGCAGAAAAAAACCTTATACAACATTGATAGGAACACTGAGATAAAAGACAAAAAAAAATACAACCATCAACGTATTTCAAAATTGTAACTTTTTAATAAAATATAACATCAAATTTTTATATTAGAGCTACTAGTATTACAACATCAATATTGTCATTTTTTTTGTAACAATTTTTAATTTAATGCAATATTTTGTCATTGAAACATTTTGTAACAACAAGTGTAATTTTCACTTACAACTGCAATTGGATTTATATTGTACACCTAAGTTCACTGTTATCCCACCGGTCACTGTTGTGACCATCAACATGTTTCTGTGACCACACTCAATAAAACTGTATATACATGAATTCATATATTGATAACAGACACCTTAAAGATAATGTGTACCAAAAATCTTTGTCATATCTTTATGTTAACATACTTTACTAGCCTTTCGTTTTGGAGCTTTGATGCAGCCATAATCTTCTCAAGGAGCAAATAGGAAATAAACTGCTCTGGTCATGTGACAATTTGCACTAATCATATGAAACTGCACATAATTGAGACCCTTTATTTTTTCCATATTTGCAAGAAGTGCACTTAAACATCAGTCAGTAAGGTTTTAAGAGCTTTTTCAGTCACTATTGTGACCAGTGGGATTAAATGGGTTAATTATTGTATTATTTGATTATATCTATATCATTATATAAATTATGAATTAAATAAAATAAGTGGTCAAATAGGTATAAGTAAAAAATTAAGAGGGTTTCAGGTAGTTAATCTGACCTCTCTCCCATCAGGCTTGGACAATAATCCTCTGTAAACATCCATCCAGTCCATAAACGCTAATGAACAGCAATGATTCGACTGTCTGCACATTCACTTCATGTCATGTCATCTCTGCTTGTCACTGCTGAATGAAGATATTAGGAGTGAGCAACTGAAAACAAGAAGAAAAGAAAAGAAAAAAAAAAACATTTGCATTATGTAAAAAAGAAAAAAGTTCAATTCAGGTTTTTTTTTTTTTTTTTAAATCATTGACATCCTGCTTATGAATAAAATACTTTTGGGCTCTTTTATGAAGGTCAAATTAATACCATACTTTCTTTAATTATTTTTTCTGCATTTTAAACACCCTTTATGCATATACATTATTTACCCTTATCCAAGACTCTGAATTTTAATCTGAACCTATTAAAATTCTAAAATGTAATTAATAATTTTAAAATACATTTATAAATTAAAAACTTATGGATTATTTCATTTGTTTAATGCAGTGCAAAATCTAAAATGGCTTTGAAGTGTGTATTGCTTAAGACTGCTGCAAATGCCAAAACATACGTGGCAGTGTCAACTGAAGAATCTGAAGCATCTTGTCATCATCTGGGAAGAGCTGTGATTAGAGGCCAGACATCTTTGCCCAGGTCATGGTCGAACAGTAATACAGGGGTTAAGTGTGTCATTTTTTTCTTCAAAGAGAGAAACAGGCCTGATAAGATTCCATGAAAAGTAGCTAATGCTAAAACAACACCCCCCTTAACCTTATCCAAACACCTTTACAAATACTCACAACTGTGATGAAAGATAACACATTTTGCCACTTTCTCATGTGATTGACTGATTCCTTCTTTCCGTGGAAACAAAAACACAGTGCAAAACATAGAGCTAAGCAACCACCTCCAAACCCAACCCAACATGGTAACTGAAACTGATTGCAAAATACAAATTAATATGCAAAATAAATGGTACAGACATTGTATTCCTGTCACCAAAACGTGTTTTGGAACGCCGTCTGTGAAATTGCATGAATTTAACATAAATAAAGGGAAAGAAATGTTATGATGTAAATTGGCCCTAGATGGCGGTGTTTAACTTCTCTTTGCTTCCTTATTCGGATTCTACAAACACATTTAAACAAAATCTTGTACACAAGTGTTATTTAGTAAGATTAATCCTAAGTAGCTCAGTTTATGTTTGCTTCATGACTGTTCTGATCAGCAGCGCCATTTAGGCAAATATGTGTCTAAAACTACAGCCTGTCATTTTTGTAGTATGTAAATATTCGGCCTGGTTTCTTTATCACTATGCGGTTTTGGAAAGTAGGCTATCAGTCAGATGACACCGTCATGAACACTTTACAGTTGGTTTTGTGACTGTAAGTCACTCTCCTCAAATGCTATTGGGCTTTGAATTTAAATTTGAGCCCATTCTGTATTGAAACAAACAGTATTTTTCACATATAATTTAAATAAACGTAACATTTTTTAAAATAATGTGCATTAGTTGACACCTACATAAACACTTTACAGCTGAATGTCATTCTCTTCAAGTCCTTCGTCAGGTGAAGTCATATTCATGAAAAAAATAAATAAATTGTTTGCCATGTTTGAAGAGTAATGTTGTTCTAATGTCCTAATAGAGAATTTGCATTACGTCACGATTTGGCCAGTTACCCGGATGCGCAGCCATATCGGCCGTACTCAGATGTAAACAACAGCATTGCTAATTTATGCTAACTAAAGTTAATAGGTGGTAAAGATGCGTACGAGCAGTATTAATTAAGATATTAGCCTAATATTTCACCTACCTGACTGGAAATGATAAGCACAAACACGAATGTTGTCAAGATTCTTGCTTGAGAAATCCTGGTTCGGTTTGGCCAACCACAAACGCCTTAGATATTTTTTCTGCACTGTTCTCCTTGTTTTGTTAGAACGTTTGGCAAGTCTATAGTACTCCAAATGTTTTTCCTGGTCCGACTAATTAGTACAGCCCAAAACATGACAATAATTGACTGTTTTCGGCAGCAATAATCAGCAAAATATGTGAGTTTCCTTCAGTTCAGATATTATTTACATTCTGTGCAGCCAATATGACCGATTGGTGATGCGTTGTGAAAACACTATATCCTTTCAGTGTTTAAGGATACTGTATTCAACCAGGGTACTGGCGTCAACGTTGTTTAATGCATTGATCTCTATAAAGCAAAACTTAAGCTTAAAGTGGGTCAATCAATACTTTTATCAGTGTTTTTTTGATAAACATGACTCAATATAACATTGCGACTACAATAAAAGAGCTTTTACTGTTATAAAAACAAAGATTTATGAGCATTATAGTGAACTGAAGGTGTCAGAACAATCATGAAACACATGCAATCATCGTCATGTAGTGAATTTGACCAATCGTAAAACAGCTTTTTTTTTTTTTTTTTATTGAACATATTGAACAAAATATACATCTACAATAACACTGATAAATGCAAATAAACAAGTATTAAACAAGGCATATATCAGGCAAACACATTAAAAATACTAATAAAAAAATACATTCTGAGAGAAAAGAAAGAAGGGGGCGGAAAAAGGTATAAGCATGGGTCTCTTCATATAAACTGAGTTCTCTTATTATTCTAACAATTAAGTTTCAGGGCCTTTTTACTTTTCACATATTCCAGTGATGGAATGCAATCATAAAGTCTCTTTTAAAAACCCTAAAATAAGGTTTTGTCAATAATAAAGGAACGATAATAAACAGTAAAGAACAACATGCAAATATTTAACCTAATGCTACAAGCAAACAACTACATCACATCTGCATTTATAGCTTGAATAGCTTGCTTTCATTGCTTTAGCACAACGGCCAAACCTTCCAGAAGAAGGATGTTTTTGAAGACTATGCTGAGGGGTTTGAGGTATCTAATTGTTTTTGGACGGAGGTGTGTAAGACAGAGGAGGGGTGTCATCATGAGGGGTATGATGCCTTTACATCCTCCAAAAGGTTGTTCAGTCAAACAATCAAGGAGTCAAGAAATGTCTCATCCTGTAAATGGTAAGTGAGATCTGAAATTTCACACAGTAAGCTTCCACACTCTTGCCTTTTCTTTGTCTCGCTGGTGTATCTGGGAGGATTGTTGGTGGCTTAGTGAGGAATGCTGCTGTTATCTCTGGGAGGAGTGCTGCTGTTTCTGGGAAAGCTGCTGCTGTTTCTGGGAGGAGTGAAAACTCCTTACACACACCACATCCAAAGAAAATAGGGGGAAATCCCCATACGTGACTCCTAATTTCTATTTATGCAGAAAACAGCACAGAAGTATTATGAACAAGACTATGTTAATACCTACTATAGGCTAGGCCACGTATGGGTGTGTGAAAATGTGGCCAATTTGTTACATGGGTAGCTGTAATATTCTGTCGTGGTTCTAGTAATATAGCCTAGCTTTGCTGTTGGGTCCCTTAATTGTTACTGAGTAGAACTTGCCATACCAATCATTTATTTACACCTTGTAATCAGATAATCTGATTAGATGAACCACATATATTCTGGCTAAGCAGTCCAGTTTCTTTGAGTCTTTAAGTCTCTCTTTATAACAGTGGTCTGAGTGTCCTCAAGCTAAAGACAATACACAATATACAGTTCACTTTGTTCATGCATTATGATTGGCCTGGTTGATAGACATTCCATCTGTTGATCTTAGCACCCATATTGGTTGGAGAGGCTATTATATTAAATAGCAGGACAGCTTTTTAAATAAGCTACTTCTGACTCTCCACATATGAGTAGACACTGCCTAATGGATATGTGATGCAAAGTGTATGTAGGCTAACTGTTCTCAGCGCAACATGTAGTTATAAGAACGCTCGTTTGGAAATACACCAAATGAAACCTGAATGATTTAAGTCTTGTCATTTCAGAGCAGAACACACACCAAAAGACACACACAAAAAACGAATTTGTCATCGTGTCCGAAACTCCTCAGATTACGATCAAAACATTCAGTTTGAGCGGACTCGTTCAGAACAACCGGTTGCCATTTATGCAATAACTGTTCTTAATTCGCGCAAGATTGTGCAAGATTTACGTCACTCCTACCCACTGCAGCCGTTCTGAAGAATCTGCGCTGGTTGAGTCAGCCGACTGCTCTCGCGGTACTTTGATGCCATACGTCAAAGTGACTTGGTGTCGGCGCTATCTCAAGTCGGATACAATTTCTAAAAACTTGCAGGGGCAGGTACAACTTTAAGTCGCTGATCGGTCTGAGCAGCGCTGCATGAAGTCGAACACACCTGTGGACAACCGTAAACTTCAGGATTTCTCACAATATCGGGATCTGCGGCCATGCAGAGCGAGATTTCATATGGTAAGCAAAACAGTGTTGAGTTTGAAACCTCTGACTGTTTGTTGTTTAGTATGATAAGATTGCATAATAGTTTATGAGTTAAACTTGTAATACAATTGGCCATAGGCTGCAGGAAGGAATGGCATGAATTTACTGGATTACATTTCAAAGAAATTCAACGGAAGTAATGCATTCTGGGGAATAAAGTGTTCTTTAACCCTGGACCACAAAAGTTAATTTATTAAATCTGCCTATACATTTTTCTCTCTTCATGTGGCTATAAACGTTTAAACATTTCTAAACTTTAAAACAAGACTTTTGTCAACCCAAAAGACACATATAAAAAGTATTTAAGTATTCAAATCTTAGACGTTTACTAAGATCCTTTTATTATGTATTGAAACCCACAATAATATTTAAAATATCAGTAAGCTTAATATATGTAAAATCATCATTTAGTGGGTACTTACAATTGGGATGTGGCTCTCCCGAACCCTAACCGCTAAATTTCAATGTATAAAAAATATATTTAAATAATTTTTGCATTTTATTCCATTGTTGTTTTTAAAAAAATGAGCTAATTAGCACTTTTAAGCAAGGTTCAAAAGTATCTAAAATTGTCACTACTGAAACAGTCACGACCAAAACATTTGGTGAAGTTTCAGTAGTGACATCTTTGTGTTTTTTTTTTGGTTTTTTTTTTTTTTTGGGTGTTATTCCATAAAATTCTCACTACCACATTAGTCACGACTGAAAGCATGTCATTATTGTTTCGATAGTGACAAAAGGGAACACATAATCCTTTATTTGGAGGAAATAACCACATAGTACAGTTATGCATTTTTTTTGTATTGTAGTATGTTTTAGAAGTGTTTTAGAATGCAAGTTAAAGTTGTGTAATGTGATGTTTGAATATGCATTGAACCAAAAACTATCATAACATCTTAGCTGATAATTCAGTATACTTTATTTTTGACAAAACATCCCATGTTTTGGTCATGACAGCACATTTTCAGTAGTGACAGTAATAATTTGCTAGTGACCACTAATGAATCCTTAAGTTTGAAATCATTATGATCAACTTTTTGCCTTTTTCATGAAACAACTGGATTCAAAATACAAGAAGTCTCATAAATCACACTTTATATATTATTAAAATTGTAACTGGTATTGATTTACCTTTAAAAAATTAAATGTTTCTAAAAAATTAAAAAAATATATATTTACAAGAAAGATGTCAGCAAAATCTTAATTGGTCAATATAACCCTTCTTATTAAATTGTATCTTACTGTGTTTCGGTAGTGAAAAATTTGGGGTGAAGACAAATATTCCAAAACCTTCTGAAAATACAACAGGAGAATTAACTGCACACTTATTAGAAATGTGAAACTTGGATATTGTATAGTTTGCATATATACACAATTTGTGGATTTTTTTTTTCAACCAGTTCTGTAGAATGGCCTCCCTATATTATTATTATTATTATTATTATTATTATTATTATTATTATTATTATTATTATTATTATTTTTAGAAAATAATGCACACCTGAGGTGGTGATCTCATTACACCTTTGGTGTGCATTATTTTCCAGTAGGGTTACCACACGGTTACCACACCTCAAGACATTCCAAAGGATTATTTTAGACCTAGTAACTGAGGCTTGAGCCATCAATACCAGACTAATGCAATTAATAACAAAGTTATTAGAGAGAGTGAGAGAGAGCTTAAATGTGTGTCAATTACCTGAGTCTGTGCATCTCTTCTAACAGTGAAACTGCAAGTTCACCTGCTCCAAAAACACCATTATTACCTTGCTAGTGAGAAATGACAAGTAGCTTTTAAGTTATTAGTGATAAAATTGTCAATCTTTTGTAAGAAAAAGGATGTGCTTTCCTTGCATAATAAAACTAATTTTGTGCAAAAACATGGAAATAATTTGTTGTTTTTATTTTGCTTTTACTATGTTTATTTGTTTGGTTCGTGGTGTTGTAGGTTTTGGTTCTTTTGCTGTTGTAGGCTGTACAGAGGACCTTTGAAATAACTGAAATAATTTGATGATATAGACATGTAATGCTACTTTAATACTACTTTAGCTGTGTACAGAACATTCATCAGCCAATCAGATATACGTAGATAGATAGATAGATATGATTTTTCAAGTACTTCTTAATAAATTCATAACATTTATTTTTCCACAGATGTGCAGCAAATGCATAAGGAGACTTTGAGAAGCTCTGTGCTGAGCTCAACTCTGCCCAATTCTCTTTTGGGAGGTCAGCCTGTGGGAAAGGTGATTCAGAAAGGCGACTACACACCCCTCTCTTTGAGTGCATATGAGGGCAATGCTGCATGGGTTAAGAGAGGAGATTGGGAAGCTTTAGAGGATGTCATATCTCGAGAGTTTCCTCCAGGATCTGAAGGCCGTAGACTGGTTCTTTATGGTGGTGTTGGAATGGGTAAGACTACAGCGGTAGAGAAGGTCATTTGGGATTGGACGACAGGTACGTCCCTGCAACATTATACGCTCCTCATGCGAGTGCCTGTTTGGGAGCTGGCGACCCTTGAGGCGAAAGCAGAGAGTTTGCAAAGCATGTTGGGTCGCATATACACTCACATCTCCACAGAGATTCTCACCGATGCTCTACAGCGGCCTCAGTCGTTGCTTCTTGTGCTTGATGGACTGGAGCAGTTGCAGCACCTTCTATGCACTCCATCATCCTCATCCATATGTGACGTACAAGAAGAAGCGACCGGCTCTGTTTTGCTATATAGTCTACTTCATGGATCTCTGCTTGCTGAAGCTTCGATGCTGATCACGTCCCGAGAGCCAGTCCAGTCTTTGAGATGCTTTGAGGTGGTCGGGTTCTCCCAGACCCAGAGGAGAACGTTCTTCCAGCAGTTCTTTGGTGACGGAGGCCAAGCAGAGAGACATTTTCGCCAATGTGAGCAGGTGTTGGGAGTATACGAGCAGTGTTTTCGTCCGGCCTTCTGCTGGACGCTTTGCAATGTGTTTAAGACTCAGTTAGAAAGTAAAAACACCCCACCTGAGACTCTTACTCACTTGCTCTGCACTATTACACACATGCTCCTGCAGAACCAGAAGATGCACGCAGAACAAACCAAAGCATTTGTGACCAGTTTGGGAAAACTTCCTGACCAGTTTGGGAAAACTTCCTCCGGACTGGAATCTTTTCTCCACCACCCTGTGCTTTCTTCTTTCTTGTGCATCAGTGGTGATGTCACTTCCCCTGATACCACATTCTCCTTTCTGTCTCCAGTGATGCATGAGTTCTTATTGGCCGCCTCCTTTTATCTTGACCAATCCGTGCAGGAGATCTCGGACAAGCGCTCCGATCTCTACTACACATTTCTAGCAGGGCTGTCGGACTCAGTCCAGTGTAAACCAATAGAAGACTATGTGGGAAAGTTTGATGAAAGCCGAATATCTGCATTCTCTCAGTGGTTGGTGGGACGTGGTTCTAGGGTGTTGCAAGATGATGATGTAACGAAGCACTATTGTGTTTTTCGGCTTCTGCAACATGCACGCAACTCATCTCTGGTCAAAGAAAGCATTAATAAGTGCCTGTTGAAGCCTTGGTGCTATGATTCCATGCAGGAGCCCGAGTGTGCTGCGCTGTCATATGTAGTGAGTTGCGTGGGAGAGATGGAGCATATCAACCTGTACAGAGCAGATCTAACAGGCGAACAGGCCGAGAAACTTATACCAGCATTACGGCTGTCGAAAAGCATTGGGTGAGTCTGATGTTTTAGATATGCACATTGTATTAATGGATGCATTCCTTTAATTATTCTTGAATAATACAAGCTTAAAGGAATATTTAGGGTTCAGTGCATTACAAAACCATTTAAAAGTTTATGGTTGGTAAAAAAAAAATTAAATGATTTTTTAAAAAAAAGTGTTGTGAAATATTATTTAAATTTCAATTACTTGTTTTCTGTTTGAGTATAGTTTAGGTTGGAATTTATTCCTGAGGTGCAAAGCTGAATTTTCAGCATTATTATGCCCATCTTCAGTGTCACATGATCACATTATAATGTCTTTACTGATACTGTTGATCACTTTAATGCATCCTTACTGAAACAAATTATTAATTTCTTCCAAAAAAGATCTTACTGATCCCAAGTTTTCTTTTCATTAAAAAAGTCAGTGGGGTTCATTGTGTCATTTATCCTGTCAGTCTGTCACAGGGTTGTCTCAGTTTAGCCGCCGCCACCCACCTGTCAACAGCGCTGGCTGATGGACGGACGGTAACGCTGGATCTTTCATACTCCAGATTGGACAAAGAGTCGGTCAAAACCCTCTGCCATGCTCTCACACGCTCCACGCTGGAGTCGCTCAAGTAAGACTGTTTTCTGTGTGTTTTTCTATATTCCTGTTTTGGATAGGACAACATCGTTTTGTAACTGTGACTGCGTCTTCACAGCCCTTATACGTTATATGGACGCTATTTGCATTGCTTTGACCGGTTTTTGTAGATCCCAGGTTCTCTCAAGCCACGAGAGGTCTATTGTAGGGGTGTAGGTTTGATTTTTGGCATTGGTTGGGACATGACAGCAGACAACAGAAATTTAATTGTTTGATCAATATTATTGCTAGGGACAATTTAGTAGTCGCTGGATATTGGTAGGGACATGTCATAGCATCCCTGCTAAATTCTGCACCCTTAAAAATCAACAAGTTGTACTTTTGTGCATAAACAAAACTGGCCCCAAACCTCTCTTTGTATATGGCATGTTCCGATGTGAATCAAATGATTCACAAATCCGCTTCGAAGTTACGATCTTAATCAAATGATTTGCGAAGTTCCGCTCTAAATGAAATGATTTGCGAACTTCTGATCTGAATCAAAAGATTCACGGACATGCACCAAACTCCCAAACTGAATCAAAAGATTTGTGAAACTGCTCCAAAGTTTCAAACTTAAGTAAATGATTCCTGATCCACACTTCGCAGTCCCAATCTGAATAATAATTGGCGAACCATCATGTTTGGAACCGGAGCATGGATCGCGAATTGAAAGATTCGCGATCCATGCTCCGCTCTGAACTTAATATCTAAAATGATTTGTGAAGTTCCGATCTGAATCAAAAGATTTGCTAACCTGCTCCGAAGTTCTTATGTAAATCAAATGATTCATGAAGTTCCGATCTGAATCAAATGATTTGCGAACCCACTCTGAAGTGCCGATCTAAATCAAATGATCCGTGAAGTTCCGATCTGAATCGAATGATTTGTGAACCCACTCCAAAGTTCTTATCTAAATCAAATGATTCGCAAAGTTCCGATCTGAATCATATGATTCACGAACACGCTCCGAAGTTCCGATCTAAATTAAATGATTTGGGAAGTTCCAATCTGAATCAAATGATTTGCAAAGTTCCGATCTAAATCAAATGATTTGCGAACCCGCTCCGAAGTGCCAATCTAGATCAAATGATTTGCAAAGTTCCGATCTGAATCAAATGATTTGCAGACCTGCTCTGAAGTTCCGATCTAAATCAAATGATTCGCGAAGTTCCGATCTGAATCAATTGATTCGCAAACCCGCTCTGAAGTCCAGATCTAAGTTTCAATCTGAACCAAAAGTTCTGATCTAAGTCAAATGATTTGTGATACGTGTTCCAAATGATTCACAAACCCACTCTGAAATCCCGATTTGAATCAAATGATTCACGATCCGCGCTCAGAAGTTCCCTTCTAAATCACATACCCGCTCTGAAGTTCCTGTCTAAATCAAATGATTCACGATATGCCCTCTGAAGTGCCGATCTGAATCAAATGATTAATGGCAAACGAAGTTCTAAAACGAATGATTTGCGATACGCGCTTTGAAGTCCTGATCTAAATCAAATGATTTGCAATACACAATCTGTTTGAAGCACTTCGAAGCAGTGAATTATTTTGCGAAGCAATAGTTTAAGTTTTGAAAAGCTCAATTTTACCCATCATTATGTGCTTTTTTTTTTTTTTTTAAATCATTACAAGTAACGCAGGTAAGTCATGTGATGGACAACATGGTAAATGTAGATTACATGCTTACTATATAGAACATACTTTTTTAGCGCTTTTTTTATAATATTATAATACTTATTCAAAATAAGTATGCAGTAAAGAGTGCATGTGATTTCGGATGCAGCCAATAGGAAAACAAAGCCAAAATTCTGACATTTTAGGCAAATTAGAAACATTAGAAAAGAGGCCGTGTGGTCATCCTGATCATTTTGGATGTTTGCTTTTGTTCAAACACTTGCTGAAATGTGTCATTGCATTGTTCAGCTTGTGTGGATGCTCACTGACTCCAGCTGATTGTGAAGCTCTGGCTCAGATGCTCTCTGGAGGCTCACAGCTGCGTGCGCTCTATCTGCGTGGGACTTATGTGGAGGATCAAGGCTTTATTCATCTCAGCAGTGCACTGGAGAACTGCAGACTACTGGATATCGAGTACACTTGCACGACTCATATTACAGTCAGTCTTTTTGGAAATATAGCAATGTAATCTATACGGTATGTTGTTTGTGTGTGCATGTATTGTGCAGTCTCTCTTTGTGTTCACTGACGGCGGCATCCATTCCTGCGCTGTCTTCAGCTCTGAACAGCGGCTTTTCAGAGCTGAGGAAGCTAAACCTAAACCAGAACACAGTGACAGATGATGGGATGGAGCTGATCTCACAAGTTTTGAAGAAAGGCCGCCTCAACTCATTGAAGTAACAGTACAAAATTCAAGAGATTATTTATGCACACTATTTGAAACTACTAATAGCCGTTTGTGTAGAGACTCTCTTTTTTTGTATGACTGATCTTGTGATATTTTTTTTTTTTATTGCAGTGTGTCTGACTGTGAGTTGACTGGCTCCTGCTGCTCTTCTCTGGCAGCTGCCCTCCAATCAGAAAACTGCCGTCTATCTGAGCTGGATCTGTCCATAAATGAACTCGGCCAATCAGGAGCGATGCAGATCTGTGAAGCACTGATGTCTCCTAAATGCACACTGGAAACATTGAAGTATGTATGCAAATGAGCTGTTTTTAATCACATTGATGATGCTGAAAATTCAGCTTTGCACAGGAATCACAGGAATAAATTACATTTTAAAATACACTACCAGTCAAAAGTTTTTGAACAGTAAGATTTTTTATGTTTTTTTAAAGAAGCCTCTTTTGCTCACCAAGCCTTCATTTATTTGATCCAAAGTACGGCAAAAACAGTAACATTTTGAAATATTTTACTGTTTAAAATAACTGTTTTCTATTTGAATATATTTGAATTTTTAGCATCATTACTCCAGTCACATGATCCTTCAGAAATCATTCTAAAATTCAGATTTGCTGCTCAAAAAACATTTATCATTATTATTGTTTAAAACAGCTAAGTAGATATTTTTTTTTTTTTTTTTTCAGGTTTCTTTGATGAACAGAAAGTTTTGTTGATGAACAACAGCATTTATCTGAAATACATCACTTTTGATCAATTTAAAGCATCCTTGCTAAATAAAAGTATTAATTTCTATAATTTTTGATAAATTAGAATAAATATAAAAATAGAATAAATATATTCTATAAAAGCTTTTTATTTCAGATGAATGCTGATTTGGATCTTTCTATTCAAAGAATCCTAAAAAATTGTACTGAACTGTTTTAAATAATGACAAAAATAATAATAATAAATGTTTCTTGAACAGCAAATCAGCATATTAGAACGACACTAAAAATTGGAGTAATGATGTTGAAAATTTAGCTTTAATCACAGGAATAAATTACATTTTAAAATATATTCAAATAGAAAGCAGTTATTTTAAATAGTAAAAATATTTCACAATATTACTGCTTTTGCTGTATTTTGGATCAAATAAATGCAGGCTGGGTAAGCAGAAGAGACTTCTTTAAAAACATTAAAAATCCTACTGTTCAAAAACTTTTGACGGGTAGTGTATATTCAAATAGAAAACAGTTGTTTAAAATTGTAATAATATTACACAATAATCAACTATATTTATGATCAAATAAATGCAGACTTGGTGAGCATAAACTTATTTCAAAAGCCCGACTGACCACAAACATTTGTACGGCAGAGAAAATGTTTCAGATTCAAGAACGTTAATGCATTTTGATAAAAGTTTATGGAAACAATTATTTAAACTACTTTAAAATTTGATTATCTGAAATCTAAGTAGCAAGTGTGTTTTGCCGTAGAATGGCCAGATGTGAGCTGACCGAGGAGGTGTTTCGAGTGCTGGGGAGTGTTTTGACGTCTGGCGTCTCAAAGCTTGCAAGGCTCTCGTTAGGAGTGAACAAAGTAGGCGATGCTGGAGTCAAACACATATGGGAGGCACTGAGACACAAACACTGCAAACTACAGTACCTGGAGTGGGTAAAATCCTCATACATAGTATCATAGTAGCAGCTAGCACAATTAGAGATGTGATTAAAACCCATTAAACCGCACCTGATGATTGAATCGTGCCCATCTCGTCTTGTTTCTGCAGTCTGGATATGGTGTCGCTCACGGATGCTTGTGTCGAGGAGTTGTGTGAATCTGTTGCTGCCAGTAGCACTTTATCGACTCTCATCCTTAAGAACAACAAAATGACTGACTCTTCCGTACCACGATTGGTCAAATTAATGTTGGACCGTCCGCAAATGGCCAAGCTAAAGTAAGTTCAGTCCATAAATGTGTATGCCCACACAGCAAAATATGTATTTTTCAGATATATCTGTTTTTAAATGTATATTTTTTTTATTTATAAAAGTATAAAAATCTGTATTTTTTTTAGTTTAAATGTATTTTTAAATGTTATTTTAAAAAATGTTATGTTAAAAAGAAATTTCAACAAGTTTACTTTTAGTTTGTTTATTATTTGGCTGTTTTTTTTTTGTTTTTTTTTTTTGACCATTTTTTTTATTTTCAATGGAAATATATTTATATTGTCCAAAATATAGATTTTATATGTCATCTTGCAGTACATTTTCTAATATATTTTGGCATTTGAATTAACATCAAATATATTTTACAATTTAAAAAAAAACATATTTTCTGCATATATTTTGATTGCGATATGATGTACTTTATGTGATAACATTATTTTTCTTTTATTTTTTCCAGTCTGCAGTATAATGACTTCAGCGAAGATGTTTTTGAGTTGATGGACACGTGCCAAAATATTGTTTATTAGAGAAATACATCTCAAGTTGAGTCACCTGCATATTCATCTGCGTAAAAAAAATGTTTTTAAAAATACACAACCAGTCAAATGTTTTTGGACAGTAAGATTTTTAATGTTTTTTTTTAAAGAAGTCTCTTCTGCTTACCAAGCCTGCAATTATTTGATCAGCAAGTACGGCAAAATCAGTAACATTTTGAAATATTTTTTAGGGTTTGTCAAACGATTAATCATTTAATCGCATAGGAAATAAAAGTTTGAGTTTGCCTAATAAATGTGTGCCTAATAAATATTTTTATTATATATAAATTATATAAAAATTATAATAAATACATATACTTGTAAATATTTCTTAAATGTTTGTATTTATATATACATAATAATTACACACAGAGCACACATATATTAGGCAAACTTAGACTTTTATTTTGTATGCAACGAATCTCGATTAATCATTTGACAGCCCAATTTTTTTTTCTATTTATAATAACTGTGTTCTATTTGAATATATTTTAAAATGTAATTTATTTCTGTGATTTTTAAAGCTGAATTTTTAGCATCATTACTCCAGTCACATGATCCTTCAGAAATCATTGTAATATTCTGATTTGCTGCTCAAAAAACATCTTTTATTTTTTTATATGCTGATACCGCTCAGGTTTCTTTGATGAATAGAAAGTTCAGAAGAACAGCATTTATCTGAAATAAAAATCTTTTGTAACATTATAAATGTCTTTATCATTGCTTTTTTCAAAGAATTCTGAAAAAATGTGTTCAACTGTTTTAAATATTGATAATAATAATAATAATAATCATAATTTTAATAATAATAAGTATCTTGGCAGCAAATCAGCATATTAGAATGATTTCTGAAGGCTCATGTGACACCAAAGACTGGAGTAATGATGATAAAAATTCAGCTTTGATCACAGGAATAAATTACATTTAAAAATATATTCAAATTAAAAACAGTTCTTTTAAATAGTAAACATATTTCACTTTTTTTTTTTTTGTTGAAATGTTTTTGCTGTACTTTGGATCAAATAAATGCAGACTTAGTGAGCAGAAGAGACTTCTTAAAAAATTAAAAATCTTTTGACTGGTAGTGTAGATGCTTGCTTTAAACGTAAAATTAATGTGTTTTTATTAATGCGTATTGTATTATATTCCTTAAGACCACAAGACAAAATGACTCCCTCTAGTTGCCTTTTTACAGACAGTGACCCATTGCATCAGTAACCAAGTATTATAAAGTAGTATTTATATAGGATATATATATGTATAAATGCTTGTCAATTTTCATAATTTTAAAACAATAATGTTCAAAATTAAGATAAAAAGTGGGTTCTTTCTAGTTGTGAAGAATGAATTACTTCTTTTTAAATTGTGCCTTAATTGTTTAAATACTTTTGAAAATCATTCAGACTGTCATGTCTGCTTCTTACACATACTGCACATTCCTAAAAATGCTATTTATTCCACAAAACTACTTTCTGAAAGAACTACACAGCTAGAGCTCACAGATACAGTGGTTTATTTCACAGTACATATTAAGTACATTCATTTCAGTGTGATTTTGAGAACCGTTTCACTCTGAGCTTTAGTGGCAACTTACTTTCAGAACAACAATTTACAAAAAATGTACTCACCCCCTTTTCATCCAAGATGTTCCTGTCTTTCTGTTCAGTCGTGAAGAAATTATGGTTTTTGAGGAAAACATTTCAGGATTTTTCTCCATATAATGGACTTCATTGGTGCCCCGATTTTGAACTTCCAAAATGTAGTTTAAATGCAGCTTCAAAGGGCTCTAAACGATCCCCGCTGAGGAAGAAGGGTCTTATCTAGTGAAACTAGATAATAAATAAAAGTTGGTTCTGGGATGCGCGTCCACGACACTACGTACTATTGAATCACGTCAAAAGGTCACGCCGAACGTAGGCAGAACTACAGACCCAGTGTTTACAAAGTGAACGTGCAAAGACTAAGAAAGTGCAAGTAAGTCAAACTCTCTTTACAAACAAAAAGGTACAATGATGTGAGATGATTCTGAAGTTGTAGGAGAAAATAAGATGGAGTTTTTCGCCATACTCTACCTTTTTGAGCCCGGAATACACAGACGATGAACTTAGACGTGATTCGTAGTGTCGTGGACGCGCATCCCGGAGCCTGTGCTACAAGAACTTTTGTGCTTAAAAAGTAAACAAATTTACATTTTGGAAGTTAAAAATCGGGGCACCAATGAAGTCCATTATATAGAGAAAAATCCTGAAATGCTTTCCTCAAAAACCTTAATTTCTTCACGACTGAACATCTTGGATGACAAGGGGGTGAGTAAATTATTTGTAAATTATTGCTCTGGAAGTGGAGTTCTCCTTTAAAGAGGAGCGCTCAGTCTTACATTTGAGGCTTTTCTGCAGAGTAAAGTGGCTGAAAGTACGCCGCTGCAGGACGGACTCATTAAAAATGAGCGGCAGCTATGATAAAACCTGAGAGAGCGTCCTCATGTGACTTTGGTCACTCTTATTGTAACACACACTCGCGCCTTGATAAACAGACCAACTTAGATCACCATAGATTTGCATGCTGCTTCAGTTTGACAAAGTTGGTTAATTTAGGAAGTCTTGCTGATGAAATATCTTGTTAAGAAGTATTTATAACAACAGCAGGGCTGTTCCGTCGTTTAGCAGGGCTCACATACATACTGCACACAGACACTCTCACATATTCGGTATTGCAGCTTCATTTTTCATTCACTGATGTTCTGGATGATTCTGCAGGCAGTGGATGAACTCAGCAACAGACCGACCCTCGTAGCAGATCTCATACACGGCATTAAAAAGAGGAAATCTGTGGGAATTAAGAGGTTTTTTTTATGTTTGGCCTTAATGCAAATGCACAAGAGGTTTGAATCTGAAATAAAAGTTTGTCTTACCTGTTCAGAACACCTTTGTTTTTAAGTATGGTGTGAACTTCAGCGGCTGTGGCAGGGCCCTGTAGTTTCTGACCATTCAACATTTCCCTTTCAAGCTCTTCAAGAGACTGAAACACAAAGAATCAAATGAGTACAGTGTATAGTGGAAAAAAAAATTGGTTTACTTTATTTGGTCTATTGTTTTGTATCTTACTATGCATGTTATTTGACCTATTTTGCACTATTCTCATTATGCACTAAGCTATACATGTTCTGGCAATACAAATGTACCCTTTTGTACTGGCAATAAATCATGCTAAATTGAAAATGGAATTTAAATACATTTTTGGGGGTAAAAAAAAAAAAAAAATGTATGCCCCTCTCTCATTGATGGTCTCATTTATTTAAAACTTGGCAACTTGGCAATACACAGTGCATCTGGTTTATTTATTTATTTAGTTAGTTATTTTTGACCAGGCTAATTTGAATATGGTTCTGTTTGAATCATTTTATCATATTTAAATCCATTCTGCAGATTTTTCTATTATTAACAGATCTATTCATCTATTATTAACACATTTTCTATCTGTTAATGTTTTAGTAATTTTGTTGTGCATTTTTGTCATTTTTAGTAACCTAAATTTTTTATATTTTAATTTTACTTTGTTTTGTCATTTTTATTTTATTTTAGATTAACTTTTGTATTTTAGTACATCCAGTTTAACTAAATTAAAATGTCTTGGCAACTAGCTAAAATATAATTTTAGATATTTATTTATATTTTTATTTTATTTTATGCGCTATGAAGTTTGTTTGGTTACAGTCAGCTGACATTAGGGTGCATCTTTGTTATTTTTAGTAGTTTCTTTTTTATTTTTATTTCAGTTTTACTTTGATATTTTAATACATCAAGTTAAAATGTTTTCTTGGCAACTAGCTAATATATATATATATATATATATTTTTTAATAATTTTATTTTTTTTATGCACTATGAAGCTTGTTTGGTTGCAGTCAGGTGACATTAGGGTCAGTAAATGATGGCAAAATTTCATTACTGAATGAATAATCTGTTCATTTTATTAATATTCTGAAAAATCTGTAATAATTTTAGTTTAAGTTTTAGTAATTTTGTTGTGCATTTTGTCATTTTTAGTAAGGTTTTTTGTTAACTTTAAGATTTACTTTGGCATTTTAGTACATCAAGTTAAAATGTAAAATTAAAATGTCTTGGCAAGTAGCTCAAATATAATTTTTTTTTTACAAATATTTAATGTTTACTTTATATCAAGTAACCCAAACTTTTTTGGTTGGTTATGGTTAGTTCATTATAATTATCCTAGATTGTAATGTGCCAAATTTAAATATATACACATTTAAATAAAAGTTCTTTATTGGCATCGATGGTTCCATGAAGAACCTTGAACATCACTGCAAAAACCCCTTTGGAGCCTTTATTTTTAAAGAGCGTATAAGTATGAATAATAAAAGACTAACAATAAAAGACTTGAAATATAGTGGATGAGTCATATATGTTGCACATATGCTCATGCAATTAAAAAAATATATTATTTATTTTTGGGTGGATTGTCTTTAAGTTTTGGGATCTTACCTTGCCAGTCTTGGCGAAAGCCTCCGCGACTTTCCGATTCCGTCCTCCGTAGCATGTTGTAATGAGATCGGCGACACCACAGCTCTCCAAGAAAGTTGCAGGAGAGACGGAGCCGGCGGTGCAGAACAACCGAGCAAAGCTGATCATCTCCATGAGACCCAGCCTGATCACCGCAGCCTTCGTATTATCACCAAAACCCAACCCGTCACAGAAACCTGCTCCTACTGCAACTATGTTCTGTAGGAAGACACAGAGAGTCCAAATGTCTGATATGTTCGTGGTGTGATGTGTGATACTATATTTTTATGGTGCATGTGTCCTTTCAGTGCACTTTGAAGCTTGTTTGGTTGCAGTCAAGTGACATTAGGGTCAGTAAATGATGACTGAATTTCATTATTAAATGAACAATGTGTTCATTTGACTCTGCAACCAAATAAACATCAGAAGCAAAGTGTTTCTCCTGTAGCTCAAACAGCAGAGCATGGCAAACCAAGCATGACACCAAATGTGTTTGACTTCCAGGGAATAAATGAACTGATACAAATATCTACCTTGAATGCTATGCAAGTTGTTTTGTGTAAAAGCATCTGCCAGACGCATAAATGTATATGTATTTGTATTTACCAACAACCATCTAAATGGAAAACTATAGCCTTTAAACACAAAATATTAAAGAAGAAAATAATAGGATATATATAATCAATATTCAGTATAATTAAACAGACCCAAAATGTATTTGGACAACTAAGCCTTATTTAAAAAATGCCTGAAACAGTTATTATTGTATATTAAAACAATACAAAAAAAAAAAAAACTTGAAAAGAAATAACTTAACTAAAATGATATTCTTACTTGTTTTATTTAAGCTTTTCATAAGTTGAAATATTAAATAACTAAAACTAAATAAGATAAAACTATATATAATGGATAGAAACTAATAAATAACAGACATATAAGATATATTAATATACAAATATATAACTAAAATCTAAATTTAATATCTTTAATGAAAGTTAAACACAAGCACACTTTTGAAGCAACATTATGATATTTTTATTAGATTTTTAAATATTTCTATTGCGCTTTATTTTGGTTTTGGTTCTAATTTGAGTATTATTAATAATATAAATATAATATGTACTTAAAATACAAATTCTGAAACATGCGTCAAACACTAACCTACTGTTTATTTACAGCAAAAAAAAAATTAACAGACTGTAAAACGGACAACTCACACTTGCCATACAAAAGACAGACCAGTATTATTACTGCAGTTGATAAAACAATGTCTTGAGTTAATTTAAGTAACACTGTATGAAATGTCAATCTAAAAATAGATTTAACTGACTATCACACATCTGATTTTGTACAGTAAGTGAGGGGTGAGTGGTAAACTAGAGAAGTGTGAATAAGCAAACCTTCAGAGCACCACAGATCTCAACCACATCTGCTTCCTGTACCACCGTGACCCGGAAGTGATGCGTCTGCATGAGTTCCTTAAGCAAAGCCCCCTGAGCTTGATCCCTGCTGCCTGAAAACATAAAACACACAAATGCATATAATCACCCAAAATACCAAATCTGACATATTCACACGGCTTTCCATCAGCCTCACCAATGGTGGTTTCGCAGAATTTCTCATCCGCCACCTCATTAGCGATATTTGCTCCCATCAGCACGCTCATCTTGATGCCCAGCTTCTCATGAATAACCTCTGAGATCAGCTTCAGTCCATCTGGGCCTTCATCCACCCCCTAAAAAGACCACATGCAGAGTCATCGTTTGCTATCTGTGTCAAATGTGACAGTCTTGTGATCTCAGAAAGCAGCTTTCCTCGTTTCCCCCTATGAAAGACTGCTGAGTAAGGGAGAAAATCGCACAGAGTGTGTATATTTATGAGCGTACGCGACCTTGATAAGTGACATTCCCAGCGCGTCCGGTTTGATTTTGCCCTTCATGGTGTCACAAACACGACCGATGAACTGATGTGGAATCACAAAGAGCAGAATATCAGCACTCTTGGCAGCGTCGAGCAGATCTGGCACCGCCACCTGTGAGCGAGAGAGAGAGAAAGGATCTGTTTGATACTGAGTGATGAAACCTGGAGAAATATACATGCAATCAATGTATTCACTATATGATTGGTTACACCTACAGTATGGCGCTTTGTTTTATGTGCCTGATTAACTTCATTTTTTTGGCAGAGATTGGGTCCACGTCAAGCCAAAATCACCTTGTTCGCAAACAAATCCTTTTGGTTTCTGTACCGTGTCTCTGTTGCATCTGCCAATGGTTTTCTAGGCCCCCGGCCCAGTCCTCTAGTGAACCCAGTTAGGCTTGAAGCATTTGGCTTACTCTGAGCCATTTGGACTACAGGTCATAATGATGGAGAAACCACATGCAGCTTTGTCAGCTTCTTATTAGTTGCTCGAGTACAAAAGGATGGTTTCCTTTGCAAAGCAAAGCAGCAAGTGCCTCCCAGAGATTTTGAGGGAGAATCTAGTGGCTCAGCACTCTTCTCTAGACTTCTGTATTGTGTTAACTTCCTCTATAGTAATTATTTGCTGATACTGTATAACAGTTTCTCAGGCAAAACATGAACTGTCTGTTTGTGTGGTTGTATCTTATGGCTGAATATATATGAATATATGTGTGTGTTATTTTAATATATATTTTAATTATATTTTATATTTATATATAATTATGTATATATATGTATATATTTATATATATATATATATATATTACATAACTGCAAGTAAAACAAATTATATATGCTTATATATAAGTTACTAATATAAGTTACTATTTTACAATATATGATTGTATTTTATAATTTATTATATTGCTATTATATATATATATATATATATATATATATATATATATATATATATATATATATATATATATATAGCGTGTGTTCCTTTATTATATACATTTTATTATATTATACATATTTTATTTGATCATTTATTAAATTAATATTATATTATAAATATTGTTATTATATTATAAGTTTTCATTTATTTTTATAATACAAAATATTCTTTTATTAAATTAAAATAATATGTAATACAATAATATGTAATACAACAATGTAATATATTTTCTACATATTTATATATTTTTTATATATTTTGTGCAAAAATAAAATCCATATTTGTTTCAAATATGATTCGAATTTTAACGTTAAACTTTCTTACAACATTTATTATTTTTAGAGATATTTATTATATTAAAATAAAGATATATATAATAATAATTTATATATAATAATGTAATATGCATGTGTGTGTATATACAGTATATATGCATATATATGCTTCTTCTTGAAATATGAATAATTACAATTTAACACTTTAATTTGTGAAAATATGTGACCCTGGACCACAAAACCAGTCATAAGGGTCAATTTTTTTTAAATTGTGATAAATAAATAAGCTTTCCATTGATGTATGGTTTGTTAGGATAGGACAATATTGGGCTGAAATACTATTTGAAAATCTGGAATCTGAGGGTGCAAAAAAATAAATACATTTTTTTTTGAGAAAATCACCTTTAAAGTTGTCCAAATTAAGTGCATATTACTAATCAATAATTCGATTTTGATATATTTACAGTAGGAAATTTACAAAATGTCTTCATGGACCATGATCTTTTCTTAATATCCAAATGGTTTTTGGCCTAAAAGAAAAATCGATAATTTTGACCCATAAAATGTATTGTTGCCTATTGCTACAAATACACCCGTGCTACTTACGACTGGTTTTGTGGTCCAGGGTCACATATAAAGTTTCTTACACACTTATTTATTTTATTATATAAGTATTCAAGTGAAACATAATTAAATTATGAAGTTTCTTACAACATTCTCCGGAAGCTTGTGTCCAGGCAAATACTTGACGTTCTCGTGGTCTGTGTTTATGATCTCTGTGAGTTTCCGTCCGTTCACCGTCTCTTCAAACACCCACATGTTAACCGTGGAGTCAAACTTTGAATTATTTCTTGCATTTGTGCCAACTATCTTAGCAATAGCAGAACCCCTGCAGACATGAGAGAAAGAGAGAAAGTTAATTATGTGAAAGGTTGCATGCAATATTACAATACTCTGAGTGAACACTGCTGGGTGAAAAGTAACAAAGCACTTTACTCTCGTCACAACCCCCGGGATCTCATACCAAAAGGGACATTTGCATTCCAAGGGACAGTGATAATAATGATCAAAACCTGTTGTGTAAGAACAGACGGTCAGTCTGCCTCTAGTAAAGTGGGGGTCAACTAGTCTCAGTTTTGGTTTAGATCAGTTTGATCCCAAACAAGAATCACTGTAGTGCAAAATACCCAGAAATATCAATTTTGCAGTATTGTTTGTGGACTGTGAACTATTTTGGGTTGGTATAACATGTGTAAACACTGAATATAAATTGAACTAAAAACATTTCCACTGTATATGCGCTCAGAGAGTTTGTATAAGATCCAATATGACTCTTTACTGTATGTATAAACATAAACTTGTATTGTTGTTATATAAACTACTGCTTTTAGAATCCTGTTTAGTGTGACCATAAATAGGTGGTTTTAAAGGAACAGTAGCCCATTTCAAAGATTCAAGCTCACATAAGTCAAAATCATCAGCAGACCATGCTACAACTGTTTATATGAATGTGTACATTATTGAAATCCTAATAGTTCAGGGAAAAGTCATAGGCAATTCTACAGTGAACATTTTTCATGCATTGTAAGACATAACACACATTTCTGCAGCTGTCCGTATATTTCAAACATAAGAAATGGACGTAAGACTGAACCGCGGATGTGGCCAGACGGCTGTACGTTGGTTAGTTGAAACTTATGGAACATAAATACTGAACCTAACCAGTGTGACTGACTGGGACATGTGTCCTACTTGTTTTGCATTATCGCAATGTTACAAATGGCTCATGTAAACAGTGATAAATAGTATTCAAGTCGGTCCAAAAGCACATTCACAGCTGTTGAACAGAACTTCTGTAGAGGATCTCATATTGTGTAACAAAAACTACATTGTATTAAGTATCAGTATCATCCCTATTAATACGTCTGTTGTTATGCCCTTTCAAATGTCATAACCTTAAACTTGTTAAAAGCATGTGATACATTGTACGGGTTGTTTAATGTTTAAACTAATAGTCTTACGCTGTCATATGATCCTAAATCCCTACAGCTTAAACAGTCATTTCTAAAAAAAGAAAAAATATACAGAAATTTTACCAGTTCCCAGAGCCGACGATGCAAACTTTTTTTGGACTTGACATTGCGCTGAGAATCTTCACCGGATCCTTCGTTGAATTACAATCCTCTGTTCTGTCAATCAAACCGCCGGGCAGTGAGCGCACACTTGAGTGTTGTCAGTGAAGCCACGCCCCCGGACGCTATTCGCCACTCAGAGGTAGAAAACTCCGTTAACTCCACCCATTGTCAACAGGTGGGTGTGGCTATGGAATGTCAACACAAGTGATTCATTTTGCATGTTAAAAGGAGCAAGGGTGAGTAACTTACTGGAGTAAAAGTTTTACTTTTACATTTTATATATATATGCGGTGTCAATAAATACAGTATGTACATGACAAGTTTTCATAATCATATTTTAAGCACTGACACAAACTTTAGTCTCAGCTGGACGTAATGACACACTCAAAGCCAAGCTGTAACTAGACACTCAGCAAAAATAACACAGTGTTATAGAGTACAATGCTGGATTTGTCTGCTAGCTTAAGGACTAACTTTAAAGCTTATAATCTATTTTTAGCGTGAGCAATCAATAAGTTATAAAGTGAGATGGGAAGTATAAAGTAGACACGCAAACCTGTCACAAAGGGGAATTGTGATACATTGTTATGATTCTAAAAATATGCTTAATGCAAAATGTATGTGTTTCTTTTATCTTTTAATTGAAATGCAAGATTCAGCCACACATGGAAGTAAAAGATCAAATGATTCATCCAAATAGGAATTTAACAAAGGAACTGAGTGCCTCAAGATGGCAAAATGCTCTTTGAACAATGGAATCCTCTGTTCAGGAATAAATGGAATACCAGAACAGTTCTCAGGGGTGAAAGGTCAAAGTTCCATGGAAAAAAAAGATGTTAATGAGGTTAAAACCTTTGTGTCATTTTAGGATTAGGATATTTAGTATTGTAGTGTTCATTAATATTTTGAACTGGCTTTTATTTTTACACTACCAGTCAAAAGATTTTGAACAATAAGATTTTAGTGCTTTTTAAAGACGTCTGCTCACTTAGCCTGTATTTATTTGATCCTACAGCAAAACAATACATTTTTAAAATATTTTTACTATTTAAAATAGCTGTTTTCTATTTGAACATGTATTTAAAAATATAATTTATTCCTGTGATCAAAGCCAAACTTTCAGCATCATAACTCCAGTCTTCAGTGTCACATGATCCTTCAGAAATCATTCTAATATGTTGATTTATTATTATTATTATCAATATTTACAACACTGAAATTGATGAATAGAAAGATCCAAAGATCAGCATTTATCTGAAATAAAAAGAAGTGATGTAACATTATACACTATACCATTCAAATGCTTGGAGTCAGTATAATTTTTTGGGGGAAAGAAATTATAGAGATTCATACTTTTATATAGCATTATTTATTTAGGATGCTTTAAACTGATCAAAAGTGATGATAAAGACATTTATAATTTTACAAAAGAATTCTATTTCAGATAAATTCTGTTCTTCTGGACTTTCTGTTCCTCAAAGAAACCTGAAAAAATTCTACTCAGCTGTTTTCAACATAATAATAATAATAAATGTTTTGAGCAGCAAATCAGAATATAGTCAAATAGAAAGCAGTTATTTTAAATAGTAAAATATTTTAAAATTATACTGTTTTTGCTGTACTTTGGATCAAATAAATGCAGGCTTGGTGAGCAGAAGAGACTTCTTTAAAAACATTACAAATCTTACTGTTCAAAAACTTTTGACTTGTAGTCTATATATATATATATATATATATATTTTTTTTTTTCATTTTAATTTTAGTGTACGTTTTAAAAATTTTGTTGAATTGTCTATTTAGCTTTAATTTTTTCAGTTTTAGTCATTTTAATACCTAAACTTTAATACTCATTTTCCAATAGCAACATTGCTTGGCCCAAAATTACATCTTAAGTTGTACAGACACACACACAAAAAAAAAAATTCCAGGCAGGCAGGGTAAGCACTTCATAATTTTATGTTTATTCATAAAAAAATCATATTTTATTACAGCCACATGATAAACATCAAAATAATACAGAAATGTATCAGCTGAAAAAGTTTGATTTACATATTAATACTGTTGATATTTAACAATCCTTATTTTGTAGGAAATACTGAAAATTGATTGTGTGGTTTTTCTGAAAAGAAACCAGACTGGAGTGTCTAAAATGTAAATATGCCATGAAAAAATATTCATAAACTACCATAGTCCACGACAAATCACTGTGTACTATCTGCTGGCATTTGACACATCATTCTAATTCATTAGACTTAAAAATATCATTTCCTGTTCAAAAATATCTGACACCCTGATGCTCCAACTTTTTCCCCATCCATTCCAGAAATGATCACATGTAATATATACATGCACAAAGACGCACTTACAAACAGACAAACACATCCATGCACTTGCAGTCAAGCTTGCACACAAACGGCACACAACGTTAACAGACACGTATACAGACATGCACACGCATCCCAGCTCCTGAAACGAACATGACACTGCGGACAGAAGCCTTGAAGAGCTCACATGCACCCCTGGGAATATCTAGGGTTAGTCTCTCTCTGATCTGACACGGGCAGATGATATCATGCTCATATCATGTAGCACCCAGATGTCTTCAAAAAACAGTTCACTCAAAAATGAAAATTAGCTGAAAAATAACTCACCCTCAGGCTATTCAAGATGTAGAAGAGTATGTTTTTTCATGGGAACAGTTTATTTTCAGAAATTTAGCATTGCATCACTTGCTCACCTCTGCAGTGAATGGGTGCCGTCAGAATGAGAGTCCAAACAGCTGATAAAAACACCACAATAATCCACACTCCAGTCCATCAATTAACATCTTGTGAAGTGAAAAGCTGCATGTTTGTATGAAACAAATCCACCTTAAGATATTTTTAGTTCATTTTCAAGTTCTTTCATCTTAATGATGGATTTGTTTCATACAAACATGCATCTTTTTACTTCACAAGATGTTAACTGATGGAGTGGAGTGGTGTGTATAACATGTGGATTATTGTGATGTTTTTATCAGCTTTTTGGACTCTCTTTCTGACGGCACCCATTCACTGCAGAGGATCCATTGGTGAGGAAGTGATGTAATGCTAAATATCTCCAAATTTGTTCCCATAAAGAAACAGATTCAGTTTTTCATTTTTGGGTGAACTATTCCTTTCAAACTGGTGTTCCCTTGTACAATGCCTTGTGCAAAGAATTGCCTGTCATAATGCATTTACAGCCCTATCATAGCCATTAAAATGCACAGATTTAATAATATAGGACACATACAGTAACCCCTCAAGCTAGCAGATGCATTTCTGTCACAAAAGGCCAGGCAAACAAAGATCGAACCATGTAATTAATACTAAATGATTTTGACATTTCTGCCTTATAGACAAAAGCAGCTTGTTCTGAAAACCACAAAACATTTTTGGAAAATCCTAGAAAATCACATAGGCATAAGAGAGAGAGAGAGAGATAGTACAACCACAAGATGCCAGAACAATCTGTAGAAAACACAACCGTGCTGGTGTTGTGATGTCATCTGCTAATATGTAGAACATAATCGGAATATGACTGGCAGGCAAACAGCTGGAATTTCTGCAGGAATGTTAATGAAATTTACTGACGTGACATTTGACATCATCCAGGCCGAGGACAGTGCCGTGATCAGTATTGTTGTTGTTGTGATGTTTCTTGTCGGAGCAGCGGCACAGCCTGTATTTCATTACCTTGACCGACAAAAAGGAAGACAAAAAGATTCTGTCATTACTTTAAATCTTCAGATTTTCTATCTTCCATGGAACATTATGCATTATACACTACCATTCAAAAGTTTGAGGTTGGTGAGATATTTAAAGGAGAAGTCCACTTCCAAAACAAAGATTCACATATAATGTACTCACCCCCTTGTCATCCAAGATGTTCATGTCTTTCTTTCTTCAGTTGTAAAGAAATTATGTTTTTTGGGGAAAACATTTTAGCATTTTCTCTATGTAATGGACTGGTATGGTGCCCCGATTTTGAACTTCCAAAATGCAGTTTAAATGCGGCTTCAAACGATCCCAAATGCGGTTGTAAACGATCTCAGCCGAGGAAGAAGGGTCTTATCTAGCATAACGATCAGTTATTTTCATTTAAACACTCGTCTTGTCTTACTCTGCCTGGACTGTTTTTTTCCGGTTAATGACAGTTAGGGTATGTTGAAGAACTCCCATCTTATGTTCTCCCTCAACTTCAAAATTGTCCTATATCGCTGTTTTACCTTTTTTGTTAAGGGTGTTTGATCTTCTTTGCATGTTCACTTTGCAAAGACTGGGTCGGAACTTCTGCAGCGATGTAGGATGATTTTGAAATGATTTTTGAAGTTGAGGGAGAAAATACGATTTTTCCGACATACCCTAACGGTCTTAAGCCAGAATACACAGAGTTCAGGTAGAGAAAGACGAGACGAGCGTTTGAGATTAAAAAGTACTTAAATTGTATTTTTTTAATGAAAATAACTGATCGTTTCGCTAGATAAGACCCTTCTTCCCCAGCTGGGATCCTCTACAACTGCATTTGAAGCCGCATTTAAACTGCATTTTGGAAGTTCAAAATTGGGGCGCCATATCAGTCCATTATATAGAGAAAAATCCTGAAATGTTTTCCTCAAAAAACAAAATTATATGTGAATCTTTGTTTTGGAAGTGGACTTCTCCTTTAAAATGTTTTTGAAAGAAGTCTCTCTAAAGCTCACTAAAGCTGCATTTATTTGATCTAAGATACAGTAAAAATACTATTATTGTAATATTGTTTAAATTTAAAATAACTGATTTTTATTTTAATATATTAAATCAGCATCATTACTCCAGTGTTCAGTGTCACATGATAATTCAGCACTCATTCTAATATGCAGATTTGCTGCTCAAGAAATATTTCTAATTATTATCAATGTTAAAAACTGTTGTGCTGCTTCATATTTTTTGTTGAAACCATTTTTTAAGGATTCTTTGATTAATAGAAATACATCATGAATATCTTTGGTGTCACTTTCTGCTGATTCAAAGTATACATTTCTTTTAAAAAACAACTCTTATTGACCCCAAATTTTTGAATGGTAGTCTATTTAAGCTTGGCATGTTGCAATGGGTTGCAAGAGCAAGATAGCGAATAGCGACAATCTGCAGAAAAGTCTGTGTTCCACAGAAGAAAGAAAGGCAGGTGGGTTTGGAATGTCATGAGGATGACAGAATTTTCATTTTTGGTTAAAGTATTCCGTTTGTAAACTATAAATATGTCAACACACAAATCCAAGTAGAAATGTTCATGACAGGACAGAACAGTCTTATCTTACCTCATAAAGGTAGTCAAAAAGTTCCAAAATCGTAAGAACACTGGCTCCAATGAAAAGTCCCATCTGTCCTCCGATATCACCTACCAACACACAACATACACAGGTTGAGTTGAAAGGATGTACAGACATTTACATTTTTTGAAGAAAAACTGAGGTGCAAAACTTATTACCACAGTTTAGGATGTTGCTATACATTCGCTAAGTTGCAATTGCTTAATGGCTTCCTACCGAAGTCTGTTATATTTTTAGTTAATGACCTCTCATTCACTGTACACTAGTGTTCAAAAGTTTGTTGTCAGTAGGATGTTTTAAAAGAAATTAATGCTTTTATTCAGCAAGCATGCATTGAATTGATCAAAAGTGGCAGTAAAGACATTTATAATGTTTTTTTTTTCCATCAAAAAATCGTGAAAAATTGTATATCACAATTTCCAAATCAGCATATCAGAATGATTTCTGAAGGATTATGTGACACTAAAGACGGGAGTAATGATGCTGAAAATTCAGCTTTGCACCACAGGAATAAATTACAATAAAATATAAAATAATAAATCAGCATAATAAGTTGTTTTAAATTACAATAATATTTCCCAGTATTTTAGTTTTTACTGTATAACATTAAAATTTTTACTTACCCAACAGACCAGCCACCTCATAGGCTTTCCTCTGCTCAATGGTTTCATAGTTCAGAGCCTCAAAGAACACGTCCAGCACTAGAACGTTCTCCCTGACAGCACAAAAGACAGATTAGCTTGTTTTTGGCAGTCCAGTATGGCAGATTATCAATTAAAATGTTGAAGTTATCTACACAGTTAATCAATTAAAGGTGCAGTATGTAATACTGACCGCTAGCGGTTTAAATGGGTACTGCAGTCCAAATTCAATATATTGGAGAGAGATGTTTCTCCCATTGGATGCCAGATTAATTACACGGAAGAGGAACAAGCACATTTGACAATGAAAGGCGAGGAGCCTGTAAACTCTAAGTTGATGAGTTGATTTATCCATGTTTTAAAGGAGAAGTCCACTAGCAGAACAAAAATGTATAGATAATGTACTCACCCCCTTGTCATCCAAGATGTTCATGTCTTTCTTTCTTCAGTTGTAAAGAAATTATGTTTTTTGAGGAAAACATTTCAGGATTTTTCTCCATATAATGGACTGATATGGTGTCCCGATTTTGAACTTCCAAAATGCAGTTTAAATGCGGCTTCAAATGATCCCAAATACAGTTGTAAACGATCCCAGCTGAGGAAGAAGGGTCTTATCTAGCGAAACGATTGGTTATTTCATTAAAAAAATGTGTATTCTGGCTCAAGACAGTTAGGGTATGTCGAAAAACTACAAACGTATTTTCTCCCTCAACTTCAAAAATCATTTCAAAATCATCCTACATCGCTGCCGACCCAGTCTTTGCAAAGTGAACATGCAAAGAAGATTAAACACCCTTAACAAAAAAGGTAAAACAGCGATATAGGACGATTTTGAAGTTGAGGGAGAACATGAGGAGTTTTTCGGCATACCCTAACTGTCATGAACCGGAAAAAAACAATCCAGGCAGAGTAAGACAAAATGAGCGTTTGACATTAAAAAGTATATAAATTGTATTATTTTTCATAAAAATAACAGATCGTTGTGCTAGATAAGACCTTTCTTTCTCGACTGGGATCGTCTAAAGCCACATTTAAACTGCATTTTAGAAGTTCAAAATCGGGGCACCATATCAGTCCACTATATGGAGTAAAATGCTGAAATGTTTTCCCTCAGAAAACATAAGTTCTTTACGACTGAAGAAAGAAAGACATGAACATCTTGGATGACAAGGGGGTGAGTACATTATATGTGAATCTTTGTTTTGGAAGTGGGCTTCTCCTTATTTAATAAATTAAAGGTGCAAATTAAATACTGACAGCTAGCGGTTGAAATGGGTACAGCAGTCCAAATTTAATTTATTGGAGAGGAAAGTTTCTCCCTTGGGATGCCAGATTAATTACAGGCTAGAGGAACAAGCACAACTGACAATGGAAGGCGAGGAGCCTTTAAACTGTAAGTTGATGAGTTGATTTATTTGCATTTTAATATGCCTCTTGTCAAAGAGTTTTTTGATGGATGCCAAGGCTTTTTATTTCGGGTAGAATCTGCAATCTCTCTGACCCAGTTTGTTTTTTCCCCACCAACTGGCAACCCAAGGTGTTGAAATATTATTGGGTGAATTGGTAGTGGGCGGAGCTACAAAGACCAAATCAAAAACAGACATTCCGACACAGAACTCACATTTCAAAGTAGAACAACTTGCTGTAGCATTGTTTTTTGGAGAAACAAGCATGTTAATGTAGTATGTTCCCTAAATATCTGTAAACATAGCATTTTTATGTTTTAGTACTGTCAAAAAATTGCATACAGCACCTTTAAGAAATGTTCAAAACACTTTGTTGTGATGGAAAACAGGTACTACTGTATGTCACTGAGGTAACAAAGCACTCAGTGCTCAATGAAACACTCACGTTATGTATTTCTCTGATTTGCTGTACTTCTTTGCGAGGTATTTGACTGACGCTTTGCTGGGGATCTTGACGAAGGACAGCTCTTTACTGTAGCGTGTGATGTTGCACGGAGTGTCGCATGAGCAGTAGTCGCTGTCTCTCTCCACCAGGAAATCTGTGCAACCAGAACCAGATAAATTATAGAACTGCAAACATTAAAATGATGGCTAATTTGTAAGATAAACTGTGTTTCTGACATTGATTCATGATAAAAGTTACTTACCAAGTGCTGGATGTGCACATTCTTTATATAGCACAGGCGTGCAGTACTGCGCATCACCTGCGGGGGCGGTAAAGTGTCATTATTGGTATAGTTTGGTCAAAAATCAATTTGCTCTTTATTTTCTATTCAAAATTCCTAACATTTCTCAGCAGGTAACTATTAAAACCATTTTGTTCATTAAAATAAATTTGAACACACAAAAGTGTAAAAGTTTAAAATAAGGTTTCACTAACATTAACATCAACTAACAATGAAAAATATTTTGAAAGCACTGATTAACCTTAATGATAATCCTAACATTTACTTACAAATTATTAAAAGCAAAGTTGTATTTGTTAACATTAAAAAATGTACTGTGAATTAACATGAACATTGTTATTAACTTACATTAACAAAGGTTAAAGACAACAAAGGTTAACAGACAACAGCACAAAAAAAGACAGAAAAAAATGAAAACAGAAAATAAAAAAATAAAAGCTAACTCAAAATATTAATAAATACTATAACACCATATAAATACTAGTTCATAAATGCACATGAACTCAAATAAATCAATTTTGCTTCAATGTAGGCTAACATTTAGTAAAATCATAAGATCATAACTTTCCCACAAAATCCTGCTCAATTCATATTAAATATTGAAAACCTCAAGCTCTATCCCATCTTCAGTTTCTTCACATGTTCTTGTGCATCATAACGAATATTCAACAGTCAAAGTCCTTACTGCAGATATAAATTGCCTCGAGTTAAGATCCCACACTAATACATGTTAATTTAGCCTTTCGTAATCAACTAAATTGCATTTCAGTGCCAGTGGCAGTTTAACAGGAGGAGTTTTAATTTGGTTTCACTGGCTTGATTAACTTGACCTCAACACAGTTGTGAACTCTGCTTTTTTAGAGGTAGATACTTAAAGTGCTTGAAATACACATAAAAATGCCTGCTAATATGTTATAAATGTGAATATTAAGCGCAATTATAGTAACTTTAAATGTGAAAATCATTAAAGACTGTAAACTGTAACACGAAAATGAGAATCATCTGAATGGTTTCAGTCTCATTATATAAATGCTTTAAACTGACTGAAGATAAACTTTATCATTATCAAATGCATGTGCCATAAGAAAAAGAGAAGGCCATGGACAGCAATGTTATTTTATCATTATTTATATACTATTATTGTATTTATTAATATGCTAAATGAATATGCTGAATTACCTTTCATTTTTATATTTCCAGTTTTAATTGTAATTTTATGTGCTTTTGCTATTTTTATTTATTTATTTCAATATTTATATATAGCTTTAATTTATTTTATTTCAGTTTTATTAATTTTAGTACTTCAACTTTAATGAATTTATTTCAGTTTTTCAGCCAAGACAACATTTCTAATTTTCATTTCAGTTTATGTTTTCAATCTAATATTTATCTCTTTCTTTCAGCTTTATTTTAATTACCAAAATTATTTTTAATAGTTTTAGTTAACAATAACAACACTGATAACAGAAGACACTGGTAGTATTGTTTACAAACTATTATAGTATTTGTTGAAATTTAGAATTAGCTTTTAATTTTAGATTTTTCAATTTTCAAAAGCTTTCATCATTTTATTATGTGCTTTTGTCGTTTTGTATTAGTTTTTAATAGTTCTACATACATTTTCCTTAGTTTTTTATTTTTAGCACTACAACTTATTTTAGTTAGTTGCTTAAGAACATTTCTAATTTTCATTTGAGTTTTAAGTTTTTCATCTAATATGTACTTTTTTTATTATTATTATTTCAGCTTTATTTAAACTACCAAAAATAATTTATAATAGTTTTACTTAACAGTAACAACACTGCTAGACAGTGGATAAAGCCATCATGTGAAGCAATTTGACATTTCATTTCACAACATAGACAATAAATTATCCAGTTCATTATTTCATGAACCTGATGGACACTTTTGAACTGCAGTATTAGAGTAAAATACTTTTGATTTTGTACTGCCACAGTGTCAGATAAAAAGGTACAGTTCTGTCGCTGGGGCGGTAGCCTAAGGTACAAAATTGAAAAGGTACATATTTGTACCTTACCTACCCCTAAATGGTATATATTAGTACCTTAAAGGCATTTTAGTACTTTGAAAGTACATATTGGTACCTTAAAGGCACATATTAGTACTTTAAAAGTACATATTTGTAACTTTTCACTTTTGTACCTTAGGGTACCGCCACAGTGGCAGAACTGTACCTTTTCTGGTGAAGTGAACGTGATGTGCTGCTGTAATCGGTGCACTGACTCACCAGGCATATGCACCATGCGGCAGTTGCAGTTTTCCACCAGGTAACGCGTCTCACAGTCCGTCCGACAGGCGCTGATGCTGTACGCTTTGAAGTAATCTGAGCTCGGCGGGGTCGACTTGCAGCTCCCCCATGGAGCAGGAAGATACACCAGCTGAAAAATAAATAGTACTAGTGTAAAAAATAAATAGAAAAAACAATCAGTTTAAACTGTGTATTAACATGACACCCACTCGCTGCTCTTGGCAAGAAACGAACGTCTGGAATCCTGGTGCGACTCCGAAGCCCAGCTGATCTATAAACGGAGGCTCATCCTGACTGTGAATCTGAACTTTGATTCCAGCCTCAAACGACGAGTCGTCTGTGAGAAAAAAAAAAAAAAAAGAACATGAGAGAAAGGGTATAGCAGTAGTGTGCATGGTGTTTTTCTCATGCGGCCTCACCTGTTTCTCCCCACACAGGTAAATATTCATCCTGCTGAATGTCCAACATGATCTCCAGGCCGTTTCCCATCCCTCCCTTCACGCTGACCAGCGGCGTGCCGGTGTTACCAGAGTTAAAGGTGTAACACTTGCCGTAACGCGTGAACACCTGAAAACACGCAGAAGAAGACTAATGCAAACCTTTTATATTATTGTAATGTAATGTTTTATTTCTGCTGGGCCAATGATTAGGAAACAATGCACGTACTAGACAGAAAGCCTTTTGTTTTACATAATTTGAAGATAATGTGAGAGATGCTTGCTTGTGCAAAAGTCAGCTTAGTTTAGGAGGAACAATAGTGTTCCTTTTCCACTATTTATATGTGAATAATAAATAAATAAATAGAATTAGCTACCTTAACAGATGGTTCATATATAGTTTATGATATAGTAACTAAAACATATAATATATTTGGCATTTTTAAATTGACAGTTACACTACTATTCAAATGTTTGGGATTGAATTTCTTCTGCTTACAACGGCTGCATTTATTTGACTAAAAATACAGTAAAAATTGAAAAATCTTGAAATAAAAATTCTGAAATATTATTACAATTTAAATTAACAATTTTCTATTTGAATATATTTTAAAATGTAATTTATTTCTGTATTGCAAATGTGAATTTTCAGCAATCTTCAGAAATCATTTTAATGCTGATTTGCATGTATTATTATTATCACTGTTGAAACCAGTGCTGCTTAACAAGGGCATAGGTTTAATTTTGGCACTGACAAAAGACATTAGTCTAGTAGCCACTGGATATTGGTAGGGACATAACGTCCCTACTAAATTCTACGCCCCTGAAAATCATAACAAGCGACAATTTTGCTACACTAAGCATAATTTAACAATGGTATTTTTGGTAAAACTGTGGTTATACATAAAAAAAAAAAAAAAAACATGGTTACTACACTTTCACTATAGTAAACAGTTAATTTTTTTTTTTTTTCTTGCTTCTTACTTAATTCTTACTTCTTTCTTTTTTGTTTTGTTTTTATAACTGTACTGCCTTAATGGTTTGATATTTTGTACTTTTTAATTTAAAAAAAAAGAAATCAGAAAAAAAGATTTCCGATACGCACTCCCGATTTGAATAAAAAAAAAACCGGGCAAACCCGCACCGAAGTTCCGATCTGAATCAAATGATTCGCGATCCAGCTCCGAAGTTCTGATTTGAATAAAATGATTCGCGATACGCGCTTCGATTCTGATCTGAATCAAATGATTCGCGAACCCGTATTGAAGGGCAATCTGAATCAAATGATTTGCGATCCGCACTCCGAAGTTTATATCTGAATCAAAAGATTCACGAACCCGCTCCGAAGTTTCGTTCTAAATCAAACGATCTGCGATCTGAAGCAAAAGATTCACGAACCCATATCCAAGTCCCGATCTGAATCACATGATTCGCGATACCCGATCCGATTGGTGTGCTTCGAAACAGTGAATTATTTGCGACGCAATGGTGTAACTGATTATGAGTTTCGAAAAGCTCCGTTTTATCCATCACTATAAGTGTTTTTTAAATTAATTACAAGCAATGCTGAAATTCGAAAATGAATGGCTCTTTTGATCTGGCGTTCGCTAGTGAATCGCTTGAACTGAATGATCGAAGCCACGATTTAATCATTCGGAGCAGTTCACTCAGTTGATTTGGTTTGTTTGTTCCTCTTTTCAGCCATGTTTACACGACACTGTCAGTACTGCGACTTATTAGCTGTGGCTTATTAGCTCGCTAGTTTTAATACATTAGCTGAAATAGTCGAAAAAGTATGATGTTTACATATAAAACATCCAAATTCCAAAGATAACACCCAACACAAACATATTCAGGTAAGGTAACCGGTTTACTGCTAACTAGTGAAACCCTTAATTAAGATGACGAACTGCACCTAAAAAATACAGTTTAGATTGAAACATTGTGTATTATGATCGAGTTTGTAGCTTAATGCACTATATTTTAAACAGTTTGACCACTGCAGTTCAGTTGGTGACAATTCAATAGGAAATCGGTTGACAGCTTCCAGTCATCTTATATCATCGAAGTGAATGTTAAATTTATCAGTATATATTGTAATAAATTGAGAAATTATTGTTGTATCTGATTGTATTTGTCTATATGGAGTTATAGTCAATGTAAAAAGAGCAAATGGGAGAAGCAGATGAACACAAAACAGCATAACAACATAAAGAGGGTACATTTTATGATTCAGCTGAACTGTGCAGATATGTTTTAAACACTTTGGTTATCTTATATGTTCTTACTCTGCCCATGTATTAAATGTGCGTCCTTGAAACCACACGGTTTTCTAGCATATTTCTTTAACATCTCAGGTAATATCAATGGTACATGATCTATATTTTAAATGCAGACAAAATTACAACACCAGTGGTTAAATACACATATATTTAGTTCTTTGATCAAAATTTTTGCTAGGGACAATTTAGTGGTTGCTGGATACTATTAAATTAGAACATTTACTTATATTGTACAGCTTGTTTGGTTAAGATAACATTACTGCAAGAAGATAAATTTTGTTATGTGGAGATCGTGAGACAAATAAATAATGATTTTACTCAAGATTTTCAACTTGTTGTTAATTGTTTTTGCTTCCAGACGCTGATATTTTATTACACATTATATATCTTCCAGCTTCACAGGCCAAATAAAAAGTACTGTCTTAACATGACTGTTGCAGTTTATTATTTTCAGTTTTAGTTTTTTCCCTGCTGTCAGAAAAGAGACACTGAAACGATCTGAAACAAAATAAAGATATTTTATGGGAGTTGTAGCAATTCTGTACACTGCAAGTAAAACACCCTATTCTTTGAAAACTGACATGAGACATGAACAATGAGAGAGCAGGAGAGGAATAAAAAATGAAAAGTTCATTGTAGACCTACTGAGAGTTATTAAAGGGAGCCGGTTCCTATGGAAACAGAGACCCGAGTGTGAAAAACACAGAAACACTCACATGAACGCACACCGGACGCGGTCCTCTCGCTGTGTTGTCTTTGATTCGTTAATTAAACATTTAAAGTGTTTCGAGACATTTCCCTTTGAGCACGACTCCATCTGTCTGGCTGTGTTGAAAACATAGTGGGAGATCCTGGGAGGATTTGAATCTCTGCTGTGTTTCCTTTGACCTGTCAGACCTGCTTCAGAGTGACCTTCCCTGCTGTCCACACCAGCATCCATTAGCACTACACAAACATACTGCATCAATACTGCAAAAACATCCCTGTGTGCCATCCACCAAGACTCAATGACCCTGTGGAACCACCTGAACTGACATTAACAGAGTAAGATAGCTCACGTTAGTGACTAACACTGAGAACAAGCAACTCCATCAACAAAGATAAAAAGGAAATAACAACTTCCGGGTTTCTTTTTTTTTTTTTTTTTAAAGAAATTGATACTTTTATTCAGCAAGGATTGAATATTTTCAAAAAATATTTCAGAATTTTACTGTTTTTGCTGTACTTTGAATCAAATAAATGGAGGCTTGGTGAGCAGAAGAGACTTCTTTAAAAAACATTAAAAACTTACTGTTCAAAACCTTTTAACTGGTAGTGTATATGTCCGGTGTAAAAATGAAAATTGATGTCAAAATTTTAGAACAACAAGGCCTATGACAAAAACATTGTTTCAATGCTTTTAAATAATTTTAAAAGCAAATCAATTTTGAAAATGACAGATACCAATAACCATAACGGTAATGATGCAGAAAACTCAGCTTTGCATCATAGAAATAAATTACATTTTAAAATATGTTCAAATAGAAAGCAGTTATTTTAAACTGCAATAATATTTCACAATTTTACTGTTTTTACTGTAATTTCGATCAAATAAATGCAGCCTTAGTGAGCAAAAGACTTTCAAAAGCATTAAAGAAATCTTTAATCTCAAACTGTTCTTAGATTTGACAAAATACTAATTTAAGCAAACAACAAAGGGATCTTAATATGATCTCAAATATTTCTCATCACATTCTTTCAAGACAAAATGATTTGAGCTTCTATCCACAATGATTTTATAGCTGTATACTCATACAGTATGTCAGAAATGTCTTATTTGTGTCTATTTTTATTTTACTAAGAAATAGAGGAGCCATCTCAGACAATACATCTCTGAGCAATACAGATTCTCTGGAAAGGTGTTTTTAACTCTACATGCAGACACAACATCCTAAAAATACCACATTCGTGGCATAAGACAGTGAGATGCATCATAACAGTTCAAACACATCCATTTAGCGCATGTTAGCATAGAAAAAAAAACCTAAAAATAAGAAAATAAGAAACATTCTCCAGTTTAACTCAGTAGCACTCAAGAACCTTTATGCACAAATGCATTCTGACATCTCAGTATGTCACCTAACCAACTTAGATCACCCTGCTAAAAAAGCATGATCATCCAACCTTGCCAAATTAACAACCTGCTCCAATTGGGAGGTTTGGGAAACCAGTTAAATCAGCACAAACCACCTTAAGGGGATCAGATTTGTCATCTAAAGCCAAAAACCCTGTAGCTCTTCTTTCCCCTTCCAATCTGTCTGCCTGCTTGAATCATGGCTATGTGTGATCTGCGGGTCCTCGTGAGGGCATGTCTGCCCGACACACCCGCCTGATTTAAATCCCTGGTGCATGAGAGACCTGTGCGCCGCAGGAGCTGAGGAGAAATAATTACACCAGTAAAACAGCAGAGAGAAAGATAGATGGAGGATACCGACATGGAGAGAAACAGACTCGTTGGGATGATCATGCTGAAAACAAGACACGCTGCATCTCATGAATAATAGCATGGGGGGATATTTATCCACAAAACCTGCTGATGATGGATGATTAAAAAGTAGTGGGTGGTTACCAGCATGCTAGGGTGTTGTTAGGTTGTTAACCAGCTTAAGTCAAAATGCAGATGAGTTTGTTTCTTCATAGAAACAGATTTGGAGAAATGTAGCATTGCATCACTTGCACACCAATGGATCCTATGCAGTGAAAGGACGCCGTCAGAATGAGAGTCCAAACAGCTGATAAAAACATCAAAATAATCCACAAGTAATCCACACCACACCCCAGTCCATCAATTAACATCTTGTGAAGGAAAATGCTTAGTGTTTGTAAGAAATAAATCCATCAGTAAGGTGCTTTTAATTTTAAACTTTTGCTTCTGGCTAAAATACAGGGAATAAATAGCCTTGATAACAATATCTTATTGGGGCATTGACTGCAAACCGCTCTTTGCATGAATTATTGCATCAACATAAGATGCTTAAAAAGTCAGTTCCTTATTATTTTGTCACAACCAATTTTTTTTTTATGTATGTCTAAAAAGCATTTTAACAGGCTAATTGTGTTAAAGATGCATAGATTAGTCAGTTAGTAATTGAAAGCCTATGCATTTCTCATTGGTCTTCATTCTTTATGCAAACACCCCCCAACACCACCATCATCCGGTCTCTCCTTCGGCAACACTCTGGAGTCCAATTAGCTGTCATGATTAGCTGTAAACATCATTTACGTGGGGTGGGAGCACAGACGGCATGCAAAGGCACTTTAATCACTGTCTCATTACCATGTGAGATTATTCATTGCACAATAATTTATTCATCTGCGAATGAAGATCTGAAACATTGACTTTGGTTATTAAAGAAGCCTCAGTGCAGGAAAGGGGCCGTGACTGTGATCTGTTCTTTTTCTCACACAGCTCTAAATTTTATTAAATGCCAGCTAGTGTTGCATTGCTAGGTTGCTTTTATTTGATCATAAATACAGCAAAACAGTAAAACTGTGAAATGTTATTACTGTTTAAAATAACTGTTTTATATTTGAATATATTTTAAAATGCAATTTATTTCCTGTGAAAGCTGAATTTTTAGCATCATGACTCCAGTCTTCAGTGTCACATGATCCTTTAGAAATCATTCTAATATGCTGATTTGCTGCTCAAGAAACATTTCTTATTATTAATGTTGAAAACAGCTGCTTCATATTTTTGTGGAAAATGAGATAAATTTTTTTAACGATGTTTTAAAAATACAATTAAATATAAAATTCAAAATAACAGAACTTTTGTAACATTCTAAATGTTACAAATGTCACTTGCTGTCACTTTTACACTTTTACTTTTATAATACTTAATTAAATGATTATTAAAATAACTTTTTACTAATTAAAAACTGCTTTTTTACTAATTCATTTAAAATAAATCATCAGATTTAATTAATCTTTGATGAACAAAAGTACACTAAAAAATACTGTTTTTTTTTAACTCAAATGCTGGGTTCAGCCCGATTATTTTTAATATTTTTTTACCCAGGTGCTGGGTAGTTTTTCTGTAAGTAAGTTGCTGGGTCATTTTTAACACTGGGTTATTTATTTCTACCCAACCGCTGGGTTAAGCCCATCTCTAACAAACACACCAGCTGCTGAGTTACAGCAAAGACTATAAAATACCCAAGACTTGTCACTCGTATAGTTTTGAATGGGGAAAGATGTAACGCTCATTATGGCCGCAAAGCCCCGCCTTCTTAATAAAAGAGCCAATCATTGATTAGTAAAGTCAGCGCATCACTGCAGCCGCCGTTAGATGTCCCGGTTTCTATAGAAACAGTCAGCGTTCTGAGACGTGCGCTCAGTACTGCGCATGCGCACTGGCTGATCTAGTCTGAAAAAATAAGCTTTTATAGCGTTACTGGAGCATAAGGAGCGATATTTATGAGGCAGTGTGTTGTCAGATTTCATTGGTGATTTCAAATATGAAATTTAATCGTAAGCTTGGTGAACAGTTTTGGACAATTTGATGCTTCCCTATTTAAAGAAATGGCCGCCAAGTGAAATGACTTGCCTTAAAGGGACTAGTGATGGGAAGTTCGGATCATTTTACCGACTCGGACCTTTGAGTCTCGTTCAGCAAAATGAACAAATCTTTTTTCGAGTCATTTCGTTCATTTTAGCAAAATATAATTTAAATGTTACGTGTTGCCTCCCTAACACATCGACTGCTTACACAACCGTTGATCACACCACAAACAAGACAAAACTATAATGCTATAATAAACAGAAAAGATCAATTCATTGTTTACTTGGGTCTTTAGTCTATGATTAGCTCACCTGGCCTCTTCTCTGACAAGTTTTCGGGTTTGAGTCGTTCGTTCATCACGTGACAGCCCCATAAGCTTAACCTATGCAGTGTGAGCCGGAAAGAGAATTGATTAGTTCATCTCTCGAGTCTTCGGGTTCGAGTCGTTCGTTCTAGTGATGGGAAGTTCGGATCATTTTACCGACTCGGACCTTTGAGTCTCGTTCAGCAAAATGAACGAATCTTTTTTCGAGTCATTCCGTTCATTTCATTCATTTTAGCGAAATATAATTTAAATGTTACGTGTTGCCTCCCTAACACATCGACTGCTTACACAACCATTGATCACTACAAACAAGACAGAACTATAATGCTATAATAAACGTAAAAGATTAAATCATTGTTTACCTGGGTCTTTAGTCTATGATTAGCTCACCTCGCCTCTTCTCGGACAAGTTTTCGGGTTTGAGTCGTTCGTTCATCACGTGACAGCCCAATAAGCTTAACCAATGCAGTTTGAGCCGGAAAGAGAATTGATCAGTTCATCTCTTGAGTCTTCGGTTTCGAGTCGTTCGTTCATCACGTGACAGCCCCATAAGATGAACGAACGACTCCAAAAACCCGAAGACTCGAAACAGGTGAACTAATTTCAGTACAAAACCTAATAGGATGTTGCACATCTGCGACTGAACGAATCACTTCCCGAGACGACTCGTTCTTCCCGAGTCACATTAAAGATTCGTTCAAAATGAACGAATCGTTCAAAAACGACCCATCACTAAAAGGGAGTGCGGGCTTTTTGAGTCCTCTACAGGAGAGAGCGGTTCTCAGCACCGCTAATTTGCAGGTTTGTATACATTTTATTTCATTTAAAGTCTTTACTGTGCTGTAAATTCTATTATTTTACGCAACATAAGGACGAGATGTCAGTCAGCGGCGTTAGCAGCGGTTCTTTCGCAGGATGGAAATGCCTTTTGCCTTGCATAAAATAAATGGATTCTATTCGTTATTGTACTAAGTGTAATCTTAAAATACGTTCTCTAATGTCAGTAGTGTTTGTTTATGGGCAGTGTTTGGAGTCAGTAATGGCGTCTTTCAACTACGAGTGAAACGCGAGGCCGGGGTTTGAAGTTCGCAGTTACCCCGGCGAACAGCAGCCCTTCACCAGCTCAGATTTTGGTGACACACCGGCACGAGAATTAGCACTATTTCGGTAAAAAGCGATACAGAGAATGGTTGAAGACACTAAAATTAAACTTCTACTTTTAAAAGTTACATTTTTATGTCTTAAAACTCTTGTTAAACAAGCTTAAATGTATGTAATATTTTAAACTATGCTGTATTCACCCAAATAAATTCAATTTTTATTGTATATTGCCCATGTGTTCTTGCTTAATAATAAATGTTCATCTTTTGAATATTGCTGTTGCCTCTAGTAATTCTATGTGTGTTTTTAAAAGTTCCAGTCTATTTTAAACCAGCAATATAAGAATTTCTAAACAACAGTTGACTTAAATAAAATAACCCAGCATGTTTGGTAAAAACATTTAACCCAACCAGCTGGGTCAAAATAACCCAGCATGTGTTCTGTCCAATATTTACCAGCGCTGAGTTGACAAATAACCCAAATTGGGTTGTTTTTAACCCAGCATTTTTTGTATATTGAGTATATTAATTTATTTTATTTTTTTAAATCTTCCTGCTCCCCACTTTTAAATGGTAGTGTATAAACATCAGGCAAATTGATAAATTAAATTATATTTAAAAATATTTTTATTATTATTTACTTGTTTTTTCATCATGTTTTTCAAAATGCCAATTTATGTTAATGTGTTAGAATTTCAAATAATGTCACAGTCTTTGAAATGGAGGAAAATTGGTGCGATAACAGATCAATTACTGTGTACAAAATTTGAGAGACAGCTAAATGTTACATTTACAAAATGATTATTAAGAATTGCTTTTTACTACAATTAATTAAATATCAATTCAACAGATTTTTTTTTTTAAAATAACCATCTACTGATGTGAGAACTTTTCTCATGAGATCTCATGATAAAAAAAAAAACAACCTCAAGTGGTTAAAGAAAGATCACCAAGTGTACCCTATTTGCGGAAAGTGCCAAATAAAGCAGTTTGGAGAGTATCTAAACAGCATTTGAGCCAAATGACATTCCGTCGTGAAGGCCAATGGAGCAAGCAATTCCCCTCCCAGAACGAAACCCATCAAGCATTTAATTGTAGCTACACAGAGCTGAAAACCACTAAATAGAGCCGGCTGGCCGTGAAGACCGACCGAGGAGAGCCATCCCTCGAACTCCATTAACAATTACAAAAAGTCTGGTGCACTTCACTGGGCTATTTTTTCCCAAAGCACTGAGTCAGTAAGGACAGAGATAAAGAATAGACTGTCCCAGACACTCTCTCACACCAAATCTAATATTTAACACTGACCTATTTTAAAGGCTGCAGGGTATTTTGAACCTGCTGTGGGAGTTTAAAGCAGCCCAGAGCAAACGCGACTGTAGGCTTTCTTCAAAAGCCTGGCATAGAAGGTGAGCTAAAGTCATTGGGGAATAAGAATCATGTAGAGGTTTTGGGAGACTCTTTGCTCATCAGGGATCTACTGATGCTGTTATACAAGCACTTATATTTAGAGATGGAAAAATCCCTGTACAATATGCTCATGTTGGCATTTGGGTAAGTAGGGCATTATCATCAACACACACACAAACACACATAAAAGACTTTGGATGCTTCAGACGGGGATGGGGGAGTCAGTTCCACATGTCGCCATGGAAACTTGGAGAGAAACATGGTTACATCACCAAAGCAACCTTTTCAGCACCATAGTCCTCATAGTGTCATAGTGAACCCGTGCTCCAACGCTCGTTTTCAGTAATGAGCTGCTGCTCACATCTGCTCTCATCGCTTAGAGTTAAACATTTAGGTCTGAGTCACTGGCTTCTCAGACATAAAAGTACTGTAGCAGTGGTTTCATATGGTAATATGGTGGTACACTGATATATACCATAGTACAGAATGATCACCACATGCATGTATCATGGTTACATTACATACATGGTAAGTGCACTATAAAAAAGGATTTTTGGATTATGGATGATTATGGATGTTTATAATGTTTACACCATGGGATTAAAAAAAAAAATGTAAAAAGTAATTGCAACCTTTTATTTTACAATTCAGACTTTTCTCCTTGCATTTCTGATATTATATCTCACACTTAAGACTTTTTCACACTAAAGACTGTTCCTCACAGAGCTTATATCTCATAATTCAGACTTTTTTCATCGAAATTCTGAGTCTATATCTCACAACTCAGACTCATTTCTCACAATTTTGAGTTTACATCTCATAATTTAGACTTATGTCTCGCAACTCTGAGTTTATATCTCGCATTTCACACTTTTTCCCCACAATTTTGAGTTTACATCTCACAATTCAGACGTTTTTCCTTGCAATTCTTTGTTTATATCCCGCATTTCATACTTTTCCTCACAATTCTGAGCTTATTTCAATTCAGACTTATTTCTCCCAATTCGGAGTTAATTTAAATTCACACTTTTCTCGCAATTCTGAGTTTATATTTCACAACTCAGACTTATTTCTCATAATTCTGAGTTTACATCTCACAATTTAGACTTATGTCTCGCAATTCTGGGTTTATCTAACAATTCTGACTTTTCCCCTCACAATTAGTTTACATCTCACAATTTAGACTTATTTCTCATAATTCTGAGCTTATATCAATTCAGGCTTATTTCTCACAATTCAGACTCATTTCTCACAATTCTAAGTTTACATCTCACAATTTAGACTTATATCTCGCAATTCTGAGTTTATATCTTGCATTTTATACTTTTTCCCCACAATTCTGAGTTTACATCTCACAATTCAGACGTTTTTCCTTGCAATTCTGAGTTTATCTCACAATTCAGACTTTTTCTTGCAATTCTGAGTTTATATTTCACAATTTAGACTTATATCTCGCAATTCTGAGTTTATATCTCACATTTCATACTTTTCCTCACAATTCTGAGTTTATCTCACAATTCAGACATTTTCTCAGAATTCTGAGTTTATATCTCACAATTTAGACTTATTTCTCGCAGTTCTGAGCTTATATCAATTCAGACTTATTTCTCCCAATTCTGAGTTTACATCTTAAAATTCAGACTTTTTTCATCACAATTCTGAGTTAATCAAGTCACACTTTTCTCCTAATTCTGAGTTTACATCTCACAATTTAGACTTATTTCTCATAATTCTGAGCTTATATCAATTCAGACTTATTTCTCACAATTCAGACTCATTTCTCATAATTCTGAGTTTATATCTCACACTTTAGACTTATATCTCGCAATTCTGAGTTTATATCTCACATTTCATACTTTTTCTCACATTTCTGAACTTATATCAATTCAGACTTATTGCTCCCAATTCTGAGTTTCATCTCACAATTTAGACTTTTCTGAACACAATTCCGAGTTAATCTCAATTCACACTTCTCTCGCAATTCTGAGTTTATATTTCACAGCTCAGAATTATTTCTCATAATTCTGAGTTTACATCTCACAATTTAGACTTATGTCTCGCAATTCTGGGTTTATCTCACAATTCTGACTTTTCCCCTCACAATTCTGAGTTTACATCTCACAAGTTAGAATCATTTCTCATAATTCTGAGCTTATATCAATTCAGACTTATTTCTCACAATTCAGACTCATTTCTCACAATTCTGAGTTTACATCTCACAATTTAGACTTAAATCTCACAATTCTGAGTTTATATTTTGCATTTCATACTTTTTCCTTGCAATTCTGAGTTTATCTCACAATTCAGACTTTTTCTTGCAATTCTGAGTTTATATCAATTCAGACTTTTTTCTCACAATTCTGAGTTTCTCTCACAATTCAGACTTTTTCCTTGCAATTCTGAGTTTATTTTTAACAATTCAGACTTTTTTCTGTGCAATTCTGAGTTTATCTTACAATTCAGACTTTTTTTTTCATAATTCTGAGTTTATATCTCACAATTCAGACTTATTTCCTTGCAATTCAGTGTTTATATCTCGCATTTCATATTTTTTTCCCACAATTCTGAGTTTACATCTTAAAATTCAGACTTTTTCCTTGCAATTCTGAGTTTATTTTTAACAATTCAGACTTTTTTCTGTGCAATTCTGAGTTTATCTTACAATTCAGACTTTTTTTTTCATAATTCTGAGTTTATATCTCACAATTCAGACTTATTTCCTTGCAATTCAGTGTTTATATCTCGCATTTCATATTTTTTTCCCACAATTCTGAGTTTACATCTTAAAATTCAGACTTTTTTCCTTGCAATTCTGAGTTTATCTCACAATTCAGACCACAGAATTCTGAATTTATATTGCACAATTCAGACTTTTCTCGCAATTCTGAGTTTACATCTTGCAATTTAGATTTTTCTTGTAATTCTGAGAAAAAAAGGCAGAATTGTGAGGTGTAAAAGGGCAGACCATTGTTAATTCATTGTTACTTTTCATTGTTTACTTTCTTTGTAAATATTTGTAAAATAAGTAATGTCTGAGTTAAAACTGTTTCAAGTAAACATACACCAAGTTTTTTTCAGTGTACTTGACAGACTACATGGTACACGCACCATGGTATTCAAGTTTATTTTTTGCTGCAACGGTTGGGTACTTATTGCAGTTCAGATTTGACAGACTTTAATTTGCATTCCTGTAGTTCAAATGGAACTCCGTACTAAAAATGCCAAGGTCATCATGAGGTTGATTCCCAAAAAACACCTCACAGATAAAATGTACCACTTGTAAGGAATTCAATTTGCTTTTAACAAAAGTGTCTGCCACACATATAAATGCATTGCCCTGGCAAACATTTTGTGTTTCACAGCTTTTTTTTTTTTTAAAGCTGTACAGAAGATTTTCTGGGCAAAGATAAACAAAACTTTTCTCACCTAACATGAATCACTATGCAAGGCCTACAATAATAAATATATATTTTGCATGTTTATGTCTTTTAAAGAAAAGAAGGTTCTGCTACTATTCTGATGGATAAGAAACTTACTTGCTCAAATAACTTTTTCAGATAATACATCAAACCATCAGATACATCTGAAAACCTATACAACTCTACAAGCCTCAGTTTGCGATAGAAAGGCTTTCTTGAAGACAACAATTTACTAAAATATCATTTAAAGTCATTTAAAATTTTGAACTTTCATCATCTTTTAAATTCATCATAAAGTGTTTTTAACATTGATAGTAGAAAATGTTTTTTAAACAGCAAATTAGCATATTAGAATGATTTCTGAAGGATCATGTGATACTGAAGACTGGAATAATGATCCTAAAAATTCAGCTTTGCATCATAAGAATACATTACATTTTTAAATATATTCAAATAGCAAACAGTTATTTTAAATTGTAATAATATTTCACAATATTCCTACTTTTACTGTATTTTTGAACAAATCAATGCAGCCATGCTGACTTTGAAAGACATTTAAAAACCAACCCCAAACGTTTGAACCATAGTGTATAAATTAAAATGTAAAAATACTGGTACTCACACAACAGGCGCCCTGCACGCAAACTTGACTGAATTGCTAAACTGAGCACCTCGGGCCAAACCTCTCTCACATTAGCCTCAGGCCATCACGCCATCCTTATGCTTGCGACCTGGTTTTACCATGTTGCCGGACACATAAAAGAAAATGGTATTTTTGGTGCTTTTTGTTATTGTTGCGAAATGAAAGCCATAAAACAACTCAACAGTACAATGTGAACCCTGGGAAATCTCGAGAACTATAAACTTCATTTCCAGCGGCATAAATGATTGGACTGTCAAACATCACACCCCAGCATTTGGCTGAAACCTAGAAAAAGCCTCCGGCGCACTGAGAGACTCGCATCAAAATAAATACGCCAGGGCCGCAGAATGGGACTTGAAGTGAAAAGAGCTCAAAGAAATCTATCACTGCGCATCCCTAGAGTGCCTCACCACGCTGAAGTCTTCGGGTTGACACGGCGAACCTCTGAACTGGCAAGAGAGCAGCATGTCTTTCATGTCGTGTCCCGTTCTATTATAGAACTCCCACATGTTGAAGGGTCGCGGCTTGAAGGAGCGAAAGTCTGCTTTGCTCTTGAGAACCTCCATCACGCTTTCTTCAACCAGGTGAGCGTCCCGAATCTCATGTCTACAGAGACAGACAACAACAACAACAAAAAAAGAACACGAGAGTGCACTCTTAAAAATAAAATTTTTAAGTAGGTTTTATTGCAGTGATGCCATAGAAGAAACATTTTTGATTCCCAAAAGATTTGATTCCCACTGTAAGGAACGTTTAATGCAATGAAGAAGTTTTGTGGATATTAAAGCATTTATTTTTAGCGTTTAGTTGCCAAACTTAAGGCGTAATGCACTGGTTTAATATTGTTTTTTTCATTAACTTTTTATTAAGAGACTCCCTGCTGAAACATACAGCTTACGATGTAGTCCAAATCAGTTTCCAAGGGTCAGGATGGTCTGGTTTTCTGGTTTTAGAGCAGTTTTGTCACCTGGTCAACATGGGAGATCAGCTAAATCAGTTTAAACCAGCTAAGGGAAGCAAACCACCTTAGGCCTATTTAAAAGCTGTTACCTTCTAAGGTTTGTTTGTTTGTATTTATTTAATTTTTATTACTAAAATCAGCAAGAAATAAAAAGTCATATCTAATTTCAAAATGCATGTTATTCATCTTATTATGAAATATTCATCCATGCATACGTTTTATTTATTTATTCATTTATTTACTTATAACTCTTAATCAAAATGTCATAACTTAATCCTCATTTTTCATTTTAAAGACATTTTTTAAAATATCTTCTTTTGTGCTCCACAGAAGAAAGGAAGTTATGCAAATCAGCGTTTTATCATAAACTTAAACTATTAAAAAGGTTTTTGTTAACAGAAATAAAATACATACATTGGATGAAAAAGGCACATGACAAAACTACTTAAAAAATACACAACCAGTCAAAAGTTTTTTTTAAATGATTTTTAAAGAATTCTCTTCTTCTCACAAAGCCTGCATTTATTTGATTCAAAATACAGCAAAAGCAGTAATATTGGGAAATATTTTTGCTATTTACAATAACTGCTTTCTATTTGAATATATTTTAAAATGTAATTTATTCCTGTGATCAAAGCTAGATTTTCGGCATCATTACTCCAGTTTTCAGTGTCACATGATCCTTCAGAAATCATTCAAATATGCTGATTGTTCAAGAAACACGTTTTATTATTATTTTCAATATTTAAAACAGTTGAGAAAATTTTTTTCAGGATTCTTTGATGAATAGAAAGTTCCAAAGATCAGCATTTATCTAAAATAAAAAGCTTTTGTAACATTATACAATATACCATTCAGGAGCTGGAGTCAGTATATTGTTTTTGGAAAGAAATTATAGAAATTCATATTTTTATTTAACAAGGATGCTTTAAATTGATCAAAAGTGATTATAAAGACATTTACAATGTTAGAAAAGATTTCTGTTTCAGATAAAACTTAAGGTAACTTTCAGGTTCTTCTTAACTTTCTATTGATCAAAGAAACCTGAAAAAAATACTCAAAATAATAATAATAATATATGTTTTTTTGAGCAGTGAATCAGAATATTAGAATGATTTCTGAAGGATCATGTGACACTGAAGATTGGAGTAATGATGCTGAAAATTCAGTTTTGAAATCACAGGAATAAATTACATTTTAAAATATATTCAAATTTAAATCAGTTGTTTTAAATAGTAAAAATATTTCAAAGTTTTTACTGTTTTTGCTGTGCAATGGATCATATAAATGCAGGCTTGGTAAACAAAAGAGACTTCTTTAAAAACAATAAAAGTCTTACTGTTCAAAAACTTTTGATTGATAGTGTAAGTTTAAATGAAAATAGAAAATACAAAAATAAAAGCTAATTAAAAACATGAAGAACATGAAACTAAAATTGTATATAAATAATACTAAAATAACACTAGGATGTATGCTACATTATGCAAAATTCTTCATTTTTGTTCTGTGTTCCACAGTAGAAAGGAAGTCAGGTTTGAGTAAATGATGACAGAACAGGTGCTATACAGATAAAGAAATGCAAAATTTAGAAGTAAAACACTCTAGACTGAATCTCAATTTGACAACACTCACAACTGAGCCCAAATAATGATACAAAGTCAATATTTATTTTGCGCCCTTGATGCAGCAAAGCTGTGCATGTTCTGTTTAGCCGTCCTTTCAGGAAGATGAATAGTCAAGGTTAATTCTCTGTAAACATGCTGAAAAGTGCCACACTGGACCGAATACAGAGAAAGAGACAGTGTGTGTGTGTGTCACTGTGCAGAAGCACTTGGAATGCAGAAGCAGGCATGACTGAAGTCCAATTCAAACCCACATCACATCACAGCTGCCGGGTGTTACAACACTGCAGTAACTAAATCACGACTTCCTGATGCCAGATGGAAGCGGATACTGAAGCTCACGCCAAAGATTTCATTTCACTTAAATATTTTAATACAAGTGTTACACCTCAGCAATCCACCAAAGATTGATTGTGTGATCTGACGTTACACAGTCGACGTGTCACACTATTAAAAATAAAGGTTATTGCCATTTATGGTAGCATGAACAAGCTTTAACATTCAGTGAACCTTTCCGCTCGACAAAAGGTTCTTTATAATGGAAAAATGTTCTGTAGATCATTAAAAGGTTCTTAAAGGAATAGTTCACACAAAAATGAAACATTGCTGGAAATGTCCTCACCCTCAGGCCATCCAAGATGTAGATGAGTTTGTTTCTTCATCAGAACAGATTTGGAGAAATTTAGCATTACATCACTTGCTCACCAGTGAATGCTCTGCAGTGAATGGGTGCCGTCAGAATGAGAGTCCAAACAGCTGATAAAAACATCACAGTAATCCACAAGTAATCCACACCACTGTCTGTGTGTTTATGGTGAAAAATATCTTCATGATGAATTTATTTAATTTCAAACAAATGTTTCTGGCTTAAAAATAATTCCTCTATCAATAATATTGCTTCTCATCTGAATCAGTAGAGAAATACGCACAGATAAAGCAATGGTAACACAGCTCCAAACAAATATGTTGGTAACTTTGATGTGAGAGGACAACAGGAGATGGACTTTTTTATACTGGAGGAAGTGATATTATGAATTATTTTGACGAGAAGTGACAGTTTAAAGTTAAAAACATCTTATGGATTTGTATGGATTAGTATGGATTTGTTTCTTACAAACATGCAGCTTTTTGTCCACAAGACATTAATTGATGGACTGGAGTGGTGTGGATTATTTGTGGATTATTGTGATGTTTTTATCAGCTGTTTGGACTCTTATTCTGATGGCACCCATTCACTGCAGTGAGCAAGTGGTGTTATTAGGGATGTTCATTCCGGTTATTTTTTCCTAACCAACAGCCAACGCTCGTTAAATGATTATTAACCGCTAACCGGCAAGTTTATTTTAAATTAGAATTTAATTATTTATAAAGGATAAGTGTCTGTGACCCGTTCAAAATACCAAAATGTATGCAAAATTAATTTTACATGTGCAAAAAACAGCACACAACAGAACATGATGATTTACATGGACACATCACATCACGCACCTGCAGCGCTTCTGCGAACGGAGAAAAAAATAATAAAGCTAAGCTATATATAATGAATGAATAGGCCTATATGATAAATATTTTTACTTAATTAACAAAACGAAAGAAAAAACTGTGCAACAAGTAGCTGGTATGCAGAGTTTTGGTTCATTTTTGTGCTGCGCGAAAGAAAGACGGCTAAAAGCGGCATCCTATTTTTCTTTATTTTACAAAAGCACAAAGATTTATTTTCATTGTGAATCCAGACAAAAAAAAGCAGCCTAGCTTCTTCTATTTTTCATTCTTGTTCTTTTCTGAATACTGTTAAATTGAAAGGATTTTTGTCGAGTAAGGGAAACTAAAATAGCCTAGCCTATGTTTATAGCATTTGTAAATATTTCGCGTCGGCATCAGGTCTATTTCTAAATAAAATCCGACTTAACGTTACAGGCCTACGCAGTTGATCTTTTTTTCCTCTCAAAAATGCAACTTTATTTTAACCATCCAGCAAACATTTTAAAACATTTTGATAAATTACTGAAAAAATTTTTTAAATAAATTAAATGACCTTTTAAATGGTTTAACTGATTGTATTAAAGGAGAAGCTCACTTCCAGAACTAAAATTTACAGATAATTTACTCACCCCCTTGTCATCCAAGATGTTCCTGTCTTTCTTTCTTCAGTTAATAAGAAATTATGTTTCTTGAGGGAAAAAAAAAAAAAAATCAGGAATTATCTCCATATAGTGGACTTCAAAGTTTGAACTTCCAAAATGCAGTTTAAATGCAGCTTCAAACGGCTCCAAACGATCCCAGCCGAGGAAGAAGGGTCTTATATAGCAAAACGATCAGTCATTTTTTAAACAAATTGACAATTTATATACTTTTTAACCTCAAACGTTCGTCCTGTCTAAGTCCACGTGAACTCTGTTTTTTTTTCCGGTTCAATACAGTCAAGACAGTTAGGGTATGTCGAAAAACTTCCCAACTCAATGCTGCCTTCATGTCATGTCGTAATTATCGTAATTCGGAGATGACAACACGTGACATTTTACTCATAGCTTTCTGTTGTCGGACTCAGAGGTAGCGCCTAAGTAGCACCAAAATGAGCCTGGCGGCGGACACGTGGTACATCTGTCACTGGTCCAAGTCATAACTCTCAGAACATTCAGAGTTTACAAGTTGTAATGACGAGTTTAGGAGCACATGAGGTCTTTGGCGTTGATAGCGTTGCCATAGAAACTCATAATTCAGATTTAGTAGTAGAATGTCACGTGTTTTCATCTCGGAATTAAGAGATGGCGTGAATGCAGCATAAAAATCATCCTACATCGCTGCAGAAGAACCGACCCAGTGTTTACAGAGTGAACATGCAAAGAAGATCAAACGCCCTTTACAAAAAAGGTAAAATGATGTAGGACGATTTTGACATTGAAAAAGAAAATGAGACGGGAGTTTTTCCAACATACCACAACTGTATTGACCCGGATTACACAGACACAGACGCATGCGCATCGCAGAAACGGGACAAGACGAGCATTTGAGGTTAAAACGTATATAAATTGTCAATTAGTTTAGAAAATGACCGATCGTTTCGCTAGAAACTGGGCTGGGATCGTTTAGAGACATTTGAAGCTGCATTTAAACTGCATTTTGGAAGTTCAAACTTGGGGAAACCATTGAAGTCCACTATATGGAGAAAAATTCTGAAATGTTTTCCTCAAGAAACATAATTTCTTATCGACTGAAGAAAGAAAGACATGAACAGTGTTGGGGGTAACGCATTACAAGTAACGCAAGTTACGTAATATTATTACTTTTTTCAAGTAACTAGTAAAGTAACGCATTACTTTTTAATTAACAAGAAAATATCTGAGTTACTTTTTTCAATGTTTTTCCATGTTGAGAGAAATCGGGAGTAAGATGTTAGTTCTAGAATAATGTGAACATGCATTAATTAATCTCACTCATAAATAACAGATTCAGTATTCCTCAAAATGAATAAAAACATTGAAATTCAACTCAGAATATGCAAACCTGCAATAACGCAGACCTGCAATAATTAAATATGTTAAATAATACAAATGTCCTTTATGCATTTAATCCCATTTTATTAACCTTCGATGATCCAATTCAACCATACTAATAAGCAAAAATTACATCATAATCTAACATTTGTTTTCCTTTTTTTATTGCTGAAGAGTTGCCATTTTTTTCTTCTGCAGTCTACTGTACAGACATGAATTTACTTTTCTCAAAGCCTGAGGCCTTTACATTTGCCAAAAATATAAGTTTTTATATTAAAAACAAACAAGCAAGCCCTGCCCAGATTTAAAAAGTAACACAAAAGTAAAGTAATGCATTACTTTACAGAAAAAGTAACTAAGTAATGCAATTACAGATTACTTATGCATTACTTTTAGAAGTAACTTTCCCCAATACTGGACATGAACATCTTGGTTGACGAGGGGGTGAGTAAATTATCTGTTAATTTTTGTTCTAGAAGTGGATTTCTCCTTTAATCAGTCAAAATACTTTCTAACAGTTAACTAGTTAAAATGAGCATCCCTATGTGTTATGCTAAATTTCTCCAAATCCTTTCTGATGAAGAAACAAACTCATCTACATCTTGGAAGGCCTGACAATGAGTACATTTTCAAATTCAAATTCTCATTTTAAGTGAACTATTCCTTTAAGAATTGATCATTCAAAAGTTCTTTGGGGAACCAAAAATGGTTCGTCTATGGCGTCGCTGCAAAACTCCCTACTGGAAGCTTTATTTTTAAGAGTGCACTTTCCTCGATTAAAAAATGAACAATAATCAGACTGCATCTTTCAATTTGCCAGAAAAGCACTTAGGATGCAGAGGCAGGAGTGACAGAAATATATACAATATCGTGACTTCAGCATCAGGGACTCCCTAGAGCCCTGCATTTTCATTTCCGCTCCTCAAGTTCAATAAAAGCACGCTAATCATTTACACTCCGATGTGCTTGTGCGTTCATGCGGGGAATATGAGAGCATAATCTACTGAGAGAGTGACTCACGCTCATTATTAAAACTTAACCACGGCCCCTCGACTGATACACATTCACCAACCTCGAGTTCAGCAGCGCCAGCAACTCGCCCGCGTGGTACAGGTCGTTGCGTGTGATCTTGCTGAAGCGGATGGAGTTGAGATTGCAAATCGTCACCGCTGGGAAAACCATCACGGGCGTCGTGATCTCGTCCAGCTTGGTGACGTGAGGGTACTCCAGGTAGAACTGAATGCGATCGACGCAGACGTACATGAGAAAAGTCAATGAGCTGAGGAAAAACACCACCCAGAGGCAGCATTTGGCTGTGATCTTCTCGTAGGAGAAGATGTGAGAAATGCCGTGTAGAGTCGAGGTGTGAGCGAACACTTGGAGGGGAGGAGGCTGGTCGTAATCAATGTCCATAGGTTCCACTTTAAGATCCATCACTGATGTCTTCATCGCACAGTTCTTCCACCGCAAAGCTATGAAACTCTCCCTAAGAAGTTAAACACAGAGAGACACGTTTTACATCAATAGTTCTTGTGATCATAAGTGAGTCATCATCCAGCAAAGGCGTCATTTTGGGATGAAACTCTATTAAGCTGGACTGGAAACTGTAAAGCTATTGGTTAAAATCCCACAAGGGTTGATGCATGAAATGTCACTGCATGTTTTTGACAGTGGTATTTTAGTTTTAAATTAGCTTTGATTTTTGAAATATAGTTTTTATTTCTAGTTAATGTTTTAGCTTTTTTGTTTTGTTGCCTGTTTTTGTCATTTTAATAGTTTTTAAGTTTATATGTAGCTTTAATTTGGTTTTTATGTAATTTTAGTTTTTTATATAATATTTAGTATTATTAATTTACCATTACATTTTTTTTTAATTAGCTTTTATTTTTAATATTTTCAGGTTTAATTTTTAGTTAAAGTTAAGTTTATTTTTAGCTTTAATTTGTTTTTTTTTTTGTTAAAGTAATTTTAGTACTTCTAGCACTCAGATTCCAAGACATTTCATATTATATTTTATTCATTTTCATATTTTATTAATATTATATTATTTTATTATAGTATTATTATTTACCATTATAGCTTTTTTGTTTTAAATGAGCTTTTATTTTATAATATTTTCAGTTTTCATTTTTAGTTCAAGTTTTAGTAATTTTGTTACATGCTTTTGTCAAGCTTATATTTAGCTTTAATTTATTTTTATTTAAGTTGTTTTAGTACTTCCAGCACTCAGCTAGATTTCAAGGCAACATTTCTAATTTTCATCTAATATTATATTTTATTCATTTTCATAATATGTTAATAATATAATATTTAGTATTATTAATTTATCATTATATCTTTTTTTAAATGGGCTTTTATTTTTTATATTTTCAGGTTTCATTTTTAGTTAAAGTTTTAGTAATTTTATTAACAGTTTTTAAGTTTATATTTAGCTTAAATTTTTTTTTTGTAAATTTAGAAAAGTAATTTTAATACTTCTAGCACTTAGATTCCAAGGCAATATTCCTAATTTTCATCTAATAATATATTTGATTAATTTTCATATTTATTAATATTATATTATAATATAATTATTTACCATTACAGCTTTTTTGTTTTAAATGAGCTTTTATTTTTAATATTTTCAGATATTCAAATTGATTCAGAGATATTATTAATTTACCATTGTAGCTTTTTTTATTTTAAATGAACTTTTATTTTTATTAGTGCTGTCAAACGATTCACAATTAATCGCATCCAAAATTAAAGTTTTTGGTTACATAATATATTTGTGTGTATTGAGTACATTTATAATGTATATGTAAATACACAAACACATGCATGTATATATTTAAGAAAAATATGTTTCTCTATTAAAAAAGTATATATCAATTATATTAATATAAATATATACATGTAAATATTTTCAAAATATACACTGTATGTGTGTGTATTTATATATATAGTAACATATAGTATGTTAACAAAAACTTTTATTTTGGGTGCAATTAGTCACAATTAATCATTTGACAGCACTATTTTTTATATTTTCAGTTTTCTTTTTAATTTTAGTTAAAGTTTTAGTCATTTTGTTATATGCTTTTGTAATTTTTTAGCTTTTTAACATATGTAGCTTTAATTTATTTATAAGTAATTTTAAGTATTTTTATATTTAAGTAATTTTAGTACTCAAAATTTAGTACTTCAATCTAATATTATATTTTATTCATCTTTCATTTTCATATTTTATTAATATTATATTTTATTCATCTAACATTTAATATTTTATTTCAGCCTTATTTCCCAAAATGATTTTTAAGTTAGGCATTTTTAATAGTAGTTCTAGGTTTTATTTCACATCACAGACTATAAATGATCCTGTTCACTATATTTTAAGTTTATGTTTTGCATCTAATATTAATATTTCATTACAGCTTCATTTAATGAAGAGAAATGCAAATATTTTTAATAGTTTTTAATGAACAATAACAACACTTGTTCTTGATACAAAAATCAAGTTACTCCCAGAGGACTGTCTAAGAAGTGAAATGACTAATTATCAAACACAATGTAATCTTAGCATCCCCCTAAAACATACTGGCTATAACACAATATCAGGGGCCTTCAGCTATTGTCTGTAATAAAAATGTAGGAAAATTAAAACATAATGTGCTAGTATAAGACTCTGTACATCAACCCTTCTTCTCTGTATATAGTTCAAACACCTACAGAGAGCTTGTAAAGGGCAATTTGCTGCCTACGCCAAGTTCCCAATAGCATTTAATTATAGTCTACAGACCATCTGACAGGAAAATCTCATAATCAGAACAACATATTGCAGCCTAAAAACAAATATGTTAGCATAAAGACAGTTAAAGCCTTTTTGGCGTTCATTTGTGAAATTGTTTTCCTAACAATTAAGCAGGCAACCATTCTCACTAACATAATGCAAAATAAGATAGATAGATAGATAGATAGATAGATAGATAGATAGATAGATAGATAGATAGATAGAAACTCAAAAGCTAAACATCTGGATTTAAGTCAAGAAATGTTTGTGTGAAATGTGCTTAATTTTCATTAAAATAATTCCACAACTCATTAAAAATAATAATGGTACAAAAAATCTTCTCATTTTAATTTTGGGGTGAAATGCGACCCGGACATGTTGTCGTGAGATTCACCTTTCGTGAGGAACACGATCTCAGGTGAAACGCGCCAAATCACGATTCGATTTTTGTTGGCGTTACATTGTGTCACTCAACAGAATCCCACAGACAGTCAAAGCGAGCGACAGTAATTGTAACAGCAGCGTCACTTGTAGCGTTTACCTGAAACACTTCAGAAAGATGCTGGACCCGAAAACCGATGCTAGTTATCCGAACATTTCTCCGGCGTTCGTGCAGAAATCAGCCGATCCCGCCGTCCATCCGAGAGACTGATGGAAAGCCATATCTGTGATGAAATGATGCTTCGTGCGCTGGATGCTCCCGAATGACGATCCTGGCGCTCTAATGGCTGAAGCCAAGGATCGTGAGTGTGTAAAAGAGAGGGGAGAGAGAGAGAGTGAGTAGGTGGGAGGGAGTTTTGTGGGCGTGAACCCACAGAATTATGAATCCATAGTACTAGAAGAAAACGTACCACAATCCTACCATGTTTTTGGACATGTACCATGATAATGTGAGGTTTTCAGAACAAGTACCTACTATGGCAATGTCATAAATTACATGACATCATCCAAAGTACTGCGACTTTACCATGGGTAATGATGCAGTAATGGTATCAGATGGTAATACTATAATATTGAAATCCATGTATATCTACGTAGTACTTCATGGTACATCAGAGTAAACTATGGTACTGTAATTGTACATGTGGTACTTTTGGACACGTTTTGTAAGTATAGCCTATTTTGTTTATTAGACATTTACCATGGTAATACCATGTACCTTGGGGTATGTAAATGCTATGGTACGGTATATAGTAATTCAGTAACATAGGTATATGGTACTTTGTAGAATACTGTGTTAATATCATGGTACTTTTTGGCCATGTGTTTGTAATATTGTAGCCTTGTGTTTATTGGACATCTACCATGGTAATACCATGGTATTCTATTGTACTTTGTACCATGTTACAGTGCATAAACATAGTTATTCAGTCCCATAGTACAGTATTTGATACTCAAAAGAATACCATGTTAACACTTTTCGATTGTGTACAAATATAGTAGCCTATTTTGTTCATCGGACATGTGCCATGGTAATACCATAGTATTCTATGAAGTAGCTTATATTATGTAAATACCATTGTGCATATATATATAGTATTTCAGTACCATGGTATATAGTATTTTATTGAATACCATGGTAATATTATGGTACTTTTGAGTACATTTTTGTAAGTATAGTAGCCTATGTTGTTTTTGTACATGTACCATGGTGATACCATGGTATTCTATAAAGTACCTTGTATTATGTAAATACCATGGTACATAAATATAGTAATTCAGTACCATTGTATATAGTGGGCACTTTATTAAATACCATGGTAATACTATGGTACTTTTAGGTGCATTTTTGTAAGTATAGTAACCTATGTTGTTTTTGTACATGTACCATTTGTGTCATGAATCTGGTCGGTGAACTGCGGTCCGCTCACCACCAGATGTCGCTCTCACTCCATTATTACACACAGACTGTTGCACTACACCCCGGACTGCATCTCCCACTATCCACCACGCTGATTGCGCCATACACCTGTGGCCAATCAGCAACCCTATATAAGCCCCGGACTTTCACTCGTTAGGCACCAAGTATTGTGGAGTGTGAATGTCGAGTATTGTTACAGTAGCGTTTAGCGCTCTCCTAGTGCTAGCACTGTTTTCCTAGTTTAAGTTTCCTAGTTCCTAGTTTCTTGTGTTTCCTTTGTTTCCTGAGTTCCGAGTTTCCTGTGTTTAGTATTCTCGCCTGGCCATCTCGTTTCGTCTGACTCGCCGCCTGCCTTTCTGGATTATTGCTCGTTATAAGGATTATTCTTCTGTCGCACGTTATGGATTATGTTCGCCATTGATCGACCCACGCCTGTACCACGGACTTCTATTGTGCCTTCCTCCGTTATACCTGTTTGCTGTGATTTTGACCCTGCCTGTCTGACCATGTCTTTGCCTAGTCCATTAAATAAAAGCTCGCAATTGGATCCGCTCGCCTCTCGTCTCCCTCTCCACGTTACAATTTGTAAATCTTGTAGCCATTTTTTCTGCACATGTACAATGGTAATACTATGGTATTCTGTGAAGTATATATGCACCATAAATGGTACCGGTACTTAATGTAATTCCTTAGTAATACCACTGGACTTTTTGTTTATATTATATTATATTATATATTATATTTATTCTCATATCCTGTGTCTGTTCTCTCTCAATACAAATTTGAGCCAGTATACTGGTTTATACGGGTCTGACCATCGCATGACATCTTCGGTTAAATGGTCACGTATGATAGCGTTGCTGCTCTAAGTAAATATTCATTACTTGAGTTTAAATATGAATGGCATAGTTTTTGAAGTGCATCCAGAGTGAAATGTTCACATCACTCTGACAGGTTTATGGCTTTGCATATGTGGCTATGCATATATGATCACACACACACTCACAATCTGTCTGATGTGGTTAAGTCAAGAGAAAGAATGACATTCTGCTCTCTGACATTCCATAAAGCAGAAGTACTATATGGTCAAATACTAAAGTGCATGTAATATGCTTCATTTCCAGAACCAGCACAACCCCTAATCTAGTTAAGAGACCACATGCACCTTCTGTAAAACATTTGTTCTCTGGGACAAATGCATCCTGTGGTTTTGCTGCCTCAGCCTAAAATTACATACATGCGTTATATTCCCACAGCGCTGTCTCTAATGCATGGTTACACTACACCTATTTCTCTCTGCTGTCTACTAGGCCAGATGTCGGTTCACATGGGGATGGTGTAGGCAGAAATAAATTTATTTTAAAAGGCAAATTTATTGTAGGTCAAAGCAAGAAGCTACTGTCTTTTTATTATAGAATTATGTAGCTACAAATGATTGCATGAGGAATTGAGATTGTTTGACTGAATAAATATCAAACATCAACATAAAATAATAATTGAACCTTTTAATTGTCTATCGTACATGCTCCTGGTCTAGTTGCGAATGATTTTTTAGTGTATATGTTATTCAAAAACATTCACAGTCTTTCATCAGTATTCACTAGGATGCATTAAATTAATCAAAAGTGACAATAAAGACATTTATAATAAAATGTGACAAGATTTCTACTACAAATAAATGCTGTAGTTTTTAGCTCTATATTATATTGTAGCAGCAAATCAGCATATTAGAATAATTTCTGAAGGATCATGTGACATTAAAGACTCGAGTAATGACACATAATAACACATAATACATATACATATATAGGTTAACATATAAAATTTAAATTATAATATACATTATAAATTAAAATATTATAAATGTTAATATTAAATTAGAATAATGAATAATGAAATATTATAATCATAATAATGAAGACTTGGTGAGCATGAGCCTATTTTCAAAGACATTTAAAAATCTTAATGGCCATGAGCTTTTGAATAGTATTGTGTGTGTAAATTAATGAATAAATAAATGAATAGTCTGATTAAAAAAGTCAAAATTTCAAATTATGGCAAGCGTATGAAATCATGTTTATTTGTAAATCAGTTAATTTATGTACAGCACAGTTGAGATCTATGACATGGGCGGAGTCAAATGAACAGATGAGGGCGGGGTCACAGAGTCTCTGCAGTCTTTATATTGGCCTAAATTCCAATGAGCAGTGTAAGCAGGTTTATTCAAACCTGAGACCCATTTGAGAAAGTCCAGAAGGGACAGACTATGTACGCTTAGGCCAAGCTCTGTCTAGCGATGGTCATATGGATGCTGGTGATTGGCTGGGTGGTGGGAGGAGCAAACCTCAGCCCTGCCTACCCCGGGGGCCCCCATGCTTGCGTCGACAAGAGCCCAGGAGAGTTTCCAGAGCCAGCTTCACGAAGGCCTGGAAATTATTGCTTCTCTCCCTTCGGCTGTCCTGCGAGGGGAAGACACAAAGACAGATACCTTGACTGGAAACATACAGCAAGTGCAATAAAATCCAGTTGTCCCTGAGAGCAAAATCAAAATCTTCCCTCTCATTTGCATCAAGATCTTGTATAGTGTTTGTTCCCCACACTAAATATAGATTAACACTTCATAATAATATTCTATTCTAATCAATCAATCAACAAACCATTTTCTTTCATAAGCCATAAAAAGCATTTTACTTTCCAGACATTTTACTGTCCAATATTATTTATGGAAGTGTTTTGACATTTGTGACCCTGGACTACAAAACCAGTCTTAAGTAGCACAGGTATATTTGTAGCAATAGCCAAAAATACATTGTATGGGGTCAAAATTATCAAAAAATTATCATTAGGATATTAAGTAAAGATCATGTTCCATGAAGATATTTTGTGAATTTCCTACTGTAAATATATCAAAATTTTTTGATTAGTAATATACATAGCTAAGAACTTCATTTGGACAACTTTAAAGGCGATTTTATCAATATTTAGATTTTTTTGCACCTTCAGATTCCAGATTTTCAAATATTGTCCTATCCTAACAAACCATACGTCAATGGAAAGCTTATTTATTCAGCTTTCAGACAATGTATGTATCTCAATTAAAAAAAAATTGACCATTACGACTGGTTTTGTGGTCCTGGGTCACATTTTTGCTTGCATTTCATGCATATTTGTACATCAGAAATGCCTTTTTGTCTCACTCATAACTTCTATGCTGTTGTCAATATTTACCTCCTTGCTTTTTGGCATCATCTCCTTTCTGATCACCTTTCTTCGGCTGCTCCTTAGGACTCTGAGGTTGCTAGAGGCAAAAAGGAAAAAAAGTAAGTCTCAAAAGAAAGCATTTAGATATTTCAGCTAGGGGTCAACCGATTATCAGTGCCGACATTAAGCATTTTTATGGTTATCAGTATTGGTCATTTTCAAAACCGATTAAATCATTTTAAATCATTTTTGTGTCAAAGCCCTTGTTATTTTTAATTTTGATATTAATTTTTATTTTTACAACAGACTTATTTATTAATTCAAAATATCGGTTGTCGGTCTACTTGAACTGTAATAATCGGTATCAGCATCAGCATTCCCACTAACAAAAATATGACAAAAGAACATTTTGCTAACATTCCCATTAAGTTACAAAAAACATTATGTCTGAATGTTCTCTGAACATTTTAAAAACAACCAGTAAAAAAAAAAAAAAAAAACATTAAAGGGATGTTTTATTGATCCTTTTGCATTCTGTAATAATGTTTAATAAATGCTTCAGAAAAAAAGTACTAATTAATGTATTAATAACATTTTTCTGTGCATGTTATTAACCCTTTAACTGCCACTCCCATTTTTGAACACAGACATAAAAATCCACTATCCAGACTTCAATTTTTATAATTCATGAATGAAAACATTTTGTAATATGATTTTGATGTACATTTTCCGTGGTAATGCAATGTCTGATTTTGAGATTTTAAGTTTTGAACTGATATATAATTTCTTATGATTTCTAAAGTGTGATAGGGAAAAAGGCAACGAAAAAAGTCTTTTGTGACAAAGGTCAGATCTCATGTTATGATGTAGATTTTTGAAGTTGCACTCTTGACATATATTAATCTATTACTTTTTCTACATAATTTGTAACACAAAAATATGGTCAAATATCTATTTAGGAGTCTTAGACCTTTCCAACGATGTATAGTTTGTCATGATTAGATTAGGAATTATTTGTAATATGGTGAAGTAAACTTAGGCGTCCCACAGAGTGGACAGTGACAGTTAAAGGGTTAAAGTTTTAAATATTTTTTATTGGTTATGTGAATGATAGACAAAACAATCAGGGAATTTATAATTGTGCAAACATAATGGGAATGTTACTTTTGAATGTTCTCGGAATGTTCTGAAACAAGTAAAAAACGTAACGTTTAAAAACGCTTCAGAAAAAAATTTTATGTTCTGCTTTGTGAATGTTATTAAAGACCAGACAACGAACATTCTATTAATGTTACTGGAACACTATTTATAACTTTGGGAGAACATTGCCAGAACGTTAGCCAAAGATTTCAGAACTTTCCCTGATAGCTGGGATACTGACAGGCATTATGAATAATATGTGCAATAGGTCTGCTGTGTGCAGTTTTTACCTTGGTGGTGGATTTCTTGTCCGCCTTGTTACCTGTTGGACATTAAAACATTTAGGACATTACTTTTTCCATGCCTGGTTCAATTTACCGCAATTTTTTCATGACAGTTTTGCATATTACATATAATATGAAATCCTTAAAAAAAATTAATCTGCATTTTTCATGCTTTCAATATCTACCTTTTGTTCCAGGCATTTTGGCTGTGCTCCAAAGTCTTGTGTCCTTTTAGAATAAGCAGTGCTGAGCCGCTGGCGCGGGTCTCATTTATGGACCCGGCCACTGAATGACTCCATGTACAGGGCCCCTTCGGGAAAGAGCCTCAGGAACAAGCAAAGAGCCCCGTCAGCTGTGCCTCTGCACTGTCCTGCAATGGGCCTCTGCTGAGCTCAGGTGAAATCATGGATGTGTCTGTATCTTTTGTACAGTTGATCCTTTTATTTTGCTGAACACAGATCGATGGTTCGCTCCCACAGTCTTTCCCTCAATAGGTATAATTTACTAATTTAGAAATTTTTAATATTCCAGTTTGAAATTTAAGACAAAACTGTAGGATAACAGACTCTGATCTACTAGTTCTGACAAATTATGTTTTTCAAGGACAGTGTTGTATCTGCATTATTTAGATGTAATAGAGACATGGCTAAGAATTATATTGATATGCACAACGCAAAATGTTTAGACATATCCAAACCTGGCAAAAATTTGGATAAAAATAAAATGAAATAATAGAATAAAATGTTATATAAAATAATAATAATAATAATAATAATAATAATAATAAATAATATATATATATATATATATATTTTATTTTTTTTTTTTTTTTTTTTTTTTTTTTTTTTTTAGAAAAAAATGAAATCTCTGTGGTTAATACCCTGCTCTAAATTATTAGTCACATATTTATAAATATTTATATAATTATGTTCATTGATAAGCTTTGATATTTGTGGTTTGTGAGCCTTTCTTCTGAGACATGTCATGCTGCTGTTGAACTTCACACTTGAACACAGAGATAAGCCTACATTGACTTTTCTTTTGATATATCGACCTGATTTTGACTGATTCTAAATGCACCAAATTTAATGTAAAGACACTGCTGTTTACTGTACATATATGTAAACATCAATTCTCGTGGCCAAGTGACACGGCATGACCTGTCCATCTTCAACATCATACAAATCATTGGACAGTCCTCATTGCACACGCTGCGGTGACGTCAATGATATGCAGATCAGCTGTTGGAAGGGCGGGTCGATCACGTGATCACGCCAGTCCCTTCAGACAGAATGAACCGGTGATAGTCTCGCACGGTAGGTGTCTTTTAAATACAAAATTGTACATTATATTACGTTTCAGTAAGTTAAGCCTATTCAGATATTGCTATTAACGAGATTTTATAGCCACGGGATGACTGACATGATTTTTGGAGAGATTGTTAATCGGTGTGTCACGGCTGTTGTTGTTAGCATCCCTGCTAACTGTGGCTAATGCGTCAAAACATTGATTTGTGCTTTTATGCTGTGCTTAAATATGAATCATTTTTGTTATTTTATATTTCTTATAAACGTTGTGTTTACGTTTTTAATGTTTCATTATGCTAGTGTGTTGGAAAAACAAGGATAGCAAGCTATATTTGCGTTATTTGTACACTAAACTGGATTAATAAGATATATATATATATTTTATATTTATTTACAGAATTTATTTTAGGACTGTTAATGTGTGCACTTAAGATAGTAATAAAATACGTTTAACGTTCACATTCACTAAAGTATTAATTATTTCATTCTGCTGTCTAAAGACTGGTCAAAAATCAAGACGTTAATTGTCTTTTTTCCCCTCATTAATGTTTTAAAAAATATTTTTCTAAAGATATTAAATGTTAATCTTATGAACGTTGTCTTCAAAAGTAAATAATTCCAGATAACGTTTTAACATTATGTTTAAGTAAAATGTCAATGCAAAAGCCAAATATTTAATTTTGGGGAAAAAAAGCATTTATTTTACTCTCAAGAACATAAAGAATATACTGCACTGCAGAACATATTTGTAGGGATATTTGTGGTGTTGTTTTTTTTTTACCCGATTTGATCTTTTTAACAGCAATTACATAAATGTGACCCTGGACCACAATTTATACATTATCTGAAACCATTTATACATTATCTGAATAAATAAGATTTCCATTGATGTATGATTTGTTAGGATAGGACAATATTTGGCCGAGATACAACTATTTGTATCTGGAATCTGAGGAAAAAATCAAAATATTGATAAAATCACTTTAAAAGTTCTTAGCAATGCGTATTACTAATCAAAAATTATGTTTTGATATATTTGCGGTAGGAAATTTACAAAATATCTTCATGGAACATGATCTTTACTTAATATCCTAATGATTTTTGGCGTAAAAGAAAAATCTATAATTTTGACCCATACAGTGTTTTGTTGGCTATTGCTACAAATATACCCATGCTACTTATGACAGGTTTTGTGTTCCAGGGTCACAAATAAATTGTGTATCATGAACTGATTGATACGAATAATACTTTGACATCTTTAGTTAGTTAGTAAAAATATATTTTTAAAATTTAATTTCTATAACAGTGTATTTGTGTCTCTTGCAGCCGTTGTGTTTCCTGCATCTCTCTGTGTCTGTGGATCTCATGGCTGCTGTTTGGCAGCAGGTGCTGGCAGTGGACGCAAGGTGTGTGCAAGATTGGAGTAGGACTATATATATACATATGTACCTTTTTGACATGTGTAGAGCCTAATCATATATTCTCTATTTTCTGACTTTCTGCCTCTTTCTGTGTTTTATCCCCAGGTACAATGCTTACCGCACACCTACGTTCCCCCAGTTCCGCACGCAGTACATCCGCCGGCGCAGTCAGCTGCTCCGTGAGAATGCCAAGTGTGGCTTTGAGCCGGGGCTGCGCAGGCAGTATCTGCGTCTGCGCAGTCAGTTGCTCGCCCTGCGTTACGGGCCTCTGTCAGAGCAGAGCAGCTTCAGAGCCAGCAGTGTGCGCAGTTCCCGCACCACACTGGATCGCATGGAGGTTAGGTGCATTCAGAAACAGGGAAAACGGTTTGAGAAATGCGGATAAAGAGTTCTGGGCTGAAATTAAGCCCCACAAAAACACAGACAGAGGGCAAGATAGAACATCTATATAGTCTTTGATATAAATAGCAATCCAGATCCAGGTCAATGTGTTGTGTGAGAGCTGCAGTGCATGTAGATTGCGAGCTCTTTTGTGCATGATTGGCTTTATGTTGCTGTAGTGCTAAACTCTAAAATCATCCTTCATTACTATCCGCTGTCCTCTTTTCTTGGTCTTTTTTATCCTCTTTTCTGTCTTTCAATCAGGACTTCGAGGAGGATCCCAGGGCTCAGGGTGCCAGAGGCCACCGGAGATCAGTAAGCCGTGGTTCATACCAGTTGCAAGCCCAGATGAACAGGGCAGTGTATGATGAAAGGTAAAGCCCACTAACTTCTTCATCTGATAGATGTTTGACGAACGTAAAAGTGCTGCTTTGTGACAAAGTGTGACATGCTTCAGCAAAACAGGCACTATTTTTTAGAATAGGCGCATCATAATTAGTAAGAAACAAGTAATGGATTTCATTAAGCAAATGTGACACTGGACCACAAAACCAGTCATAAGGATCAATTTTTTGAAATTGAGATTTATACGTCATCTGAAAGCTGAGTACATAAGCTTTCCATTAATGTACGGGATGGGATAAGACAATATTTGGTCGATATGCAACTATTTGAAAAATCTGGAATCTAAGGGTGCAAAAAAATCGAAATATTGAGAAAATCACCTTTGATGTTGCCGAAATGAAGCACTTTGCAATGCATATTACTAATCAAAATTAAGTTTTGATTTTTTACAGTAGGAAATTTACCAAATATCTTCATGGAACATGATCTTTACTTAATATTTTAATGATTTTTGGCATAAGAGAAAAATTGATCATTTTGACCCATACAGTGTATTTTTGGCTATTGTTACAAATATACCTGTGCGACTTATGACTGGTTTTGTGGTCGAGGGTCACAAATATGATGCAGGATGTTATTAGTGTTTTTTACATATTGTATAAATACGTTTATAAATAAGGTTTCATCCTATTTGCAAGGCCTCCAGGTAGTCTGGTGCCCACATCGGTGGCAGAAGCCAGTCGGGCCATGGCAGGTGACACCACCCTCAGTGAGAACTATGCCTTTGCCGGCATGCACCACATCTTTGACCAGCATGTCGACTCAGCTGGTGAGTGAGCTGTTAATTATATGACTAAGGGTGGTAACCAACAAAAATTGCTCTAGTCTGTACCATTTTTTTAAATTGATAGTCAGGACCTTAGAGACCAGGGTGAAAGAATGTCAATACAAAATTTGATTTATGGTAAATAACAAATGCTGTGTGCTAGAGATTTATTAACACAATACTTACTAAATTCAATATTTTAAAAAAGAAGCAGTATGATAGAATATTTGAACTTGATGAAAAAAACGAATAGATAAAATTAACAGATTTTCAAAGCTGCATTTTTAGCATCATTACTCCAGTCACATGATCCTTCAGAAATCATTCTAATATTCTGATTTGCTGCTCAAAAAGGATTTATTATTATTATTATTATTATTATTATTATATTGAAAACAGCTGAGTAGAATTTTTTTCAGGTTTTTGATGAATAGAAAGTTCAGAAAAACAGCAATAGAAATCTTTTGCAACATTATAACTGTCTTTATCATCGCTTTTGATCAATTTAAAGAATCCTTGCTAATTAAAAATTCTATAGTTTCTTTCCCTAAATAAATAAATAAATAAATAAATCAAAATAAAGCTTTTAAATGATATATGTATGTTGTTACAAAAGCTTTTTATTTCATATAAATGCTGATCTTTGAATCTTTCTATTCATCAAAGAATCCTGAAAAAATGTAGCCATGTGTTTTAAATATTGATAATAATAATAATAATATAAATACTTCTTGAACAGCAAATCAGCATATTAGAATGATTTCTGAAGGATCGTGTGACACTGAAGACTGGAATAATGATGCTGAAAATTCAGCCTTGATCACAGGAATAAATAACATTTTAAAATATATTCAAATAGAAGGCAGTTATTTTAAATAGCAAAAATATTTTAAAAAATGTATTGTTTTTGCTGTACTTTGGATCAAATAAATGCAGGCTTGGTGAGCAGAAAAGACTTCTCTAAAAAACATAAAAAAAATCTTACTGTTCAAAAATTTTAAGTGGTTGTGTGTATGTGTGTGTGTATATATAAAATATGTGTATATATATATATATATATATATATTTTTTTCTAAATAAGAGTCTTGACACTTAGAAAACAAAACAAAAACAAACAAACAAAAAAAAGGTGACTGGATTGCTATTTCTTCTTTTTTAAATATTATTGTTTAATTTCTGCTTTGCAACATCTGCTGATTCCACTAGCATTACCACTAGCCTGCTTCAGTTCATGCACGTAAATGTTTGAAAGTAGCCGTCTGTCAGTCCTGACTCTGAACTGCTGTTTTACCCTCTCTTTTTAACCTTTTACTATCTTATCTCATCAGTTCCTCGATTGCAGTTCGCCAATGATGATAAACACCTCCTTGCCTGCTGCTCGCTGGATGGGACATTGTCAATCATGACGCTGTCCCCGCCTCCACCAACTGTAAAGGTGACACTAAAGGGCCATGCTGGTCCAGTGACTGACTTCGCCTGGTCGCTCAGCAATGACGTCATTGTGTCCACTTCGAAAGACGGCACTCTGCGTATCTGGAACACAGAGGATGGACGCTGCATCCGAGAGGTGGTTGACCCAGAGGGCAGTGAGCTGCTGTGTTGCACTTTTCAGCCCATGAACAACAACCTGACCGTGGTGAGTCCAAACACCAGCCATTTTTGTTTCCTTTGCACACTACCATTTAAAAGTCTCTTTTGCTCCTATTTGATCAAAATAGAGTAAAAACAGTAATATTGTGAAACATTATTACAATTTAAAATAACCATTTTCTATTTGAATATATATTAAAATGTAATTTATTTCTGTGATGCAAAGCTGACTTTTCAGCATCATTACTCCAGTGTTCAGTGTCACATGATACTGTAGTAAGTTGAAAACAGTTGAGCTGTTTAGTAGTTTTGTAGCAACCACAATACAGAATTCTTTGACACTGTAATGGGATTATTCAAGGTGACAGAATTTTTCTGGGGTATATGGAATTGTTTATGCTGATGAAACACTGCAGACTGCAGTAACAAATACCATCAGCCCTTTCAGTAATCTTATTAGGGTGTGAAATTAACATGCGCCAGCAGCCAAAAAGAGTACTTTGTGTTCGATGGTGGGTTATTTTACTTACCCACAAACCACTGTGGTGGGTGACCTGTAAAACATATCTGACATTTGACAAGAAATGCAGTTGATGGTTTGATTATATCTCTTATGCTTTCTTTCTTATGTAGCTGTTAATGCAATTTTGTTTTGTATGTGAACGCTTCAACTAAACTCAGAAGGTGCTGAGTTTGATTAGCTTAAAACATTAATTGTAAACGCAAAATAAATTGAAGAATAGCTTTTATATTGTTGTTAGGTTTACTTGATTACCCATGTATCATTTGTTTAGGAAACTGATAAAATGTGAGTATAAATATAATGCATCAGGATTTTAAGAAAGATTTATTTGTTCATCTCTCATCCATTATTGTACTGAGTTGCATTAAATGTTTTGAAACTACAGAGCTTTGATCATAAAAATAAGCATTTAAAAATCATGTTACAATATGACATTATAGGGAGATGTAGAGTGACAAGTGATATTATATACTTTTAATGTTTGCTACTATTATAATTATCTTATTGATTTATATTAAAGTCGGGATGCCATCTTACTTTTTGGCCATATAAATATATATAAAAATATTAGTGCTGTCAAACGATTATTGTGATTAACAGCATACATCTATACATATATATAATATATATATAATACACGCATGTTTATATTTAAGAAAAATGTTATGTTTATATTAAAAACATTTATGTATAATATAAAGTATATGAATATGAATATAAATATATACATGGAAATACATGTAATTATTTGTAAAATATATACTGTGTGTGTGTATTTATATATACATAATAAATATACACAGTATACACACATATATTACATAAAAACTTTGGGATGTGATTAATCGTGATTAATCATTTGACAGCACTAAAAAATATAAATAAATGTCAAAAATTTGATCAATTTGGACTGCTTATTTTTATTCCTCCTTGAGTATAAACTCCATATTCTCATTATATCGTACTATATGAGCCATAAAAGCCTGATGTATCAAATATGATGTTATACAAAAAACCACACACACATGCTAACCTTTTTTAGATTTTGTCTAAACAAATAATTTGATTATTATTTTTTTGTGTCAGGCTATGCAAGGTTAATAAATACCCTAACAGAAATTCATTGTTCTTCTGAAAAAAATAAAATAAAAATATATTAAAAAATATATTCACTCCCTCACTGGCATCTGTAATTTAAAATATTTGCATTTATGCAGTGCTACAACCTAAACTAAAATTACCGAGTGCAGCTTTAACTGAGACCAAAATAAGAACTACGGAGTTTAATAGATTTTTTTTGTTGTTGTTTTTTTTTAAAGATCTATTTTTGGCATTTTTGCCTTTATTGTGACAGGACAGTTTAGAATTGACAGGAAGTGAAATGGGAGAGAGGGGGGGTGGGATCGGGAAGGGTCCTCGAGTTGGGATTCGAACACGGGACGCCCGGAGCGCAATGGTGCTGAATGTCGGCGCGCTGCCCACAAGGCTGTCGGTGCCGACAGTGTTTAATAGTTTAATTTTCTATATAAAAGTTATTTTATATATTTAGATGAAAATAAAAGCTTCAAATGTCTGTTAAACATTTTCTGCCCTCAATCCCATCTACTGCACAATGATTTTGCTGCTAAGTATCTTCTGTTGATATGATGCATCAAATGTGTCATTTGCTGTCTGTCCCCAGGTTGGCAACAGTAAACACCACCTGCAGGTGGTGAACATCTCCACTGGGAAGAAAGTGAAAGGAGGCTCCAGTAAGCTCACCGGTCGAGTGCTTTCTCTCTCGTTTGATGCTCCGGGGAGAATCCTGTGGGCTGGTGATGACAGGGGAAGCATTTTCTCCTTCCTCTTTGACATGGCCACAGGTACAAAGATATGTCTTGCGTCAGGTCTCCCACGGGTCCTTGAAATCCATGAAAGTTAAATCTGATTCCTGCAGCTTGTGTTGGATGCAGGGTTGCCAAATCTGCATTTTTTGCACGGAATTGGGCTGATTTTAAACTGTTGAGAATGGTTGATTTTCTCCTGTGGGTTAAATGTTTGAAATATTGCATAAATTACATTGGACTGAATTGCTTATATTTGAAACATTATGCATTCTACCTGTGATAAAACTGTGCAAGATGTTTTGTGATGGCCACTGGTAGAAAGCCTTTTAGCTTTTCATCATAATCTGCACAAAGGTATGAAAATGAAATATTCAAAAAAATTTTAGGTATGAAAATGAAATATTTTGAGTTTTGATATGGGATGTGGTTATTGCGCTACTTTAGGGGCTTTTTAGTTATAATAATTAAGATTACAAAGAATGGCTTGCCAGAGATCCAAAGGACCATCACTTGGCCAGGTGCAGAACTGAATATTCTTCAGTTTTATGCAAAACAGAAATAGGACAAATAGAATATCAGATCTCTGTCATATGGCCAAAAATAAGTGCAAAAATAAATAAATAAATAATAATTAAAAAAAAAATATATATATATATATTTTTTTTTTTTTTGCATAGTTGTGTTTGACATGAAAACTGTAACAATGTATCTTAGAAGGTAGCACGATGTAACCTTGCTCTCACTTGAAATGTGTCCCCACATTAAGTAGTTGAATTTGAGGGTATTGGACCTGGAAAGTCCTTGAACGGTCCTTGAATTTGAAGTTATAACCAAGGTGTGGGAAACCTGTTGCGTAATAATGAAAATCTGTACAACATAATGTAGTTCAGTTAATATATTGGTGTTTATGTAAAGCTGGGATTCTTCTTCCACAGGAAAACTGACCAAAGCTAAGAGACTGGTGGTGAATGAGGGCAGCTCTATCTCCAGTATCTCAGCCCGCTCGTGGATCAGTCGAGAGGCACGGGATCCGTCACTGCTTGTCAACGCCTGTGTCAACAAACTACTGCTCTACAGGTTAGAATGCACTTAGAGCAACTCAGATGGTCACTTTCGCTTGACCGAGATGCTTACTGATCAGTGTGGAACTGGTATTGATAGGGTCGTGGATAATGAGGGGACTCTACAGCTGAAGAGGAGCTTCCCCATTCAACACGGATCCCAGCCGCTGCACAGCATCTTCTGTCCTCTCATGTCATTCAGACAGGGAGCCTGTGTTGGTAAGACCATAATCATTTTATAACAGGCCATTGCTATCTAATCTGTAATTTACATTCATTTACAGTCAACATCTGAAAATTAGGCCATTATAATTCCTGTTTATTACATTTTTTTATGAATACCAAGCAGAGCTTATTGAATAATGGTTACTCTGTTCCAAATACTTGTCAGTTGTCTCTGTATGCAGCATTTAAAGTCAAGCAAAATAGGAATAACTTATTTATACATAATTCAATACAGTTGAGGTCAAAAGTTTACATACATCTTGCAGAATCTGCAAAATGTTAATTATTTTACCAAAATAAGAGGGATCATACAAAATGGATGTTATTTTTTATTTAGTACTGACCTGAATAAGATATTTCACATAAAAAGGGATTTGCGTGTAGTCTACAAGAGAACATAATAGAATTTATAATTTGAATTTAGAAAAATGACTCTGTTCACTCTGTTTACATACACTTTATTCTTAATACTGTTGTCCTGAACAGTTAAACTGCCTGCTGTTCTTCATAAAAATCCTTTAGGTCCCACAAATTCTTTGGTTTTTCAGCATTTTTGTGTATTTGAACCCTTACCAACAATGACTGTATGATTTTGAGATCCATCTTTTCACACTGAGGACAACTGAGGGACTCATATGCAATTATTACAGAAGGTTCATACGCTCACTGATGCTCCAGAAGGAAACATTAAGATGCATTAAGAGCCGGGGATGTAAACTTTTGAACAGAATAAAGATGAACACAGAATGAAGTACATTTTCCTTATTTGGCCTAAAAATCATATTTTTTAAATTTAGTACTGCCCTTTAGAAGCTACAGATGATACTTACATGTTTCCCAGAAGACAAAAAAAGTTACATTTACCTTGATCTTCAAATTCAAAAAGTTTTCACTTTCATTGTGTTTCCTTCTGAAGCATCAGTGAGCGTTTGAACCTTCTGTATTAGTTCCATACAAGTTGCTCAGTTGTTCACGGTGTGAAAAGATCAAATACACAAAAATGCTGAAAAACCAAAGAATTTGTGGGATCTAAAGGATTTTTATGAAGAACAGCAGGCAGTTTAACTGTTCAGGACAAACAAGGGACTTAATTGTTATCACTAAACAAAAAAAAAAAAAAAAACAACAACAAAAAAAACACAGCTGTGGATCATTCAGGTAACAACACAGTATTAAGAATCAAGGGGATGTAAACTTTTTAATAGAGTGATTTTTATAAATTCAACTATTACTTTCTCTTGTGGACTATATGTAAACGTCTTCTATGTGAAATATCTTACTCAGGTCAGTACTAAATAAAAAATAACATGCATTTTGTATGATCCCTCTTATTTTGGTAAAATAATAAACATTTTGCAGATTCTGCAAGGTGTATGTAAACTTTTTACCGCAGCGGTATAATTAAAAACTGACTATTTTACCCAGTAATTGTTTTTCAAAGGACTTTTATGCTCACCAAGGCTGCGTTTATTTGGTAAAAAAATACAGTAAAAACAGTAATATTCTGAAATATTATTTCAATTTAAAATAATATTTTTTTCTTCTGCAGTTTATATTAAAATGTAATTTATTCCTGTGATGCAAAGTGAATTTTCAGCATCAGTACTCTCCTGTTTTTATGGCATGTTGCTGTCTTTGTAGAACCTTCACAATCACTCGCAAGGTGTTGTTTATGTAGGCAACTCACTATGTTTTGGAACAAAGCCAAAGTAAGTGAATCTTGTTCTTTCCCTCATGTAGTCACTGGCAGCGAGGATGCGTGCGTCTACTTTTTCGATGTCGAACGCAACACTAAGGCCATCGTAAACAAGCTGCAGGGCCACAGCGGGCCTGTCCTGGACGTGAGCTTCAACTGCGACGAAAGCCTGCTGGCTTCCTCTGACGCCACCGGAATGGTGATCATCTGGAGACGGGAGCAGAAGTAACCACACGAAGTTCGCTACCTTGGCAACAGCATCTTCCGTGCAGGCTGGCTTGAATCATGTGCAATGAAACTCCTACTGTAAATGTCAAGATGACCGATGTGTGTCAAGTGAGTCTGAACTAAATCATGTGGACCATGAAAGAAACTTGTGTCTTATCTTTGTTTTAGGGCTGATATTTCTGTTTTTGTGGGATGTGGCGCTTGTTTGTGGAATTCATTAGTGATTTGTGGTCATAAATGTGCAACCTAAGAGAGGAGACGTTAATATAATACTTTGTTCACCTTTGTGCATTGTGTGTCTTAGTGAGTGAGTGTGTGAGAATGAGAATGTTGAGTCGGCGTGTCACTGAAGTTGCGTTCGCTTGCACAATAACACTACTGTATTTATGCCTTGTTGAACTCAATAAATTTAATCACACTAGCTGAATTAAGTTTGGTGTTTGTATTCCTTCATATTTTATGTTCTTCTTTAAATAGCAAACCACTGCCAGACAACAAAGATGGAAACTTGTGTGTGGATTTTTCACTTTTAAAGATTGAAGCCGTTTAATGAAAAGCTAGTTATATTTTCAAAGTTTAATAGAGTTTTTTTTACGACACGTCATCAGTTGGTCATATTGGCAGCACTGAATATAAACAGTGTCACTGAAATGAACGAAACTTGCATATTTTGTGAAAATGCTGAATTCTGCTGAAAATGATCAATTATTGTCATGTTTTGGGCTGTACTAATCAGGCGGACTGGAAAAAAACATTTGGAGTACTATAAACTGCCAAAAGTTACAAATCAAGGAAAAGAGTGCACAAAACTGCCTGAGGAACAAAAGGTGTTTGTTGTTGGCTGAACTGAACCAGGATTTCCAGGGCAAGAATCTTGACAACATTTCGTCACCTTAGAATTATACGGTTAGGGTTAGGGTTATCTGACATTTTTGTCAAAATTGAGGTATTCTTATTCTGTGACAGCTTGTTTACATTATGTGATGTTTCTTTTGTAAGCTGTGTACATTTTGGGCCTCTTTTTAGAAAACAAAAATGGTTCTATATACAGAAGTCTATGGAACGCAAAAACTTTAAACCTCAATACCTCAAAAGTGCTCAGAATGCAGATAGAACCTTATAATTCAATAATAGAAGGTGACGATTTGTGTTTATTCTTACAATTTCCAGTCAGGTAAGTGAAATATTAGGCTAATATCTTAATTAATACTGCTCGTATCTATCTTTACCACCTATTAACTTAGTTTGTCAAAATATTGCGCCCTTTCGTGCTTACTAAGTCCTTCTCTATATGATTTAACAGCTTCCACGCATTTTTTCCATGGTTTAGACAGCATAATTTAGCAGAACAACGTATTCAGAACATTAATCGTGCAATCAATGCTACTATTTACGTTCGAGTATCGCCAGTATGGCCGCGCATCCGGGTAACTGACCAAACTGTGACGTAAGTGAATAATTTAACATGTATTTCTTTTTAATCGATCTCAACCCTGTGTTAATATAGGTTGCAATATTTCTTTAATATATCTTAAGTATTTTGTAAATACGATTTTAGGTAGAATATAAAAAAAGCATGAAACATTTGGTGACTTGAGTCGAGACTTGATTCCTTGACACCTCGTTGCCATTTTTATATGTAAAGGCTTTTATTTTGAAATCATTCGTCCCCCGTTTATTCGTCAGCTTTTATTTTGAAAAGGAAAAAATTCTCTCACGACAGTTTTTTTTAAACTGTAACATGTGGGAGGAACTGCTTCCGGTTCTACAGTGGGTAAGCTAAAAGAATAACAAACATAGGAATGAAACGCAAATTAATACTTATATTTACGTAATAATAAAATAATAGTAATTCCGGAAGCCTCCAAGAGCTTTGATTACGTATAACTTTAATTCATATAGAAAGCGGTAGACAGCTAGCAGGCAAGTAAAGAACCCACAGGAAAAACAACGAACAAAATGAATAAATCTGCTTTGCATGTTTATTCTAAATGAATTCAGACGTTATAATTTTAAAGCCATCTTATGAAGTTTTAAATTAATGTATATTTTCATGCATGTGAATATACCGCTCTTTCAGAGGTGTGGTCCATCTGATAAACTTGAGTCTTCTCTTCTTTTGCATAAATGTGCATTGTTTATAAAACTTACAGAGGATTTAATGATTGTTTCTTATATAATCACAGCCTTACTATACATTTATACATTACTACATACCATAATTTCTTTAATTGTTACAAACAGGCTGATCTGTGTTGTTTAAAATTGTGTAATATTATGTATATAATGTTTTGCTGAATGACAACATGGTTTCTCTATGGTTTACATATATCTGTACTGTTTTATAGCGTCAAGAGATTGTTGCACAAAGGGAACACACTATGCCTTTCCTTCACGGCTTCAGGAGGATCGTGTACGAGTACCAGCCGCTGGTGGACTCTGTGATGCGTGTCCTGGGAGTAGAAGGAGAAAACCAGCGCAGGTCAGCAAACCAACTGCATTTTAAAGACTGCAATGATAGAATTGTATGAGCTGAATTTGATATCCTGCATTTCACAGGCAAGATGATGAAGAGAGCATCTCTGGAGCTCTTGAGGAGTTGCTGGAAAGAGAGTCTCATTCTGCCGTCTTCATGGAGGGAATCAGTTACTCCCTGTTTCGAGTGGCTGATCTCGGGTTGGTCAGCGCAGCTCAGGTGCTTCTGCGTTATGGAGCAGATCTCAACTTTGAAGGTTTGTAGATGAGGTTGGGATTCTGATAAACCTCGTTATAATCATGGAAACATAACCAGATCTTTTTTTTTCATGGTTCCAGACCCTGTATCGTATTACAACCCCTTACACATCGCAGTGTTGAGGAACAAGCCAGACATGGTGCAGATGTTGATATCACATAGAGCGGAAATCGAAAAGAGAGACAGGGTGAAAATTTCTCTCTCTCTCTCTATAAACTGTTGTAAACATACATATTATTTATCATTTTTTATAGTCATTGTATCTTTAATTTTTACTTTGAATGTAACCTTTTTTTGTTTTTTTACATTTTATTAATGTCTTTAAATGTTTGCTTTTTTGTCTCTGCATTAGATTCATGAAAGCAGTCCTCTTGATTTGGCCAGCGAAGAGGTGGATAAGTTGCCGTGTCTGCGCGTGCTTCTGGATTTGGGTGCTGATGTGAATGCAAAAGACAAGAATGGTATTTTAGCTTAATGATCTAACAAAATATAATTTTTGTGGTTTGGTTTTTTTTATATATGGTTCTAACTCTCTGTTTATTGTGCATGCTTTTAGGAAAAACTGCACTGCTTCATGCTTTGGCCAGCAGTGATGGACTCACAGTCAATAATGTGGACAATATACAGCTGCTTCTAGAAAGAGGTGCTTCACCGTGCATTTAAACCATCAGCTCTGGCATTATTAGGCACCAGTTTTATTCAGAAATTGATTAAATTCAATATTTTAAAAATATTAAAAATAATTTTTATTGTTGTTTTTTGTAATTTTAAAATAACTTTAATTGGATAATTTATATATTACAAAAGATTTTCATTTTGAATAAATGCTGTTCTTTTGACCATTTTATTCATGAAATAATCTAGAGAAAAGTATCACAAGTATTTCCAAAAAATATTAAGCTTCTCATCTGTTTCCAATACTGATTAAACATTAGCATATTGAAATGATTTCTAAAGGATCATGTGACATTGAAAACTGGAGTAATGATGCTGGAAATTCATTTTTGCATTACAAGTGTAAATTGTAGTTTACAAAAAAAAAATATCTGGATATTTTATTGTAAAATGTAATAATATTTCACAATACTACTCTTATTATTGTTTTTTTTTTTTTTTTTTCATAAAATTATTGAAGCCTTAATGAGAATAAGAGACCTCTTTAAAAAAGATTAAAAATTCTACTGATCCCAAACTTTTGAGCGGTAGTGTAACTTTATTTTATTCATTATAGTGCATCATATTTAATTATATATTTATATATATTTTATTTTGGGGTGAAATAAATATGACTTTTAATATAGATAATCTGTCTAAAAAATGAATAAATAAAATAAAATATATTATTATAAAAATTAATGAATATTAATAAATAAATAAATAAATATTATAAAATGTAATGCTTGTTGTTAATTTTATTAATTATATTGCATTATATTTAATTATATTTTTATATATATTATTTTGCTGTAAAATAAATATGATCTTTAATATCTTTAATATACATATACATTTAATATACAACAATTAATGCTTATTATTGTTGTTAATGTTAATACTGTGGTTTTATAATGCTAATGCCTGTCCCACGCAGGTGCAGATGTGAACGCCACCACACATGATGGCGAGACCCCCATGTCTTCGCTCGCATTCCTGGTAAAGGAGGCTCTGGACAGCACTGCGGAGGATGCGAAGGAAATCGGGCACTTCTGTACCCGTGTGGCACATCTTCTGATCAGCCACGGCGCTGATCCCAGCTGCTGCTTGAATGCTACTGATGGGGAAGTGTGGGAACATTCGCTAACCTACACCAGTCTTGAAAACTTCGACTTACTGTTTCCCCTGACCACGCTGCTCCTCCAGCACGGCGCTTCCTTCGTCTGCTCTCACCACAGCGCCTCCTACTGGACGGGTCAACAGTTGATATTCACGCGTCTCGCTGAAGCTCTTGGTGAAGCTTTAGATGCTGCCGAGGCGGCTGATGTCTTGGCTAAAGCTGAAGTGCTGTTGGATCTGGCCAGTATCTGCTCTCCAGTCGTTCCTCCTCTCTTCTCCCGTTCACAATTGCCCGCGCTGGGCCAGGTCTCTACCCATCAGCCCCTGCTGGAGCTCTACAGCAGACTAGAAGAGCAAGAGAGGCGGCCGCTGCCACTGAGATGCCTTTGCAGGAGATTAATCCGCCGCTGTCTGAAGCCCTGGCCCTTTGAGGAGAAGGTGAAAGCCCTGCCACTGCCAGACAGGCTGAAGGACTCGCTGCTACCAGAAAACAGCTGGACGGACAGAGCCGGCTGGGACGGATTCAAACCTCGACGTTCTCAACGCTGAGAGAGGCGGTTTATGCGTCTGTCTGTAAATATGGAGCCCTTAATGAACACTGCATTCATTAAAACTCAGATAAAAGTGACTTGATGCCTGCCTTATTTGATCAACACGCAGAAAGATCATTTTCATGGTAATCTGAGAATGAGAAAGTAATAAAAAAATATAAATAAGTGTCATAAATGTCATGCAAATGGTGTGATTTGGTGTTTTCTGTGTCAAAATGACAGTAACTACACTGTATTACACATTACCAAGTAATTTCTGTTCATTTTGTCATTTATCTATATATCTTTCAGTATGAAAACTGATAATTGTTTACAGTTCAATCTTTAATGTTGTGTACAGCTTCACTGCCGTATGTGCATTGTATCATTTTGGCGTGTGTTTATTTTTAAGCTGATTTGGAGTTGCTGATTGGAATCATTTTCTGTTTTTTGCATTATTATTTATGTGATATTCTGAATGTGCCTTAACAAGATAAACTTTGTAGTTTGCATATTGAAGAAATGTTGAAATCTGTGCCATTGTGCTTTGTGAATATATGATATAGTTTGTAGCTGTTGAAATGTGAGTTGCGTGTTCACACTTAAAATTCCAGCAGGAAGAAGTGCACTTAAGATACCTAGATGATGCACTTAATTAACTGAAAAACAAACAGTTAAACAACAGTTGTCACATGACCATACATGTTGCTATACATTAGTGCTGTAAGCAGTACTAGAGCAGAAAAGGAGTGATATAGGCTGTAAATGAAGTCAAGTATGTGCTAAGAGATAAAACTATTTTCTGACATCAGTTGATAACTAAAACATGTTTTTAAAACTAAAAATGAGCAATTTAACATAATGACCACAGACAAGTTATGCCTAGTGCATAACTAGACATGGTTAGTATGCCAATTTTTCATATGTGTTGTCTATTCTGAATTGGTTTAGTCTAATTATTCTTTACTGATTTTGCTTCAATAAAGCAGCGACCCAAGGAAATCACAGAATTATTTGTTTTAATTTGGTTATTATATGAATTTTAAAGTAAAAACATTCCAAATTCCTCATTCCACACCCTAACCCCCCTAAGTCCTTATCTGAATCAAATGATTCACGATACGTGCTCCGAAGTCCAGATCTGAATCGAAAGATTTTTGAATTGCGCTTCGAAGTTCCGATCTAAATCAAATGATTCCTAATACGCGCTTTTAAATTCCGATCTGAACTGTGATTCACGAACTCGATCGAAAGTCCCGATCTAAATCAAATGATTCACGAACCCGTGCCGAAGTTCCAATCTGAATCAATGATTCGCGATAGGCTACGCACTCCGAAGTCCGTTTGCGAACCCGCTCGAAGTCCCGAAATTAATCAATTCACGAACCCGCTGCGAAATTACGATCTAAATGAAATGATTCGCGATATTCGATAAGCGCTCCAAAATGATTCCGCTTTAAAGTTCTGAATCTAATTATTCGCGATCTGCGATCCGAAGTCTTGATCTGAATTAAAAGATTCACGATACGCGCTTTGAAGTTCCGATCTGAATTATATGCGCTCCGCCTTGATCTGACGTAAAATGCGCTCTTAAGTCCCGATCTGAATAATGATTCGCGAACCCGCTCGGAGGTCTGGATATGAAAAAACTGATGAACCCACTCCAAAGTGCCGATCTGAATCAAATGATTCACGATACACGCTTTGAAGCTCCGATTTGAACCACATGATTCGCTATAGGCGATCCGATTCGAGCGCTTCGGAGCAGTGAATCATTTTGCGATGTTTAATTGATTCGGAGTTTTGAAAACCTCAGTATCACTCACTACGTGTTTTTTTTATTTTTATTTTGCGAGTGTATAGCTTGAAATGAATGATGGAAGTCACGAATCTGAGTTTTAATCAATCAGAATGGTTACAGCGTAAATGACTCACTGTTTGGCTGTTTCTTCGCTTTTCGCGTTTTCAGCCATGTTTATACCGCCTACCATTACTGGCTTAGCTCGCTAGTGTGATTGATTGAAATATGCGAAAAAACTGTAGTGGTTACAAATAAAATATCCATATTTCGATTTCAAAGAACTGCCTTTCTACGTCGTAGACATCCAATACAAATCTACGAACATATTTAGGTGGGGTAACCGGTTTACACTGCTAACTAGTGAAACACTCCATTAATATCACAAGCTGCACCTCAAAATACATGTTAGATTGAAACGTTTCAATGTAAATGTAACAGTCAATGTAAAAAGATCAAATGGGAGAAGCAGATAAACATAAAACAGATTAAATGTGTTGAATAGTTTCATTCAGATTGATTCTTGGCACATGATTCAGTTTTGTAGTGTGTTTTGTTTCAGTACTCATGAATCAGTGATCTTGTGTTTGTTATGTATCTGGTCATTCTCGTTTATGAGTGTCTCTCCTCTTCTGCTTTACATTATCTGCTGATGGATTACTATCTCGTTGGAGATCTGCTGACGGTGCTAAATAAGTTTGTTGATCGTATCCTGGAGGACAGGCTCAGTTCTACCTGGCTGAGTTGGTGATGGCCATCGATTCAGTCCACAGACTTGGTTATGTGCACAGGTATCTGTACCAACACTGAGCACCTGCTGTATTAACAGCATAAAAAATAGGAAAATGTAGTAAATCTAATACTTTTTTGATTTTTAAATTATAAAAACCATAGTTTTTTTTTGTTACAAATTATTGTTGGTTGGTTTGATCTGTAGTTTTTAAAATTCTTCAAATGTGACTTTAAGTGCTTTTTTTCCCACAGTACCTTTGGCCACCACTAGAGGGAAGCATTTGCTTGTGTTAGTGCTCCTGTTACTGTTTATATGCAGGTCGTTTGTAAGATATGCTGAGGTTTCTAAAGACCTGTGCAGCTATATATGCAGTTAAAAAAAAAGACTTTCTCTCACACTGATTACCTTTTAAGATGGTGCAAACATGAAACTTTAATGCAGATTTTACATCTCAGTGCTAGAAACATTTCAGAGCCAAAGAAAACTGCTAGGAATACAAAAAGGATTTTTTTTAACAGCTCCTCATGGCCTGTATTCCCTGGCAGAGTTGTACAGTGAATCTACTGTAGTATACATACAGTTTTTTTCCTCCACAAGCTCATGAAATCTTTGTCCTCATTGCCCTTTTTGCCATGCTCTCTCTCCTCCTCGCTTACATTGAATTGCCAATACATTTCTGTAAGCCCCTTTTGGAGCTCTACAGCAGACTAGAGAAGCCCTGGCCGTATGTGCATTGCATAATTTTGGTGTGTGTTTATTTTTAAGCTAATTTGGAGTGGATAATTAAAATCAGCCTCCATTTTTTTTTTTTTTTTTTTGCATAATTATGATATACAAAATGTACATTAACAAGATCAACTTTGTAGTTGGAGCATTGAAGAAATGTTTGAAATTTTGATGTCTGTTGTGGGTTCGTCATGGTTTTGAAGTTTCTGCTCATAGATAATGGAATTAAATACCATGGATTTCATCCTGATATTCTATGGTGTAATGATATTTATGTAGTTTATGTTATTTACAGTTGAAGTCAAAAGTTTACATACACCTTGCAGAATCTGCAAAATGTTATTTTACCAAAATAAGAGGGATCATACAAAATGCATGTTATTTTTTATTTAGTACTGACCTGAATAAGATATTTCACATAGAAGACGTTTACTTATAGTCCACAAGAGAAAATAAGAGATGAATTTATAAAAAATTACCCTGTTCAAAAGTTTACATCCCCTTGGTTCTTAATACTGTGTTGTTACCTGAATGATCCACAGCTGTGTGTGTTTTTTTTTTTTTTAGTTTTTGTTTATATAGTAGTTTGTTTTTATAGTAATCATGAGTCCCTTGATCGTCCTAAACAGTTAAATTGCCCGCTGTTATTTAGAAAATCCTTCAGGTCCCACAAATTCTTTGGTTTTTCAGCATTTTTGTGTATTTGAACCCTTTCCAACAATGACTGTATGATTTTGAGATCCATCTTTTCACATGCAACTATTACAGAAGGTTCAAACGCTCACTGATGCTCCAGAAGGCAACATAATGTATTAGGATGGGGGGGGGGGGGGGGACTTTTTGAATTTGAAGATCAGGGTAAATTTAACTAATTTTGTCAGGGGAAATGTAAGCATCTTCTGTAGCTTCTAAAGGGAAGTACTAAATAAAAAAAAAACTATGATATTTAGAGAAAATAAGAAAAATGTACACATCTTCACTCTGTTCAGAAGTTTACACCCCTGGCTCTTAATGCATTGTTTTTCCTTCTAAAGCATCTGTGAGCATTTGAACCTTCTGTAATAGCTGCATACGAGTCCCTCAGTTGTCCTCAGTGTGAAAAGATGGATCTCAAAATCATACAGTCATTGTTGGAAAGGGTTCAAATACACAAAAATGCTGAAAAACCAAAGAATTTGTGGGACCTGAAGGATTTTTTCTGAAGAACAGCGGGTAGTTTAACTGTTCAGGACAAACAAGGGACTCATGAACAACTATCACTAAACAAAAAACACAGCTGTGAATCATTCAGGTAACAACGCAGTATTAAGAATCAAGTGTATGTAAACTTTTGAACGGGGTCATTTTTATAAATTCGACTATTATGTTATTTTGTGGACTATATGTCTTCTATGTGAAATACCTTATTCAGGTCAGTACTAAATAAAAAAAAAACAACAACATGCGTTTTGCATTATCCCTCTTATTTTGGTAAAATAAAAACTTTTTGCAGATGGTGTATGTAAAAAGTATTCTGACCTCAAGTGTATGAAGTGTCTGGGTGCATGATAAAATACAGGCTTCTGATTTAGTCCAGTGACTTTTTTCAATCTTTTGAACATGTTCACCAAACTTCCTTCAGGTTATGTAGTTGATTCTCAACTGTTTTTGCTTCAGAGCCAAGTGGCAACCCAAAGCAATCCGAAAACATAAACAAAGATCTCCTTAGAATCAGACATTGAGATTTATTCATATTGTGCAACAAACCACAGGCACAGGCCAAATAGGAAATTAGTAATTTTGGTTTTTAAATATTTCTTGAATTTCAATCTCAGCAATAATGTGGTTATGCTTGGCACAAATCATATTTGACTTCAGTGGTAGTGAATGGTTTTGTTTCTGCAGCAATATTACGGATGTGTTATCACTATAGTAATGAATGTCTTTATTAGGTAACATACAAATAGCAGATAACCAATATTGTATTTAGCTGCTTTAGAAACATTCCACTAAACATTGTTAATATGGATTAGATGTAAAAAGGAGAGACACATACATTTTAAATCATCCCTGTGAAAACCTGAAAAGTTGAGAATTTAGGGAGAAAAATTAGATAATTCTAGTGCATTTCAGTTAATTATTCATCAGATATATATCGTAAATTGAATCAGGAGGGCAGACCATAAATCCTTTTTTTTTTTTTTTTTCATTTTGCTACAGCGGAATACAAATGAAAAAAGAGAATAATCAAGAGGAAAATAATGCAGCACACTGAAGATAGCTATATATATAGGCCTACTCTTGTTATATAATGTCACTTTAAAATTTTGTTACATTATTTTCCTGATGTCTGAAAACTGAACATAAAGGAAATTTTGCAGGTCGGTCTGACTGCAATCTTACAATTTGAAATAATTTGTTCAGCTTTTTTTTGAGTGAAACTTCTCATAATGTAAACACATTGCATTACACCAAATACAGTAAATGATGTTCTTTTTAGCAACATTATATGACCTGTTTAAAAAGCAGCAGGCTTGTTAGGAAAAGAGTTGATAAGCGACGGGGGGTTGGGGGGTCACTTATCTTGCCTAAACATATTGCACAGCACTTTTTGGCCCTTGTGTTAGCCCAGCCCAGAACTGGTCCACGGCTTCTTAGCCAGGACTAAACCAAAACAGTGCCATAACCCAACCCAAAATGAGCCAAATCACAAAAACAGATGTGGCTAATATATGAACCTTGTATTCTTGTATGGTTGAGTTCTGTAAAGGGCTGACTGCCCTTTATGTGGCCCACATGTGGCTGATAGACCAAAAGCAATTATTTTACCATATTTATGCAACACCTAACAAAAAAAAAATACTCATTACACAGTCAATCTTAAACACAAAATTGATTCACAGTCATTTTTTAATTTTTATAATAGAATTTTAATAACAGAAAACAATACGGAACATAACAGTGTGCTATTTTGTAAATGTCAAATGAGTGAATAAATGTACAATAATTGATACTTTTAGTAAGTCTTCCCAGTCTCCTGTCACAGTCTGTCAGGAAGAAAGGAAAAACATTAGAATATCATAATTAGTATCATACATTAGACATTATTTGAATACACAAGCACATATAAATGACTGTAAATCAACACTGCACACATTCTCTTTTTTCTACCACCCAAGACATAAGTGTAGTGTGTAGCCTTTTTTAAATGAGTAAAACCTTAGCTACTCTAATAACAAATGCAGCAGAGTTTTTCACCATTATACAATAATATTACAACAATATGGCTTTTGTTTTATTATCTTACTGTTATTGTTTTTATTTATTTTTATACATCCGTTCCTTATTCTAATGCAAGGATTACTGTTGTTGTAAACTGTTGTTTGTAAATGACAAATTGTTTAATAATAATAAAATAATAAAACATTTGCACCTGCCAACTTTGCTTCACGCACTTCAGTTAACCAAACCGAAAGTGAAAGCAAACTGGGCGTTTTTCATTGACTTTTAGTTGTACAGGGTTCAGGATGCAAACGTGAAAATCACCAGAGTGATGACATTTAAAAGTAAGTTTGTTTTCCCATTATTCGTCAGAGTTTGAAACTGCGTAGTTTAATATTTTACTTAGATGTGATCAGGGTAACACTTTACAATAAGGTTTATTAGTTAACTACATTAGATAACAAACTAAGATTAAACATTACTTCTACAGCATGTGTTGATCTTAGTTAATGTTAACTTCAGCATTTACTAATGCATTATTAAAATTAGTTGTGTTTGTTAACATTAATGCACCGTGAACTAATATTAACAACAACTGTGTTTTTATTATTTTATTAACATTAACAAAGATTAATAAACAGTGTAAAATAAATGTATAAATAAATGTACTGTTTATTATTCGTTAGTGTTAGTTAATACATTAGCTAATGTTAACAAATGACACCTTAATGTAATGTATTACCTATTAGGTATCTTACGCAGGTAGTCTGATTGTGGAATGCAGTCGCTGAATATTTGTTTCAGTGTTAACGTTTCAGTTTGTCACGTTTTAACTGGTATGATTTTGTAGAGCTTTGTTAAACCTTTTAAGCGTACATATTTTTAGTATGTAACGAAAAGAAAAAACTGTTGGCTTTCTAAACAAATGAAGTAGTTGAAGAATGGTAACGTCATTTCGAGTTTACATTGTTGAGCTCAGATTGAAGTCCGGACATAAAAACACATTATTTGGCTGGCATATTCTGATACACCATGGTTTCGTGCGATATTGAAAGTAAAAACGGAAATTGTTGTTTTGGCTAAATTTTGTTTTACAACATTAATCAAATTACTTAAATTAGACAAAATGTTAACCCATTTTTCTTGCAAAACTGTTTTAACACTGGTCCAGTGTAATAGGCTATTATTATTATTATTATTATTTACATTTTGTTTTAATGTTTTATTTTATATCATTTAGAGATTAATAGAAAATAAAACATATTATATAGAATTTATTTTGGGTTACTATGGCTGACACATTGTAATCTTTTGATTAGCTATGGAAGAAAAGAAGAGACCAAGAACAGCATCTGCAGAACCCAGATGTGTGTCTATGAAGAGCACCTTCTCTAAGTATCAACCTCCTGAATTCAGTGGTGAATCGGTGCTCTTTGACCCTAGGTAGAACAAAGCACTGCTTCTGTAAAATATTGCATTATGCAGGCTGAAAAGAAACTAAGTTAACAAGTTTACATTTCATGTGCTTTTTTTTTAGGAAGCAGATTATCACTGCATCTTCAGTACCCAGCTGTG